>JAVGVS010000001.1:10296598-10769739 GCA_032718565.1 Distichodus sexfasciatus
TCTAGCTGAATAGTGCATGTATAAAGTCACCTTTCAAAATGATATCTGGAAAAGCCACCCATATTGAACCAAAAATGTCAAATTATACTGATGGAAGATGTATTTTCTGTATGTGCATTTGAAAGGGCAAGGATATTTGTAGAAGGAAACAGAAGGAAAGATACAGAGAAAAAAAATGGGGGTGGTGGAGGTCTGGTGGTGAGGAATCTTGCCTCTGGACCAAGAGGTCGTGGTTTGAATCCTAGCTCCAGCACTATCATCGTTGGGTCCCTGAGCAAAACCCTTAACCCCAAGTTGCTCTCAGGGAGACTGTCCCTGAAATTAGGAACTGGACTTAGCTCTGGATAAGAATGTCTGCTAAATGCTGTAACTGTAAATGTATGAAATGTGGTTAAACATAAATGTAATATTTTAAAAAAGATGAGTCGATACATCAAGATTTTTCAGTCTGTTCAAATAATTATTCTTCAAATATTTTTTGTTTGATTGTTATATCTTTCAAGTCTTTTCATATAATATTCCTTCAATTCAGTTGATGTGAACTGAACAGAATTCTTTTCTTTTTCTGAGACTCTGTGACTGTTAGATTCTTAGTAAACAATTATAGCCCAGACAGTTATGGTCGACTATTGCAATGTGTGACTCTCACTACAATGTCCCTCGTTCACATCCTGTGGATCAAGATTTCATGTCTTGCCCGAAGCAGAGTATGACTACTGCCTGCTGACCTCGGGTCTTGACCGAGGTCAGATCTCTCTAATCCAAAATGCTGTTGCTATGTCCTCTCTGATAAAGTGTCTTAACTGAGCCAAGAAAGACAGAGGGAAGTCTGGTCAAGTGAATCCCTTTATTATGATGACCTGTCTTCACGGGTCAGAGGTCACAGTGAGGCACACTATTTAATACCTTGAAATAGCAGTTGAAGCCCTATACTGTTTAGATATGACACTGTGGTATAGCTCCTACATGTCCTAATTTGCTGTAAGACTACTACCATATTGCCCTGAATTACGTGTTTGAATTCAATGTATAATATAAAGTCTGTGGTTGTGATAAATCAAGCTTCTTTTACTTATTATTGTTTGTGTAATATTGACTACAGCTAAATACAGCTATTTCAATTTGTGCATAACAGGAAGTAATTTTTCCTCTCAATTTGTTCTGTCACAATTAAGTGACACAATTAAGATCATTGTTTAAGAACTGCTGGACTGAAGTACATAAATCAAGTGCCAGCACATGCTCAGCCTTAATTTGGGTAAAAATTAACCAGTTTAATTGAGTAAAAAATCATGTGAACTAGTTTATAACTTGAAGGTTCATAAATTGTCCCAGTCTGATATTTTTTGTGGTAAAATGTTGACCAATATAACATTTCAATTAAAATACAGTATAAACAAAACAAGTACTTTTGTATTATAACAAGACAATCTAAGCATTATGTTGTCTTTAGTATGTCCCCTAACCTCTCCTGATCTAACTGTAATTTCTGTTTTTAATATTCCTGTTTTTTTTCTGGTGGCATTTGGTACATGACAAAGGCTTCTTTAGTCAGTTTCTTGTGAGGAGTTTGTGGGTGGCTCCTCATTGATTATCTGATATGTTTGGATGATTTCCTTCAAAAACAGTTACCCATTGTTCACCTCCAGCTGGATTCTTAAACATAATTAAAGCTTAGAATCCCAAAATAACATGATGGAATTAGATACAAGGGAATGTCTTTACATGAGAGAAATCTTAGATGTTGGCTTTTTTGGGTGTAGTTTTTCAATGCACAGTTTTACATTTGCTAGATGTCATTTTCACATGACACATAACTTCTTAATAGCTTATGCTAGGATTTCTTGCACCAATTTATTACCAACCAATCTAGTAGTATGACGGTAAGCACTTCTATGTGCTTCCTCTGATACTGAAGTTTTTCTAACCTACATGGCTAATAAATCTGATTCTGATTCTGTGGTATTTTCATGCAACTGCCAAACTGGTTGATGGTTTGAATGTGATAGCTGTAGTAATTATTAAATGTTGTGATTGTCCCATTGTGATCATGGGGAAATCCTCACAATCTATCCCTCTCACTGACTGTGAAGGCAAAATAAGACTTTGTAATCATTTTAAATGATGTTTGTTATGCTTATTATACTCATCCATTCATTCATTTTCTGAACCGTTAACTCCAGCTGGGGTCGCGGGAGCTCATTATACTGTACATGTAAATTCATATGACACAACTTTCTTTATGCTTGGATTTCTTACACATACTAACCAATCCAGTAACATGAAAGAAAGCACTTCTAAGTGCTTCATTTTGATTAAAGTATAAGAGACATCTGGTGTTACTGTACATAAGGAGAGAAACACTAACTGCCAATGTCTGAACCCATTTTGCCACCATTACTGTAAATTGATTGGACTGAGGACCTTTAATTCTATTTTAGTCTCCAAATCGCTGGGCTGTGAAACTGTTGGGATTTATTCTGAAATGCTGCAATAGGACACAACCCCATAGGCAGTAAAGGAGGGTTGTGTCCTATTGCAGCATTTCAGATTAAATTCCACTCCACAGGCAGGCAGCTGCTATCCCCAGCTGTCTTGCATCCCACAGAAAGAGGGCAGCTGCATGCATGAGTCTTGTACTGACAGTTTCCTTATCTGTCAAGTGTAAATGTTAATGGCTTTGTTTTGCCTTTACACTTGTAAGGCCAAAATGCTGTATTTTGTGACCTGGTCATTCATGTATGCTTTTGTAAAGTTATGATCTATCGCCTATATTTGTGTAGCATCATCACTGTGCTTTTAGCTTCCTTCAGCCTGCTCTTGTTCTTGTTACTTCTGACATTTCTTACCCTGAGGCTATTTTTCTCTATCTTTTTTCTAACAGAATATGGAATTCCACTGGCATAAGCAATCAGTGGGCTTTGGATCAAATGAATCTCCAGCAAATGTGCTGTCAGAGTAAAATTGTTTGTCCCTCACCCCACCCCACTCTTTTACTCCCACCTCCCTGGTCCCTGGGACCCCCTTTCCCTCTCCTCCTTCAAGTTGTGTTTTATGTGGTTCTTGCAATCATCTTCTTAGGCCAAACCTGCCACTGTTAATTTTGGACAGTATGCAGAGTAACTCCAGAAACTGCTCTGCATGCATTTAGTAATTTAGCAGTGCCCCTTTCCCTGAGAATTCAGAAATTTCATGTTGCCAATGTAACAAACATTCATTTTTCAGAAAATGAAAGTGTCTACTTTTTAATTTCTCCTCCATCAATTAAACTAGGCAACTGGATTAGTAAAAATATAATAGTATTTATGCAGAAATTAATAGAATTGGCTGCTAATTACGTCTTTGTAATTTTCTAATGAATATTTGTTACAGCATTCTGTAACAACACCGACATCTTGGAGAATATAAATGAAAATAAGCTATGAATGTTTTTGTTCATTTACATAAATTACAATTGTGAAAAGAAATCACTCAATCAAAAACCACTTTTCTTCAGATCAAAAGTTCAGTTCCGCTTAGCAACCTATAGGTACTTTTAGCGAACATCTGTACTGTCTTCACGCAAGCCTGTCGGACTGTTTGTTGGCCTGAATGTATAATTATTAAACGTTGAGATTATCCCACTGTGATCTTTAAGAATTCTTCACAATCCATCCTTCTCACTGATTGTGAAGGCAAAATAAGACTTTGCATTTAATGTAAATGATGCTTATTATGCTTATTATACATGTAATTTCTGTTAGAATGCACCCTATAAATAAAAAAATGATCACGCATCACAATCACATATGCTTTCAAGCTGTCCAATGGAAGCAGCCAAGATTCAAAAGACAGACACATAGCTCTATTACAACAGAAGTACATCAAGATACTGTATTTAAAAATATACAAAAACTATACAAATACTGAGCTTGGTAAATGGAACAGTAGAATACAAAAAATCCTCCTTTAATTCAAACACTGATAAACAGGCTTTGTGTTAGTATTTTGCTCTTGATGGAATTTTGATACAGCACTCTGGGATCAAAGGCATTCCTTTTTGTAAGCTGCTGTAGCCTACAGTATAAGCTCAAGAGGATGATGAACCTGTTCATTAGGGCATGAGCTCCACTGAGAGCATGTAGAGTTCTTGCATATTCCTTTAAAGACATATTTGACAGAGGTGAGGTTTGACAGTTCCCCCATATACCCTCAATCCAAATTTCTGCTGTCCTTTAATAACAACCCCATGGGCTGAATCCACAGATTTACAGTTCTTGGAGGACACTTGGAGGCTCTCTGACAAAGTTCATAAAATCCATTCATTGTCCTTAAATTCTAATAAGAATTATTTTCTATTGGAAGGTCTTGCAACTAACAAGGCGCACCAAAAAATACTGTACATAAAACAAATTATGGGTTCAGAGTTGTCCAGTTCTAGTGTCCTTCACAGTTTGGTCATTTCCCTCCTTAAACACACCTTTTCCAACTCGTTATTTAAATGTCAGGATTAGTAGATGTTAGAGAAGTAAAATAACCTAATTGTGTCGAAGTTGGACCTCAGGACTGGAAAACATCCCTGCTGAAGAGCTAATGAGTAATTAACATAATTTAATGCATATAGTGTATGGTAACTATTAAATCAAGAAACGGACATTAAAACACAACAGAAATATCTATCTCTATCGTTTTAACTACATATCAGATTACATACAATAGGACTGAATGTTCACCTTTGTCATTTATTTATTTATTCATTTATTTATTTATTTGGCAAGGCACTTAGTAATCCACTCTCAGTGCGTTGCTGAGGAAAGGAATATCAGACTTATCATAAGGTATCCATAGACCATTACCCTGATGTCTTTTAAAATGATTCATTATAAGCTAAACATATGGCTTTCTGATTCTGCTATTCGTTACCTTGAGACATAAGCAATTGTCTGCAATTGTCAATGTGACTGCAATAATTTTATCTGGAAATATTAGCCGTTTTAATAATACATTCCTTAGGTTTAACTATTATATAATGTATATCAGTGCTTTCATTTTAGAAAAAAAATATATACACATATTTTGCTCCCCATAGGACATTAAGTGGATGCCATAACACATATCTATAGTTCATACAATCTATACAAAAGTCCACTGAAAACAGCGTTCAAAAATTCACTAATCTTTAAGCCATCATGTTTAAAAACTTGCTTTCTTCAGCCAGAGCAGTTAACATAGAGCTCATATCCCCGATAGCCATGTTGCTTATGCCTGCAGGCACTGAAGCCAGTGTGACGGAGTTTCGTGGTGTGGTGAGTCGGGAGGAATTTTGTGAGAGACTCTGCAATAGACCGGGGCTCAGAGTGCCAGACATCAGACTGGAATGATCTCCATCGTCCAACATGGCATCAAAATCTATTTGTGTATGTTCTGCAGGTTGAGAAGTGTTGACCGTGCTGGTGACTTGGTTGACCCCAGGAGATGTCATTGTTGTTACTGTAGAACAAGGAGCTTGACTAGCACATGGAGACATGGGCGAGTTATATTCTATGTTTTCTAACATGTGGATCTCACCTGAATAACACAATGCACTGTTATCTTTATTGGAGGGATTCACTGTGCCAGCAGGTCTTTTAGGGCTAGCTTCTGATGTGTTAAAGTCAGAACCTCCATTGGGCAGGGAGTAACCACTTTGCTGGGGTATTCCTGAACCTGTCTGGTGCCTACTTAAGGGTTTGGGCTCAGCTGGAGGTCTGGGCTGAAACAGTACTCTGCTTCCATTTTGAACATCTGTTTGGTATGGTGGCACATAATTCTGTTGGTTATAATAGTTGATCCTGCTATTCTGCGTGTTTTGATGTTGAGTCAAGCCATTGCATACTGCACCTTGATAGGTATTCCCTGTTGAAGAATTAGGGTTTACTTCCTGCCTATATTCGATTTGGGCTTTTGAAGACTGCTCACTCTGGTTCTGACCAGAACTTACATAAGACTGCCTATACTGTTGGTTAGAATTCATTCTTTGTGTGTTCCTCTGTGGGTAACCCTGCTTCAGAGTAGCCAAATTCTGGCTGATTGGAGCAATCTGATGATTTGAGCCAAAGCTTTGATAAAAGGCAGTATTTTGTTTTTGCTGAACCACTGCCAGGTTGGCTCTGAGTAGCTGCTGCTTTGGAAGTCTTGATGTGTTGTCAACTGTTCCTGAGCTGACTTCATTCCACTGTACAGGCATGTGATTCTTGTTCATACTATTAGAGGCTGGGAATTGTTGCTGGGAACCTGGACTGATTTGACAGGGGGGCATTTCTTGGTCTGTGTGGTTCATATTAGCATCAACCAAGGACATACGTTGTTGACCATAAAACTGCTGCTGTTGTTGGGTGGCCATATTGCCTTGGAAATCCTGTGCATGAGCATTGCTGTGGGTCAAACCTGTGTCCTGAGTCGAGCCTGCTGGTTGGGACCTGAGGTACTGCACCACATCATCGGGTAGCACCATATCATCTACTGCTTGGTCAGCTTCATCCATAGCCATGTTTTCCATCACAACATTTTCTGAGATGCTTGGTGGCCTCTGGTTGTAGGGATATCGATGCAAGCTACAATCAGACCAGTTGTTGCTTGGCAAGTTAACACCACGGCGATGACCAGCAACTATTCGAGAAGCGTTTATGCTGCTCATGCTGTTGTAACGCTGAACTTGAGGCAAGGAGAATGAATCCAAGGCTGTTCGGCGTACAGGATCACTAGCTCTCCTCGGCAGATTATGTGGGACCTCATGTGGCATCATGCCAGGGGCACCATAGCCTGTATCGCTACAGCGTCTTGATGTAGCAGCAGTTCGGCCTTGGAATAAGTGGGCTGAGCTGTCCTGGGAGTCATTGTACAAAGCCATTCTGGTTCTAAGACTCATACGGTCCATGTTGGGCAGAGGTGTGGGTGGAGCTCCACCAGTAGCAGCTGCATATTTAGCTTTCAAGCGATAATGCTGGGCTGGGGTAAGGCTGAGCAGGCTTGGTAATGCTCCACCTCCACCACCACAATGACTGGCCTCACTGGAACGACGAGACAGGTCTGCAGAGATGGGGTCATAAGAGTCAGCTGAACTGATGTTGTTGATATTGCGTCCACCAAACTGTGAGGCTTCGCTAGAGCGGCGGCTGGAGTAACATGGTGAAATGCCTGAAGACCTGCGGCTAAGTGTGTAGACAGAGCTCATTGTGCTGGTGGTGCTGTCTCTGCGTTCATTCAGCTGGTTTAGTAGCGTCATCTCACACAATGGCAATTCTCCAAAACGTTGCCCGGGCTGGCCAGCACTCTGGAAGCCCATACTTGAACTTTCCAGCAAGGACCCTAGTGGTGAGAAAAGACAATGTCACTAAAATGCTTCACTTACAGTATGTTCAGTGCCCCTACATTAGTCAATTTATGACTCAGAGGTTAATATTTCCTTTTATACTCACCGAGAGCTGGAATAGGAGGCAGCTTGGTATTTCGGACTTGAGGACTTGTGTTTGCCCAGGAGCAGGAGTTTCTTACAGTCTTTAATTTCTCCTTCTTGATATGCTCAAGCTGCAGAACGCCCCCCCTGTTCTTACGCAGCTGGAGTCCTACTCCTGCCGAGGTCCCTGGAGAACCAGTGGAATCCACTACAGGGGGGTCATCCAAAGCACTCAGGTCCCCCAAACTGCCTCCACTGTGCATAGCCATCTCTACTCCACTGTCATTGTTGGTGGTGCTACCAAGCGGCGATGGCTCACTGCTGCATGATGACTGACCACCAGGGCTGGACTGATACATCTACAGAGAATGAATTTTACATGAATATACTTTAGAACAAACAATGACTTTCTCACCAAGCACAATTCTGGTATCAGTACAACAGAAAATAAAAATGCAGTTTTCAGTCACTGAGGCAAGGCGAAAATGATACACAGAATGGGTCTCCGTCTGCAATGTTTGCCAGCTGAAAAGGCTTCAGTGATGTAAATGAGCTCTGACTAAGTCCAACTAAAAAGTGCTTCTTGATCACAGTGTGATTGCTAATGCTTTTTGTTCAGTCGACACACAGTGGTCCCAGCTTCTGAATATTAATTTGATAATGACTTTTATCATTGTACTACAGAGGAAACTGGCAGATCCCTTGGCAACAGAGGAACAGAGCAGAATATGCTGGGATAAGATGGACGCCTCTATGGTAGTTAGAAACAGAAACAGTTAATGAATCGAGAAAATCTGTGGGCATGCAGACAAAAATATAGTGTACCATTTTAATGAATAAGATGTAAAATCAACAACACATTATGTTCATAATGCATCATGTACTATCTTGTTTAAATGAAGAAGATTGAGATACCTAGACATGACAATTTTTGCTATGAGAATGGACTGACAACTGACATGCAGGAAAAATGGCACTGTAGATTGCACTCACCTGAGTACAGTCTGTCCATTAGATTTAAAGCATGAGAGGCATTCAAGAGTCAACCAGATAAGTGTTAATATGGTAAAACAGCACTGAGGTAATAAGTTAGTATATTAGAGTAGTGTAATGCACTGCAGCAGGTGTTAAATAATCATGCTCTCAAATCTTCTAGCATAAGTGGTGATTTTTTTGACAGCCACAGAATTCTTACCACAGTATTCTCAGTCTTGATAGACTTGACTTGTAGGCACTCATCCACTCCTCTGGTGGTGCTGTTGGCCTCAGATGATCCCTCTGTTCCTCTCCCAGCATGCTTAATGCTTGCTTCATTTTCACCATTCCCTTTAGGAGGGTGAGGTTTCGTGGGAGCATCACCTCGTTGTTTCTTTGTAACATGTGCTTCTGGACCATGAACTGTCTTCACATGCTTCCTGAGAGAGCTGGGGTCTGTATAGCGTTTAGTGCAACCAGGGATCTTGCACACATATGGTTTCTGCAGGAAGGTCAAATGAAAATGTAGGTACACTATAATTATTATACTCATGTAGCTTCCAGTTTGCTCTGTGTACAACTCTTGTAACCTCATTTGGGCTGTGCACATTGCAGGATAAATTTGAAATGTCGATGCAAAGACCATTGTTTTAAGAGTACTTATATTGTATGTAGCAGTACCTCATTTGAGTGGGTCCGGTTTTGGTGTTTGGCTCGGTCTGAAGCATTTGAGAAGGCCTTGTTGCAGCCCTCGTGCTCACACACATATGGCTTCTCTCCGGTATGTGACCTCAGGTGGGTCTTCAGGTTCTCCAAGCGAGAGTATGCCTTTGAACAACCTTCAAACTGGAGATAGAACAGGAGACAGACAAGAAGTTAAAGCAATACACTATGCATGATGTCTGCCATCCCAGTTTATTCTGATTGATCTTCTATGTTTGGCTACTTGGGTCTTTTTTATTTATACTAATGCCAAATTCTGTTAGTGATGGTTTTGAAACAGATAATTGGTAAAGTTGTATTGAAAGTCATAGAACTCCGTTTTTCCTTCTACAGACCTGAGGTTTGCCCTGATGGGACCCAGGCCAGAGGATTCTAATCTAGCGCTCAAATGGATATCTGGTTTTATATTTGGAAATAACTATAAACACTACTCTCATCTACAAAAACTTCTATTATCACTATCACAATTCCTAGATGAGAATAATAAAGGTTATTTGTAATAGAATAATTATATTCCATACATTTTACCTTTAAAATAATACAGGTGTTATGCAGTGAAATTTACCTGAAACCACAGTACAATGTTCTAATTTTCTATCCTTACTGCTATGTGGAGTATACAGTATATAGCATGAGTGCTCAGATATGCAGAGATACAGAGTCAAACATAAGAGATGAATGATGGCAAATTAAATTTTGCCATGCTGCTTACTGTGCATTTGTGAGGCTTCTCTCCCGTGTGACGACGCATATGTACAACCAGCATGTACTGGGCTTTGAAAGGCTTCTGCTCTCGAGAGCACTCTTCCCAACGGCAAACAAACTCCTTCTTCTCACCATGGATGTGATCATTATTGATGTGCTGTAAAGAGAGTAGAGTATCTGTAAGACTACTGTACAAAACACCCATGATGCTACAGATAAATATGAATGCTACAGGTAAAAATATGAATGTAATTCATGACAAGAAAAGAGGAACCATTCATTGTAGGCGCTTTTGATATCAGTGTATTCAATTCAAATAATAATGGTTTCTACAATTCTTCTTCCTTCACTCAGCTTTTGATAAAATCACACACTCATATAAGTATCCAGTAAACCTCTTATATACAAATGCTCACTTTATGATTTAAAACAACGAATCTGTGTATTGACAGAAATGATTTGTAATAATTTTAATATCAGCTGGTTATTGTGAAATGTAAGCCACTGCAAGCTCTGACTTTTTCCTGAACTTGAACTCTGTGGCCTGTCTCAGCTGGGAATGCTCTATTTGAATAAGATGAAGAACAGAAGACAAGACAACTTCTGCTATCTTGGCTCCTGTGTATTTAAAAACAATTTTCTTCTGTCTTATTCTTTTTTTAAATAATGTGTGTGTGTGGCTAAGAATGTACTTCAAATTTCAGCCTCACGCTCTTTGTCCTGATCTAAACCATAATTTAGAGCTATGGGAAACGATCACTTGGAACAAATAAACCCAAAGCCTATGCTTTCTCAAGGTGTGTAATTTAGTTTGCATGGAAAAAGCACAGATTGAAGCCTTAGGACCAAAAGGGGGTGTGTAGGGAGGAGGTGTAAGCCTTGTAGCTCTGGTCTCTAAACACAATATTTCCACAACTCTTTCTCTCCTATGTCTTATGCCAATAATTATACCTTTCCCACTTGCTCTCCCTTTCCTTAACCATCTGATCCACTTTCTCAGAAATCTAATTACTGCAGGACAACAGCCCATGTCATTCCAAACAACTGCTCATCTGCAACCACTTGAGGCACAACGTGTTTGTACTTCTGGCAGTATAATTGCACAGATGAACTGTTTAGAAATCCCATCCCTCACACTACTGGTTAAATAAGGCACGTTTTAGTGTAGTGCAGACATGCCAAGGCTTAGACTGGTTCAGGCCTGTTCAGTTTAAGCATCGAAGGTGAGCAGGGTCAGAGGCCACCTCCACTGACCCCTACACTCCTTCCACGCTCCCAGTACCATAGAATGGCCTGTGTGAGGAACGGGTGGGATTTTGAGTGGTCTGGCTCAGAGTGTTCCTGTCACAGAGCTGAACGCAAGCTGTTAATCACAGAGGAGCTGCAAGAGAGGTGTCATGGTAGGAGTGTGCCACACCAGAGCTGCTGGCATGATGACAGATTTACAGCTGGGCCCCAGGCAAGGTCAAAGGCCAGGGGGACATACAGAGACGGAGGCACCAAGTTGTATGTGCGCCTATGTGAGATGAGAAGGTTCCAGCACAACTGGCTTCACCTCTGTGGGTATCGACGAGCTCATTAACCCGACCCGTGTCAGCAACAGGAAGAGATCAGTTACAGCGCCGCCTGAATCGGACTCTTGCAAACCAGACTTAATGAGGCGACTTTTTGGGCTTTAGATCTATGGAATGTTATGTTCCTAATTATTGACTGTAGCTCCTTCTTTAAATTGTTAAAATTCAGCATGTACAAACTGAAAAATCTTAAATTCTCACTTTTTGCACATTTTGAAATGGATGTCAAAGCCGTCTTTGGAGTGCAAGTAAAGTGTAATGAGCACAGTAGAGTCACTCACGTGGACTAACTGCTCCTGTGTGTCATACTCTTTGGAGCAGCCCTCCCAATGGCAGTTGGTCTCATACACAGCTTCTGGCTCCTGCTTGCACTCGTCTTTATCCAGCTCCTCTCTCAATTCGGTGTGATCCTGTAAAAGGTATGTACCTTAGATTAATGCCAAGCTCACCCTACACAATGCTGAACAGACTGTCCACTAATAATTACGTACTGTGAGTACTATCAAAAGTTCCTCATCAGGAAAGTGATGACCAAGCCTAGGGCCCTTAACCCCAAATTCATCCTGTGAAAATCATGAAATGGCTGGATAAGAGCATCTGCTAAATGCAGTAAACGTAAATGAAATTATGGCAGTTTTGGTCACTTTTTTTTGTTTTTAGATAAAATAATATGTAAGATATAAAAGACTCATCTCCTGGGGGAGGGACTATTTAGTTTGTATTCTTGTGTCAACAACCAGCTATGAACTGGGGAAATTTTAGGTGTATTTAGGTGTTAAAATAAACTATATTAATAATAAATAAATAGATAATCTGGTAGGCGAGTATTTTTTATAGCATAGTTAATAATTATGCATATCCCATAACTTAGTCACTAAAGATAGTAAAGATAAATGTGCTCTTTTTAGACCCTGGGTGCAGACTGTTGCAGGTGTTCATTAAGTGCAGTACAAGTCTGCACCAAGTTTCCAGAGCTGTTTTGTAACCCACTTTTCTCTCTGGGTCTGGGAATGTTCAGAATGCTTTTGAGCTCTAATGATTCCTGCATTAAACTTAAATGATCCAAACCTGCTCTAATGTGGTGAGCGAGTGGAACGCTTTATGGCCACATCCAATGGCCCCTCTACTCACTCATTTAGTTTGATAGCAATTCAAAAAGAATGGGCCTGCTTAGTGGCAAATGACAAAGTAGAGTGTAATAAAGTCTTGTGCGACATTAAGAGACTGCAAAGCAACCTAAATATGAAGGCTGAGAGTGGATCCACTGAAGTTTTCGTTTCCTGCCCTGCTATTGAGGTCCACTGTGTCACTGGGATGTAAAAAAGAAAAAAGAAAAGAAGAATGGGCAGAGAGACAGAGAGAGAGAGAAATGTTTAAAAGGGTAAGCAAAGATGGGAGCTGACAGTTATGAGCAAAAAGAGATACAGAGAAGGAAAGTGAGGAATGTGAAAGAGATCCTTATAAGGCAAGTGTAATGTGTAAAAAATTTGTCACCAGAACTCAAATTGCTGACAGAATTTAACAGCACAGGTCTCAGAGAAGAAATGAATGGCTCTGAATACTGTGAGGAGAGATAAAGGTGCAGAGGCCTCTAGAGAGGTAGAGATGGGTGTCACCTCTCAGGACCATTTCTGTGTTAGAGAAATCAGCTCATGATGCTGTCCAAGCCTTTATCCCATTTTTTTGGCCAAATGTTGCCGAATCGCATACATATGCAGGCAACAAAAATATTCCAACTGCTTGTTTTAAGTACCTGAGAGCAAGGAGAGATTGGACGCGGTCCATCCTCTGTCTTCACTTTTGACCTTTTGGTGATCATGGGATTGACAGTACTGCTGACAGCTGAGTCGCCTCCGGCATTCTGAAAGAGTGTTGAAAAATGCAGCAATGAAAAAGGAGAGAAAGACAGAGAAACATAAAGTAAAACTGAGAGTCACTGTGGGCACTATGCATCCACAATGTGGTTGCTGGCAGCGGTGCAGGGATCTCATTGCCGCAGAGCTACCACGCTCCAGGTCCCATCGTTCACAAAGCGACCCGCCACAGAGACTAAACAGTTTAGACTACCCTATGTGGATCCGTCAGATGGAAATATGAAAAGGGAGAAATTATTACCCGCAGAGCGCGGCTGCAGACTTTGATCCTTAGATGAATTCTTAATACAACGCACTGAGCTCTCTCCCGCCGTGGAGACGCAAGAAAAAGAAAAGATTGCAGGACGGCTAGGGGGTGGTACCTTCCAAATCCCACCCAACCGCTAGAGAACAGCAGAGGCCGATGTTTTCAATAACTCAATACGTCTGACATGGTTTTGTTGAAAAGTGGGGGGAAATGTGTTTCTCATCACTGCTAAAGTGTGTTTGTGTGTGCGCGTGTGTTTTGGAGTTGTGAAATAGAAATGGAATGAAAATGGATTTAGTGAGTGTCTGGATATGATGAGAGTGGGTCAGAGAGCTGCAGGAAGTTTACATTCTGGGCGGCCATAATGTTTACATGGGAGTGATAGAGGAGGTGGAAGCAACACTTAGAATCTTGGAGGACGAATGTAACCCAGCACAGGGTGAGGAGGCCTCGGCCTTCTGCTTAACAGCAGAAATTACGTCAAAATACAAATTCTAAAATTAGTGTGTTAGATGCATAGGATTCTTCATGTTTGTGGTTCTAGTAGTATTTTGTCTTACAGTATAGCTTACCTGGTTGCTGTCTGTGCTAGAGTTGTTGTTGGGGCTGTGGACTGCGGTGGCTCCCACAGGTTGTTGGCGGCTGCTGAAGGCAGGGGAAGGAGGTAGGAGGGGGGGTGTATGGCCAAACGCACTCAGGCCTCTCTGTTGGGACAGCAGTTGCTGGTAGGCCACTGGCGTGATTGGGTGAGGGAAGGCGAAAGACGGACTGTTGGATGACACAGCAATAGAAGGGTTACAAATTGCACATTCTAGGCAGGTATCGTGCCTGCAAACAATGGCAAATACCAAATCATTTCTTTACCTGATACCCCCGACAGATAGATGCCCGTAGGAGCTGCTGGCATTGGAGCTAGAGCGCGAGTTATTGATGTAGGCCACAAGAGAGTTGGGTGATGTTCGGATCATGGTCTGCAGGTCGATGCTGGAGTCTGACAAGGGTGAAATGGACAGTGCTCGCTTTCGGCTCAGCCTGGGCGTCAGTCTGGGGCTTGGGAAACTGGACACTGGTGGTTGGGGAGGGAGACAAACACACATGTGAACTCTCAATGACTGTGCTGTTCTTAATTTTGTTTTCTATTCTTCAGCCCCACTTTGCCACCTCTGAGACTTGAGTATGAAGTGGATGAGGGGGGTGGGGAAGGTTGGCTTCACCTCCCTTTATCTTCAGCATCGTTCCCACACTGCTGCACGTTCCGAGCCCACTATGAATAATTAATCAGCTCAATCGTTTACAGCAATTACTCTGATACCAATCTTGCCGAGCCTGTGGCATTGCAGCATGCTAAATAGAGGCAATTTAACAACTTTGATTTCAGAACACAATTAAAGAGTAAAGGCATTGGGAAAGGTCGCAAACTACCCCTTCTTGGTGGGCCCGGCTTGTTCCACAGAACAGATTATACAGATGATTTCATATATTTTCCAGTGGTATTATTATTAGTAGTAATATCTATAACCTTATAACCCAGACTTGCAGTATTTTCCATTTCTTACAACTCCATCAGACCTTCATTTAAACCCTAATGTTAAGGACAGAATTTTAAGGACATTATTTTTCCATTCGCTCTCAGTGCATTTACAACCTTGTTTGAAAAACATGACTGATGATCACACATAAACATATGTTCGTGTTTTTGCTCATGACGCAAACTTAATTACAAAATTTCATTTAGATGATTGTTACTCTTGCCATGTTAACATGTGATTTAACTAACATATCTAATATTTTAGATTTTTTGTGTGTTTGTCTGTGCGTGAGGGAAGGGTTTCAGCTGCTCAGAGCTCAACAGGTGCTGTACATTAGCTAAGGAGTGACTGGACACAAAGCAGGAGGCCATTACGCCCTTCAGGGGGCATCACCAAAGGTGCTGGCTGCAGGAAGCAAATAATGACTACACACAAAAACAGCATATTAATCACACCATAAAACCTCCTGTGACATTTCAGAAAGCAAATGGAGGCCTTTTAGTCTCCTGCCTTGCCAATCCTGACTAGATTACTGTTCTCTGTTTATATAAATGGCCAATTGTAACATGACGACCACATATGCATATGTATATTTTATATTGTTTATATATTTTTGTCACCTTCATGTCTCTTTGCAATCCAGTAAAAGTGGACAGTATTTACAGATACATTGTTCACCTACTTTAGACATAAGCACATGTATATATTCAAATAAAAGGTTATGTTCTATGCATGTTTTGGATCACAACACTTTTTATAAATAGTTTGCTATACGACAGACTACACTGAGTATGTGTGGAAAGGTAACACTTCAGTGTCTTTACCCAAACAATATTAGTATGGTGTGTTTTAGATTTGTTTTCTTATTGCTTTCTTAGCCTCTTTCTTCTGCCTTTTTGAGCTTGCTTTGACAATTTGCAATTAAGTTATAATATATAAAAGGAAAGGCTCAATTCTTTGACGTTTTTACGTAAATGTGAAATAACCGAAAGATATTTATCTATGACGGTCAGTTTTACATATATGTATGTATAGATATATGCAGATATAGATGATATATATGTTTAATGCATAATCATGTATAATGGTCCTTGTATAACTGTCTTCCATTATTGCATAATTATGCCTTGCAGTTTGGCTGTAATGAAATGTCCATTTCCTGTAGCATGAGGGAAACACTCTGGGGCAGATCCATGCCCAGCCTGCCTAAGGTCACAGTGTCCCACACGCTCTGTGATGGGCTGTTTTTATAGGCGATGTGGCTCTAATTTTGGGGTGGTGTGGATTCCCACAAGAGTGCTAAAGCAGATGTGCGGGTGCCGCTCCACTTTTGGCTGCCGCGGGCTGAGGGAGCACCGTGGCCCCTGTAGGGCGAGGGCCCCTCTAATTGGGGAGCTGGCCTGATATATGGCTTTAAAATTACAGGCACTCTCGGCACTTTTACAAAAGAGCAGGCAATTACTGTAGGCATCTGCCACGCTGCTTTAATTGGGATGCCTTTGTGGTGCTTCAGAATAATGTAATTGCTGGGTGTTAATCCTCTGTTCGGCCCTCCGGTTCCAGCCATGTCTCTGTGCACCACTGGCCTCCTGGGGCTGAGTTGACACTGGCAATGGTCAGGCAGGACTTACTGGGCACCCACAGTCCTGCACCTTTGTCTGTTATCACAGGCTCTTGGAAGGGTGCAGGTTTGCAGCCTGTAGAGAGGCAGTAATAAAGAGCTGTATGCTGCATGTATGCCAGCTCTGTCACTCAGGCACAATGACTTGGTGGAAAAAGGGTCTCTCAGTGCACTGGTTGATGCTGATGTTACTCTGAGATTTGAGTTCAAATGTAGACAAGTTCATTCATTCAAATATAGAAGTTAAAATAGGACTTCTAGCACTTGGTCCTGAACTGAATTTCGGCAAGCAAAGCTCACTGCTACAGCGCCTGAGCTTTGGCAACTCAATGATTCTCGGTTTTACTTAAGTAGGCAAATTATTTTCAGTCTGGGTGACTTCATAAATCTTGAATGATCACTAGTGACAAACGCCATTCAGGCCTTGGTGTCTCACCACAGCCAAATCTGTTGGTGTCTTTTTACTGTATGTTTCCATAAGATGAACAGAGTTTCTGTTTGGGTCTGTGTGTGCATGTGTTTGTTTTCATTCATGGACATGTGTGTTGCAGTGGTGACAAATCCACCCCCTCCTTTTTAACACTTAAAAAAAGTAAAATCAGGTTCCTGCCTGCAGCCGGACACCAGACGTTTGCTTTGGCAGCTGCTATTCTTATGGGAGCATGAAAGGTTCCCTGCTGCCTCGGCTACACAAATGAGTTCACCATAAGCCCTACTTCTTTCTTTTCAATCTCTTCAAGTGCTCTTCTGAAAGCATCTCAATTAGAAACCTAGTTTGGGCTCAACCTTCTCTTTAAGCCGGTGCAGTGTGAGGAAGGACTGGTCTGTAGTCATAGGCGCAGTCATCTGGTGAAAATATTATCTCAGTCTCTCCGGTATCACTCAGCTTCTGGCCCTGATCGTTGGGCCTGCAGTTAGTCACGGGCCAGATTTATTTATTTATGCATCCGTCCATCCGTGAGGCCTTAAGGACAGCGTTTCCAGTTTTGGCCTTTTAAAGGCACTGAGCAGGGAAATACTCACAACTCTGCACGCACCAAAGCTTCACTGTAGTTATGCACAAAGGGCCAGAGGAACGTGGCTGTTGGATGGAAATCCCTCTGTCTGGGAGGGGAAATGGGACTGTGCTGTTTTCTTAAGCAGCGCCTGTGCTTTCACTCTGCGTGTTGCCCTGTCACGCGCAGCGCTGTAATTAACATGTTAAGTATACACCATTGGCATGGACACGCACTTGGAACTGAATCGAAGCGTTTAAGCGAGACGCACACTCACGGCTGATGTCAAATCCTTTCATTGTTTTGCATCGTTTGCTTTTTTTGGGTTAAGGCCTGTTGGGGCAAAGATGCATGTCCTCCACATCATGGGCAAGGGCTACAATCAAAGGAGGAGAGTTTGTCTATATAAATCTCTAGGAGTTAAGTGGACAAACAAGGATGTGAGCCATGTCAGAAGAATTGTTTACCCCTTCACTGATTAAATAATTGTCTTAAACATTACTTCATATATTATATGAAGTACCTGCCATATAAGAATAATAGAAAAGGCAGATATCAGATGCACCCTGAACCTAAAAAGTGTCTTTGTCCTGGTCTGTCTTAATGTGGTGATCTAGTGGTACTTACACCCCTGAGTAACTGAGCAAGACCTTTAACCCCAAGATACACTAGGGATAATGTCCCTGTAATTAGGGAGAATAAGTCCTTTTGGATAAAAGTATCTGATATTACAAACCAAAGTTTGTATTTTGGTCAGGTGTGTTGTCATTTACTGTGGTCCTAACTACAGAACACTAAATTTAAACCACCATTTTGCCTAATTAAAAAAGAGGCTTCTATTCAATAGTAGGCAATATCCATATACCGAATCAACGACAAATTTCAACCCACCAGTGCACTGAAAATGGCAGGCTGTCTGAGAAACTTACAGCGTTGTGTGTGCTTTCTAATGACAGGCTACAGAATTTTCCATGTGCACATTTCTCATTTTTACAACAATGATCACCATTTATAGGAAAAGCCTGTGCTCCAGTCGGCAAATAATCAAAAGGGAATCATCAGGAGAAAGAGGAGAAGCGCTTTGGGTTCACTGAGGACTTGCTCTTGTGGTGGGTCTGCTGAATTTATTAGTACATAAATTGATTTTTAAATATGCATACAAATTTTATCGGCTCTCAGTTCCAAGACAAACGGCGGGCTGTGCGATGCATATTTATCAACCCTCAGCTCTGCTGAAGGGACTCCTTTATTTGGGGGTCCGGCCGCCAAGCCATCAGCGGGCAATCTTCCTCAATGAGAGCCCTGTGTCTGTGGGTCAGCATGGAGAGCGCCGGGCCCACGAGTGCCGAGAGCGAGACCACATCAATCCGGTCGGTGGAGAAGGCCAAGGACACGGGCCTGGGAGGAGAAAGCCCTGTGCTGTGTTGGTGTTTGTGGGTGTTTGTGCAAACAGGCTTTCGCTCCACAAACCGTACCCGGGCTGCTCGGTGTAGGTCTGGGTTAGCGGCCGCAGACACGGGAGTGCTCGTGATTACTGAAAGGAGGAGTAATTGCGGTATGCAATGTGTTCTGTTTTTCTAGCGGGTGCATGAGGGTTCCTGTCTGACAAGCACGGACCAGGCGAGACATAATGGAGAAAGGAAACTGTCTTCCTGTGGGTGGCTGTAATCAAAGCATGGCACACAAACATAAGCCAATGCCAACATGATCTCTTGATTATTTACAATTAGAAATGTGCTTTTCCGACACCTTAAGGCTTTCATAGAATCCTCGCTGTTCATCTCGTTGCACAGTATTAGCCTTTCATAAGTCTGTATTTCTTTGGAGCCATTCAGGTAGAACCTTTGGTCTGGGTTAGAGCCAAAGTCCCACTCCATTCCAGGACGCCCTGCCTCACCTGAAAATCCAGCCCGCAGCCTGGATCTCTTATACGCATTATGCTATTATAAGCGAACACAACATTGTTCTGAGGTCAGCACCTCTGGGCATCTTTTTAACAATGCCCAGCTATCTAGCAGCTTGCCAAGGAGCAGTCGGTATCTTTAGAAGACCAGGCATTCTCACAGCTTCAGAACATGACTAATTGGATCACATTACAAAAGCACCAGGAGGGTGCTCCATACTTGCCATAACACTTCTTCAGAAACAAAGAGCAGAGATGAAAGCTCTTGCCATAGCCTGCAGTACCCTCTCAGCAAAATACTCTCTCTCTCTTTGAGACAGTCCATTTAAGGTTATGGTAGATGTGTAAGGATGTTACTTATAATAACAAAGCACACCTGTGCCATAGCCTGAATTAGAGGTCCCAAAGAGAACAGCTCATAAATTGCTGAGCATGCTCATGTTTATAGACCGTTTTCAGTGTGAGTCATGTTTTATATACATGTAACAAAACATCCTCCTCTGTTTGAAATGGGAACCTGGAAGGGAATACTGTAATTTAACTTCACAGCTCTGCATCAAGTTTCCATCTTCACATAAGAAGTTAGATCACACTGGCTCATACCCATTTTTAATTTATTAACTTTTAAGTGTCCAAACTGCTATCTTTCGTTTAAAGGGTCAGACTGGTATTTTTGAATGAATATAATTTCAGTTCTCACTGTAGAGAGATGAAGGTACAGTTGAAGTTCCTCAGCTACCACAGAAAAGTTAACAGCATTTGGTAAATGACTAAATGGCATAAACTTTCCTAAACCACTGTAAATTAAAAAAAAAAAAGTTAATACCGTTTGGCAAAGGACAAAATGCAAACAAGGAAAAACCAACAAACAAATAAATCTATGACTTTGCCTCCAACCTTATCAATAAATTGGAGTTTAACAGCTATATACTCACTGTCCACAGTGCTCATGTAGTCGGGTAGATGTGCTCCTGCCCCTGTCTGTAGGAGAAGCTCTCCATAAGGACTGCGGTGGCTGGCCATCAGGTGATAGTAGTCGGCTGGGTTGGTCCCAGGTGGTGGAGGGGGAAGGCCAAAAAGTCCTCGCTCTTTCAGGTGCTCATGTGCCACTGTGCAAACCAAAGCAACAGGGAGAACCTGGAATGTCAGTACCATTCCTGACCTCACACACTTTAACAGCTAAAATAGAACAAACAGTTTGGACAAAAGAGCATACTTAACCTACTTACACGTATCCCTACCCCATATCTTCATCTCTACATAAATACCCCCATAATGTCAACTTCCCTCACCTTACACATATAAGGGGACCCCTTAAGCTCCTCTGTAATGTTGATGTAAGATGTGTTAACACCTGCACCTAGTAAACCGCAATCTAAAGGTGTCAGGGCCAATCGGCATAAGAGATGAATTTGTTTTTTTTTTCTGGCTGGGTCGGATAACCATTAGTGCCTCCTTTACCCCTACTGCTCTCCCCTCCCCATCCAGCATGCTAAGGGAACAAATCATTTGTGTGCCATTCATTCAAGAGGAGGGAACTCTGTCTCATTCCTTTCCCGTTGCCCGCTGGGCCATTCATGCCACATCTGATCTATCAAGGACAATTAGACCACGGCACGGTAAAAGAGAACAGACGCATGTTTGTGCTGGATTCATGGCGGAACAAGGGCGTATATTTCCTCCATGCTCGCCGGATCGCAGAGCGCCGTCTCTGAGGGGCCAGGCATTGGAGCCTTGAGGCATGCAACCCAGTCTGACTAGCTGAAGCCCTCAGGCGCTGTAGTGGGGAAGTCTGATCGACACTCAGAACCCTGCTTTGGCACTAGGGACTTCCCCACATGTCTGTGTCTGAACAGTCTGAAATACACATCAAAACCATTACACACAAAAAGCCTATTTTGGCAATGTAGGACAGTAATGTGTAGAATATGGTTTGGAATGAGCGAAAAAATATATTGGCAGCAAGACGAAATCCCTTTCAACACATATTTCAATTTCAACACATCAGCAATCATTCTTAAAGAAAGACGTTTTTAAAGGCGCACCTTCCTGAGCTTTTGTACTGTGAGAAATAAGGTGCAAGGGACTTGTGCTTTTTATTTGTGCTCACTCAAGCTTAATTCCCTCCATTTTCTCTGCTTTCTCACCATTTAATCAGTGAAGCGATCTTTTCCGCATTGCTTATTTAACTGTGAAGGCACAGAGCCACTGCTTCCAACAGACCGTTGAAGGTGATTTATCTTTAATTTGGCCTGCTCTTCCCAACCTGTTATTCTAATAGTGCTTTGAGAACTAAGCTGTCAGCAGGGGAGTTAAATTTGGGGAAATTTTCTTTTGGCTCTGTTTTCTTTACCCATTTCCATGGTTCCATCCTTTTTTCTAACATGCCATGTAAGTGTAGGCCTTGAGAATGTTTTAGGTTTCAAAGCGTATTTGACATAGGATTAATGGCCACAACAGGAGAGATAAGCCCTTATGTAAACCTACACACAGCAGAGTGGCGTGACTGTCTTTGTAGTGTCTTTCCGTTTGTGAAGGAGTGGAACCATTAGCTCTTCTTCCTCCTTAACCACAGCCTTCTCCTTCCATTTCATCCCCTTAATGCAGAGCCGTCTGCTGTAAACTCAGACACCATTAACGCTCCCGCTTCAGCACATCATAACCTCAGTGTGACAGAAGCAAGTAAAATTTATAGAGCTGGCCAATTATAAAGCAAGCTTGCATTCCACAGGCAGTACGTGTTTCAAACTTTAGTGCTTAAGAGTTAAAAGGCAATTTCCAGATCTTTTGGTGGAACGTATGCTTGGTTTAAGTAAGACATCATCTCGTCAGAGTTTCAAAAGACCTCTAAAAATGTCAATCAAGCGTCCAAACACAGTGAGATTACTTTAGTCCGTTGGTGTCGGTATGAAGCTCACCATCAGCTGGGCTGAGGCCTCGTGCTGCTGAGAGGACAGAAAGTGTGGGGCTGCTGTGGACGGAACGAAGGTAGTGTTCCATGTGGGGGTTCACATAAGCATGAGGCGGGCTAAATGGTGACTCCCCTGTGGCTGCAGCATGAGGAGACAGACGGATCAGAGAAATGTCAGAGATGACTGGACTTCCAGCTAATCCAGCAGGTCTGGAGAGAGAAAGAGAGAGACAATGGAGATATTACTTCTTTATCATTTACACAGCAACCATCAGGTTCATGTTGGAGGTTCAATATTTGCCAGTAGTTGGATTTTTCAGTAATTACTGAAAATGTTTTGAGCCGTTCAAATAAATGCATGTGTTGCATGTCCTTCCTCCCAAGGAAGCACCATGTGCATCATAAGTATGCATAAAAAATGCATATGTGATATACTCTGACACCTCTGAGATGAACAGACAAATACACATTTTTATAATATAATAAAATATACAATGAATATATAATTCTATATACTTTATGATTAAAAACAACTTTTTAGCAAAATAAACACTGATGAAAAATATCTACTGTTATTCTCTTACACAGAAAGCTGCCTTGTTCTTGCCTTGGGCACTGAGCAAGTTCAGACTGACAGTAGTAAAATATGTAGGTGTAATAAGCGACGTCTGGGCGGGATGGATCTCTTGCACAGACGTCTTCAGAGGTGAGACGAGACTATTTAATACATGCAGACCCTTTCACTACCTTCTTTTTGACTGAGCCAAATTGTAGACGCCATAGAGGAAGTTCAGCGATAGCCCACAGGTCAAGGTGGGGATATAAATGTCATCTGGCAGGTTACTGGGCCCTCTGCCCACCTATGGAAGCCCAGTCAGGAAGTAGGCTGTAACTAAAATACTACCTGAAGGTAAATCTGTGTTTGATTCTGAGCATGAGCCTTTGAGTGAGCTGCATGTGTATATCTATAAAGACAGATACAGTCAGGTCCATAAATATTGGGACATTGACACAATTCTAATCTTTTCGGCTCTATACACCACCACAATGGATTTGAAATAAACGAACAGGAATGTGCTTTTGCTTGATTTTGGCTTTGGTGAAATTGTTACATACAAATCGAATTGAACGGTGTAGGAATTACAACAGTTTTGTATGACCAAAAGTAATGGGACAAATTAACAATCATAAATCAGAAACTTTCCTTTTTTTAATACTTGGTTTACCGTCCTTTTGCGGTCGAGTGCAACCTGAAGTCTGGAATGCATAGACATCACCAGACACTGAGTTTACATCTTTCTGGTGATGCTCTATGGCCTCTACTGCAACTGTCTTCCAGTTCCTGCTTGTTCTTGAAGCATTTTTCCTTCAGTTTTGTCTTCAGCAAATTGAAATGCATGCTCAATCGGATTCAGGTCAGGTGACTTGGCAGTACATAACATCCACTTCTTTGCCTTAAAAAACTCTTTGGTTGCTTTTACTTGGTATGCTTGAGGTCATTGTCCATCTGCACTGCTGTGAAGCGCCGTCAATGGGTTCCTGAAGCATTCAGCTGAATATGAGCAGATAATATTGACTGAAACACTTCTGAATTCATCCTGCTGCTTTTGTCAGCAGTCACATCATCAATAAATACAAGGGAACCAGTTCCGTTACACTTCATGCATTCATGCTTGCATGGCGGCACTACCACCACCATGTACTGATGAGGTGGTATGTTTTGGATCTGTGAGTTCCTTTCCTTCACCATACTCCTTCTCTTCCCATCACTCTGAGTACAAGTTGATCTTGTCTCATCTGTCCATAGGATGTTGTTCCAGAACTTCAAAGGCTTTTTGGTCTGTTGTTTGGCAAACTGTAATCTAGCCTTCCTGTTTTGAGGCTCACCAATGGTTTTTACATCTTTGTGGCAAACCTTCTGTATTCACTCTGGTAGAGTCTTCTCTTGATTGTTGTCTTTTGACACATACACCTACCTCCTGCAAGTGTTCTTGATCTGGCCAACTGAAGGGTTTTCATCACCGGAAAAGAATTTTTCGGTCATCCACAGTTGTTTCTGTGGTCTTCTGGGATCTTTTGGGTAATTTGGCTCACTGAATGCGTTCGTTCTTTAGAATGTTCCAAACAGTTCATTTAGCCACCTAATGTTTTTGCTATCTCTCTGATGGGTTTGTTTTTGTTGCCGTCTCATGATTAAGCACTTCACTGATAGTGACAACTCTTTGGATCTCACATTGAGTTGACAGCAACAATTTCAAATGCAAAAGCACACTTGAAATGAACTCTAGACCTTTTATCTCTGCTCCTTGTAAATAATGAGAGAATAACACACACCTGGCCATGGAACAGCTAGGCATGTGTTGTCATTACTTTTGGTCCCTTAAAAAGTGTGAGGCACATACACAAACTGTTGTAATTCCTACACCGTTCACTTGATTTGTATGTAAATACCCTCAAATTAAAGCTGAAAATCTGCAGTTAAAGCACATCTTGTTCGTTTCATTTCAAATCCATTGTGGTGGTGTATAGAGCCAAAAATATTAGAATTGTTTCAATGTCCCAATATTTATGGACCTGACTGCATATAGATTTGAGAGATTTTGAGATATGAGTGAGAATGCCTACAATAAAGAATTCCAACACAAAAATATTCAAGATGTAAAGTGGGATAAACATCACCGATATGCAGGTCTAATGTCTTAAGCTTCAAAAAAAAACCATGGTATTGAATCTTATATTGGATTTCATTAGCCTACTAATTAACCAGTATATCCATCAAGTCTCAGTGAACATTGTAACTTGAAGACCAAACTGTACTGAAATTTGACAGACTTTTGCAATGATACACCCACACAAACATAGCAAGGTGTTTGCTAAGCTCTCTTCACATAAACTCAATGCTAGTCATAGGTCAGCCTTGGCAGGTCCTGATTGGAGGTCTGATGAAGTAGACACGTCAAACAGCGTTAAACAAAGCAGACCAGCCTGTGTGCTCACACTTCATTTGTTCCCGTCACTTTCCACACAGAAAGGAAATGACCATGTTAATGAATCAGAGGCTTTTTAAGGGTGCAGTGTTCTGGGAGATGGAGGCTGAACACACTGATTGCTATTCTGGCACTGAGGACACGACAGTGTTCAGGCCATCCTTCATTGTTCTGAAGAAAATGAGACAGCATTGCTGACAGAATAATGAGATAGCCTTTTATTTGTGGTCAAGGAAAAAAGTGAAGCTAAATGACTCAGTGAGGACTTTTTGTTCTTTGCTCGCATGTTTACGTTTCCTGTCTAGTTTTAAATGCAGCTTGTGGAGAAAAAGAGGATTAGTCTACTTAAGGCATCGTTGACTATTCAAATGTATTTGGTGGGTTTAGTTCAACCGGTTCAAATATTAAAACTCTCTGATACGGGTTTATGTTGATTCAGCGGCTAATCTTGGATTTCTTAAATGGTTTTTCTTAAGGACTAACAGGAGCTAGAGCCAGGACTACAGCCGGTCTACCTAAAAGGTGTGTCTGAGATGCATTATGCTTGGCACAGCCTGGATTCATCTCAGTCCCTCACTTATACGTCCTCTGTGTGTGGAGGCCAACCTGCACGCAGGCTGAGCGTAGCTCAGTTTCCAGTAAACGCCTGCAGACTACCAAGCTTGTGTGGTGGCCAACTTTCTGCCATCAGCCCCGTTGAAAGGACAGCCATAAAGACGGCTCTGTTCTGGGGTAGCTGAGAGAAAACAGACGCCCCATACACAAAACACCCGGTCCTCCCCTCCTTTCAAAGGTGGAGGGGTGGGGGGGTTAGTCCTCAACGTTAATGTTCAGCTTCACTAATGCTGTGATTTTACAAACTGGCAACTATTGCACACATCGCTGTGAACTATTTTCCCCTCCGTACGGTTGCTGTCTTATTAATGGCTGAGCCACAGTCTTCTTGACCACCTCTTCAGAATAAGTGGTGCAGGTGATGTGATGACCATGGCCCTGAGGTATAGTGTCTGGTTTTGGTTTTTATCCAGATCTAAGGTGGCTAAGGTGGATATGGGGGTCACGTTAGTCTTTGAATGTTTACATAACAGATGAGCATGGCCTGTATCTAACCAGAAACTAAAACTGACAGACCATATGAAGCAATGATGGTTTGATGTAATCACACTGGTGAAAGAAGGGCTGGGTGATTAATCAAAAATGAATCTTTAATTGACATAACGGTTATATTCAATTAAATTTAATTGTATTTATATAGGGCGGCACGGTGGCGCAGTGGTTAGCCCTGCCACCTGGGTTCGATCTGTGGGTCGGCCGTGTGTGAATGTGTGTGTGCCCTGTGGTGGGTTGGAGCCTGCCCAGGGTTGTTCCCCGCCTTGCGCCCATAAGTTCCCGGGATACGCTCCAGTTGGGATTAAGCGGTACAGATAATGAACGAATGTATTTATATAGCGTTCTTTGCAACAGACAATATCACAAAGTAGTTTATATATAAATCACATAAATATCAATTAGTTCTGTTCTTAAAGGTTTTTTTATGATTCTGTTAATACCTTCTCCAGTGTATGTTCATGTACTGTTCCTTAAAAATATACTACCACAGATAGTCTCTACTCTGAGAATATGAATAGTCTCTACTCTAATATGAAATATTTCCTTCAATTATTTTAAATTCACTCTTGATTAGATGGGGGGAACATTCACTGGTTTCACAATTCGATTAGATTACGATTATCAGATCAACATTTTGATTCAATGCGATATCCCTTAAATTTTCCTACATTACTTCCCATTGCACGGAGACTGGGAAGCCATAGTTATTACTGGAATGTTTTTCTAGGATAACTTAACTAGGATTTTTATGCCATAGCCAGAAAATCACCAAGCAGTGTCATTATTATATAATCCAGGGTTTTTTTCTGTCCAAGGGACGACCACTCAGACTATTACTTTTAAATATTAGCATTAAATTCGTTATTCATAAAGGTGCCCAAATCATCTGAAAATGTTTTGATAAAAAATGTAATGAATTTTAAAAAGTGACTTGTGAAAAGTAGTTGACCTGTGGGGTGAAATAATTACAGACACAAGTGAAATAATTACGGGCGCAAGGTGCGGACCAACCCGCGCACATAATTATTTCACTTAACTGTGATATTGAAGTGAGGGCATATCGCCGAGTTCCAACGTTGAATAAAAATGCCCTCAATCCCTTCCATATGTCCTCAAAGACGATAGTCTGCACTTAGGTAACAGCTCAGCGGGTTTCCTTTATTTAAATGCCATCTGTTTAACTTTTTCATCACCAATAATAAAAATGCCACAGAAGATTACAGTCTTTTCAACAAGAAACAAATAATTCTGTTTACATTGCTACAGTGAATGAGAAAGAAAGACTGACGTGACCCTGTGAATATGCACTCATGAACTCCTATTTGGGGTCAGATACTGTATTCTCCATCACTGGCTAGACAGTCAAAAATGACACCGTAACCTGTTAACACAAATAAATGAGGAAAACTACAGAGTAGCTGTTTGAGTCCCAGATAATAAGCCATAATTTACAGCTTTAGCCACTGGGGACAAGGAATAGTAGGCCCTTCTGACAGGCACACTGACTAAAATCATGTTGTTCCAACCTCTTTCTGACAAGACGTTACTTGACTGGCTTAAAGAGACCTTAGTCATAGAAAGGCAATAGCCACAGAGACTGCAGAGTTCTGATCGTCAAAGATTCCCAAAAGCTTTCATCATACCACCATGGGTGGCTCCTGTCCATGTAGCCTATCTGAATGGCAGTTTTGTTTTACAATCACATAATGTGTAGTCTGGTAAGGAGGGAAGGTGAGTTCTTCTGCACTGACTCCATCGCTTTGAGCATTACGGCATTACAGCAGGCAAATGTTCTGGCAGGCACATACTGTATTTAGTGGCTTAAGGCCTTAGCAATTTCCCGTTATGGCGCGTCTCTACAAACAAAGCCATGGCTGTTAAAGCTTATACAATAAATATTATGCAAACTAGAAAACAGTCATTCATGTAAAACTGAGAAATGGTTTGACTTCAAGTTGACTAAGCTTTTTGGCAGGCGGGTAAATCTGTTAATTGTCCCATAATTCTTGCATTAAAGTCTTGAGGTTCTGCCTAGGTACATTGTCTGGGTGAATGGCTTTCTGGCATTTTCCCTACTGGCTGGGGAGATGAATTACAGCCTGTCACAGTCTTGTCAGATCTTATGGTTAGGTGCTCATAGTTATATAAATCATTTCCTCCACGCCAAAATTCCCACCGTAACTTTCGAGAGGCTCTACCACACTTGACGCTTGCTTTTAACGTCAACAGACTGTTTCCTTTATAGTATATGTAGAGCTGTTTTATGCCAAACCAGCAGCGTGACCTGAAAACAAACAGAACTTGTGCCAGAATTAAAGCATTATTTACCCTTTTAACTGCACATGCAGTATATAGTTATGCTTCTGCGGTTTTCTGTGGAAACAGACCAGGGTCAGCGCAGAAACGATGGACTCGGCTGTGGTTTATTTGAAAGACAACATGATGGATGACTTCTTCTCCCCATGCACATCATCATTCATACTTTCCCCTGTGCTCCATTAACACCGAAAAAAGCGCGACCTTTAAACCAGCAAACACAACCGCAGACAAAAACAAATGTGTCAGAAACAACAGGCTAAATTAACAATAACGAAATTGGAGTTACGTGTACAAGTAGAGGCAACATCTCTGACCTAAAGTGGGACAGAGGGCAGTGCCTATTGTTGAGAATCCTTTGTTGCGGTTAAAAGCTGCTGTGGCCGGTACTGCATCCTTGGGCAAACATCCATACAACATTGTCAAATAGCTTTCCAAAAAGAGGCAGACACGGAGAGGGAGGAATGGAGGATATGTTTTTCTCATTCACTGTTGTCTTTGACGTTCTGGGAGCGGAAAGCTGTATTTTAGGTTCTAATTATCAGGTTTACGTATTGGCATACATAACTCGCAATTTGTCAGGCCCCCACTAACACAGTGCTCCTACCCGTTGCTAGGTCTGGGTACTGCCCATTGTGGACGGCTGTCTGTATTGGAATTAATAAAATATCTTTTTTAAAGAAATATAATGTACAGTATAGGTTCATTCATATTTTATCAGATGGTGAGTTGTTAGAACAACTTTGTCAAGAGAGTAATCATCCAGAGATTTTTAGGTAGTTGTAAGGACCAGACCGTCCCCTAAATTATAGGAAAAATTGAAGTATTTCAGATTTACATGGCTTTGTAAAGACACTTTTGTATGTGAGGAGCAGTCCCTCTGAGATAGAAATAGGCTTAAACTCATATTCCAGATTTTATTTAAGGGTTTAAGGATCTGCATTCTGTTACTGAAATTTGGGTCAGGGTTAGATGTGGGTATGGTAATATTCCAATCTATTAATTATGGAAGGATTCAGAAGAATCATCTCATAAAGACAGCAAGATGTACATGTTTACATGGTTACGAGTTGCTCAAATGAGAGCCTAACATGAACTGAATCAGTCTGACAAAAATAGGCTTCAACATTAGAGGACCTCTAACGAGGAGCTGCAGATGTTACCAGGCTGTCAGGCTTCAGTTGCGGTGTGAGAATATTACAGCACAACTCATTCCTCATTTGGGGTCTCACCCATCCACAGCCTTTTTGGCTGACGGCTGTGACAAAATGACCAGATTCTCATTATGTTACATGCAAACAGTGATGGAGAGGAAGGACGCACGGTAGTCATGTTCGGCAATCGGGGCGCCCACCCCTGGCACTCAAGCTCGAGTGGATAACAAATCGCTGGGCTCGCCGACCAGTGACACCGCACTTAATTTGCTGTGCAACCTACGTTGTAATTAGCCGAATTTGGCACTGGCAGAAAAACAAGACAGCAACATCATGGTGCTGATGAATTAGGGGGCCTCTGTCAAGACCAAGTCACATTAATCAAGGCAGCCAGAGTACAGAGAGAAGGAGATACTTCTTGTCTCTTAACTCTTCCACATTCTGTGATAAATAGCTCCGCTGTGACTGGGCACACACTACATCTCGCCATCAAAGCCGTGGATGTAAATGTGCATGGCCATTTCTATTGACTGCAACATCTTTCTTTGTAAGCCCCAAAGATAAAGTAGAATAGAGTAGCTGAAGTAGAACAGTTGAATATTTGAGAAGGGCTGAACTAGTGGCCGAAGCCTTTTAACTACTGCAGTTGTGTGCATGTAAAGTGGGTCTTATGTTGGGTTCATTTCATAGTTGAGTCTTTAAACTCATAAGAACAGCATTTTGACAGTGTTCAGTCTTGTGACTTTACTTTCACATGAGCGTATCAGGTGGAGCGAGGTGCTGGTCTGTGTGTTCCCTCACGCATAAAGCCCCACAAATGGAAAGAGAATGTCTATTGGCAGAACCTCTCTTGTTTTAGCGCATGCCAGGATCAAAACGTTGTCCAACACGATGAACTAATAGAGGGAGAGAGATAGATAGTGGATGGGTGCAAATATTAACATTCTGTCAGCTCTGTACTAAACAGGATTTTGTCTATGATTCTTACTGTATGTTTTATTCAGTCTGAGTGAAGGAGGCTCTCCTTTCAGTTGCAATCTAGTTTTGAGAGATGGGGAGTGTTTGGGAAGGCAGAAGGATCTCATATGAGATGGACAAACTCTGCTGCAGTATTTGACCATCTAAGATTGGAATATTTTTTTCTAATGAAAGAATGTATATCTATGTGATTGTAAAATAACTGAAGGAAACACACCCAGATGTAGTGGCACACTGAACTGGGAGACATCATGAGACATGGGACAATACATAAACACATGCTGGGGATGGTACTAACAGAATTCTTTTTAATTTAAGTATAAACTGATCTTTAACAATAATTGAATTAATCGTCATGAGTAAGATTATGTGGGTTACAGGCTCTGATTAATTTTTCAATTAACTCTCCTGCCCTAGTAAATATCAAAATTAGTATGTAAGCACAGTCTTGTATAAAGTAGAGATGTAACCGATCTGATATGTGGATCAGTATCGGTTCGATAATGGGCTCAAACAGCTGGATCGGGTATCGGTGGCATCGGCCGTTCTATGGAGCCAATCTGTAAATGCATGCACGCTTAATTCGTTTTGCAAGGGAAGTGGCACTGCAGTAATGTAGAGCTGAAACCATTGTTCCAATAACTCCAATAATTCTATTACAATTTTTTTCTAGAACAGAAGCTTCGTTTAATTCATTTTTCTCGCTAGATCTCCGCTTGTATTTCACACGAATGCTTAAGAGTGACACACAAGGTTTTCAGTGGCGCGATCAAGACAAGACCTGATCCCTCTGCATGTGAAAGTATTTGTGACACGTTTCGTGCACCGAAACAGAAGTAAACGCATAAATGACATTTTTCGTGATGTAAACACGCGCACTGTGTTAATGAGCGCGCGCATGAGCACCGTTAGTCGCAAAACAGTTAAGTCAAAATGTCCCCTTTATTACAGACACAAACCATATTTTAGCTGATAAATAACCACAACAACCAGCGTTCTACTCACAATCCTGCTGTTTATTTAGATTTTCCATCATTTATTCTGGAACGCGTGCCCAGTGCTTCATTGTGGCGCCGCTCCGGGGTGCGCGTAGGGTTGTGGGCAACGTAGTTCTTGGCGAAAATAGCTCATTTTATAAGCGAAATTGGTGAAAAATGACAAACTTCAATTTCATTTTCAATTGATCAATTTTTTCAATTTTATAATGTTATAGTGTAATCAATATGAAAGAAGAAATATTTATATGTCTAAACGAACAATTTTTGAGAACAAATAATTTAGCATATACATGGGTGTGTGTAATTATTACATTGTTTTAGTAGGAAAACAGTATTTAAATCAAGCATTTCTTTAAGCATAACAATAGTCTCATTCATGTATTCAGACATTTTATGTTAAAAAAAAAACCCTGACTGTATTGGATTTGTATCGGTATCGGCAGATATCCAAATTTACAATATCGGTATCGGACATAAAAAAGTGGTATCGGCCCATCTCTAGTATAAAGTACCCGAAAGTCACACTCAAGTATAAAGATACAGATACCCTCATAAAAATTTACTTTGATAAAAGTTCAAGTCACCACTCAAGTAAAAGTCTTAAAGTATCTAGTATTTACTGTACTTAAGTACTACAAGTAATCTATAACTAACTGCACTTGAGTAATGAAAGTACAAGTGCAAGTAAATGTTAATAACAGAACGTTGTCATGGATTAAAGCAAAAAAAAAAAAATCATCTGACTGAAATGTTTATTTATTTATTTTTTAAACCAAATGCTCCGTGTCCAGGGCCCATACCACCTTGGCCATGCTGTTATTTATTTATTTTTAACGGAGCATAAGCTCTCGCTGCACTTGCAACACCGGAGCATGAATCTTGAGCTTCGGAGCTTTGGCTTCTTTATCAATTTAAGCAATGGGTTTTCTCCACTGTTTTCTGACCTTTTTTAGCTACTATTAGTGAATGAGACACTTCATGACACACCACTGACTTTCAATCATAAATACGTTCTATTCCGATCTTTTTTGAAAATGTAAAATATACTACTATTAGCCTATTATCATTATTATTATTATTATTATTGTTGGATTTTGCCGAATTTTGCCAAATCACACACTTCACAAACAGGGCTTTAAAAACCTAAACAGGAGTAGGCTATTGCTGTTATAAAAAAAAAAAAACTGTCAGAATTTTTGAATAAACTAAACTATGAAGCTTACTGTGAAGCTTATCTGGCACCTCGAAACATAAATAATGTCTTCAAAGCCTTAAGAATTTACAGGACACCAACACCATACGTGTGCACGTCGCATTACGTGATCCGTAGACCAATGACAAGTCAGCTTCCTCAAGCTTTTGTTGCAGTCGCCTAAACTATGAGCGGCAGAGAAAACACCAAATCTAATTTGATTTTTGTAACGAGTAACGACACTCTGCGCTGAAAATGTATCCGAGTAAAAATATGCAATTAAATTAGAAAATGTAGTGAAGTAAAAGTGAAAGTTGACAAAAAAAAACCTCAAGTAGATACTCCCAAAACATACTTGAGTACAGTAGTGAAGTATTATTACTTCGTTACTATACAACACTGTGTAAGCAAATATTTCTAATGCATGATATTTTACTCTGCTGATGTAAAAAGGAAGGCGTTCCAAAGCTCTGCACTTACCCATGCATGGCATGAAGAGGGTGTGGCTCGTAATGGTATCTACCCTCATGGTGGCGCATGTCGATTGGGATCGGTGTGTGGAAGGTCGGGAAGAGAGGAGGAGCTGTGAAGTCAAGGACAGGGAAGAGAAAAAGAGAGAGAGAGAGAGGGGGAAAAGAGACTTCAAATAAGCACTGGGCTTTCAGATGAAAAATTTTCAAAGGGCTAAAAAGTCTACAATGCTGTTCCCATGAATTTCACAGCCGGCAAGACAGTTTTGTGCAAGATACTGGCAGTATCACACAGGAGAAGTGAGATAAATAAATAATCAAAGTAAGTCTAAGAAATCCTACATCTTCCACGCAAGACAGACTGAAGTGAGCTTCTGACAAAGACCTGCAGTGAAGTTCTCTTTGAACTGAGGGCCGAGGACAGACAGAATCAGACAGGAGCGGTGCCCAAATACAAACCAACATGACAGGACAAGGAGGGAAAAAAATCAATCCCAGTTTCCAGAACTATTTCCAGGCCACATAGAAGTGGGCCAGTGCCCAGCCACTAAAGCAGTAAGACAGAGAGGGTAAACTTTGAAACAGAAAATACAACTGCTATTATTCTCAGCCTAGGAAACGAGGAAAGCCATTCTGGAACACAAGCTGGAATGCCCTGTCCCTTCACCCCACTGACTTTGGGACAGGAATGTGTATGAAGTCTGGGCTTCTCATTTCTAAAATAATTGAAACCGTACAGACAGTCATGGAGTGTTCTACCTCTTTGCTAACCATAGTAAATCTGAAATGAGCGCATGAAAGTTTTTTGTGATGAGTTTTTATTTGTCAGACAGAAGCGTCAGTCGTTTTCCTGCAATAAAAAGGTACATTGCGTTAAGCAGACCTCGTTAAAAAGCAACACGCTTTCGTTAATGACTAGAACTTACTTTGCGCTGCTGACTGTTTGGCCTTGAGTGAGCAGCGTGGGGCCCACTCTCTACAGTGTTTATTGCAACTATTTCCACTTAATTAGTTTGTTGGCTGTAGCTACATCAGCCCTTACATTTTCTCTGAAACGTGTCTTTTTATGCAGAGGTGGGACAGGGACAGGCAAGGCTGTCTCCATAGGACCCTTTCTGGCTCACATTAAAATTCTTAAGGTGTCACGTGCGTTAGTGAGTCAAGCATGACCTGAGAATGGAGAGCATGGGGGAAAGGTCTGAGATCATTATCTCTACCTGGAGTGGAGGAAAGAAGAGGAGGACGAGGAGGAGGGGAGCTGTAGGCCTCTTGCAGGGGCCACTTAGGAAAGAGGTCTGTATGAGTAAGCATTCCAGGGCCATCACTCTCACTAAAGTCATGAGAATGACTCTGAAGCATGCATGGCTTTGTGTGATCTGCTCTGATTCCTGGAAGCATGGAGGCATCCTGGTATACCAAAAGAGAAAACATAGTTCTTGAAAAAATCCATGAGCCTCCAGTAGAAGTGAGTTTCCGCATCTACTACTTTCTCACTCCTAACTCAAAGCATGTTGTTCTAAACAATATAACTAATTATTAAGTTGGATACGGCAGTCGCAGCAAAAACTGTGAGTTGCAGTTTGATTAAAAAAAAATATATATATAACTTTCAACATGTGAATTCACCATGTCGAAATGATCTGATCCGCATGTAGGAATTTGTAGTCTTGATAAAGCTGTCCTGGAGAAATGATCAAGGCCTCAGTTTTTGTGCAGCGGTAATGGAAAACATAACCAAACGGCAAGCAGGACAACATCATTATTACAACGCATCTGTAGACTATATAGCCATGATGTCTTAAAAATCTCCCTCATAAAATCTGGAGACCTTGAGGAAAATGTGACCACATACTTTCAGGTTCGGGTTGGCTGTTTTTCTTTTCTATGCCATTGAGCTAGCCTTCCTGTCTTTGGCGAATTAGGAGTGAAGGAGACGTTTCTCTTGCCTGGTGTTGGGGCCAGTATAATGAGCCTCTCTATGAGGACATTTGGGAGAAGAAGCATGTGCATGCATAACATCTCCATTCAGGCTCGGGCCAAGTCCATGTCAGTACGTGAGTTAGACATATGTGGCACGGGGGAGGTGGACTTTTGGGATGTCCATGTCATTAAGAATGATGGGAACTGGTGCTGGGGAGCGTGAGGGATCATATGAGCTCCCACACTACAAGGCAGCCCAACACCTCCGTCATTTATTCCAAAAAGTCATTTCTCAAAATCAAGGATTTTTTTTTAACCTTTTAGTGCTGGTGAACTTCAGTTTACATTAAGCCTACATGAAACTCTCATTCTGAGCTGCTTGAGGAACCCAAAAAGCTCACTTTGGACCATGTTAACAATTAAGTTCCAATATGAGTGTTATTTAGCCAAAAAGATAATTTGCTGCAACATATACACAAATCATTGCTGTGACAAGGACAATAATTGGTTAGATCACAATGATAAAAACAAGGAGTATTCCGCACCCACAAGAAAACGAATGGACATTTGGAAGAGTCAGTTTGTAGTTACAATGTAGGGATTCGGCTGAGTTAGGTTACTCCATCAACCAGACAGCTCTATTGTTCTTAGGCCAAAGGAAGAACCCAGGATGAATGCCCCAGAGTGTTCACAGGTGTGATCACATGGTATATGCAGCTGTATTCCCCATAGTATGGCATCCTCATGACTGCCAGTCTTTATTATACAGACAGAGATATTAGCATTAATAGCGACTGCTACACAATATTGTGTAATAAAAATCATCCTGCAAACATACATATTTAGGTTATATCAAATAAGTTTCACATTTTCAACTGATTATTTTCATGGAAAGCTACATAAATAATATTTCAACAGCAACAGCAGGAGGTGCAATGTCAAGTACGTTCTTTTTGCTTAATACAATGAATGCATATTGTGCATATGAATGTACATGATAATAATAATTATTTTTATTTCTTTGCGATGCAGTCTCCTACAAAAACACCATTCTTGAATAGTTAATTATATGAAATGAATCCGTTCAAGTGATTAGGTTAAAAACCCTGATTTTACAGAAAACTTCTGCAATAACCTTCAGACCTCATGTGATGAAAAGCAGTCTTTCCGCAATGAGGATGTGTTTTAAACTTTCTACAGATTAGGTGCTAGTTCCATATAGGTTATCTGGCATACCTGTCAGAGAAGAATCTGCTCATGCTCCCCCGAAAGGTGTTTTGTTTACATTATGAAGAGAATATTATTGTTTCAGACCCCCATATTAATGCCTGAAATGTGCACAACATCCTGTCAGGACCTGGTGAGAACCAGCCACTCTTTTTTGTTAGGGGGATTAAGCTGGGATTTGATCTCCTTTTAAAGACAATGCCAGGTGGTAGACATTAACAACGGGCACTCCAAATCTCAAAGCACAGGAAAAACATTCACTTTTCATGTCCGAACGAAGCCGAGAGCGGGCCAGCTTTGTAGTGCAAGGGGCTCATCCTCGGAGGAAGCACTCAAGAACAATAATAATATCCTGAGAGGCCAGGCAGCGGCAGTGTAATTAAAAAAGCTTTTCTGTCTTGCTCCAGGAACAAGAAGGGAGCAAGCAGGAGGGAGTCAACTCCGACAGGAAATTCCAACAGAATAAACTGGCAAGGGGCCTAGCAACACAGCCCCATGCCAACCGCTACACACTAGGTCCCCAAGCTGTATTGAACCCTGGGAAGCCACAGGCCAAGTGGTAGCCTCCAATAGCTCTACTTGCTCCTGTTAGTATGCAATTTGTTGCCTCCTTCTTTTCAACAGCCTAACCTCTTTTTTGGTGGATACACGTCTCAACAGTCTACAATTTGTAAGTGGCCAAAGGGGTTGTATTTTTTTCAAGCCATACCGCACCTGGGAGTATCCGCTGCGTAACGTCTGAGTTAAGGCTGCATTCATGTGTTTTTCCTCCCGGGGCGTTAGTTGTGGCGGCGGGAGGATTAGGGGTTTAGGGGGAGCGCACAAAAAAATTGCTTCAAGCTATGAAAGGAAGTATTAAGTGAATGACTTTTCATTTAATGGGGCTGGAGCTTTGTAAAAAGGATACACAACCTACGGGTAGTGGTTTTGTTGGTCTATGGTCTAATACCATCATAAAACATGGTACTAGGTATAATTTTAAAGTTGCTACTGAGATTTTTCTCAGATACAGCATTCCCCTCAGATTATTTAATTAATATTTTAGGTAAATAAATGACCTTTTCAAGGATAAGGAGCCTGAAACAATCACAATATTTCCCAATGCAAAAATAATCTGTATCTTGTGATGCAGACGACTGAAATAAAAATTATCTTTCCTCCAATAAAGCAATGCATAGTGTTCAGTTAAACTGCTGCAGCGTGAAGTGCTTTCACATGATTTAGTTATTCTCAATGCAAACTGAATGGTTTTGCTCCAATCCAGGCATTTGTTTATAGGATCTTGTCATAAATACAGTAGCCACAGATGTGCAGGATCCTCAGCAGACCCTATGAGCCCTTCCTGTTAATGTTTACAGAGTTGGCCTCTACTGGCTTCGTTCTGGCAACCTAAAGCCATGTCAAACAACTGGCCAGATTCATCCAATAGCTTGCATCATTTCCAGCAAGCTCCTGGCCCTCATAAAGAACCTGAGATTTGTTAGCCTTCTTTGAGTTGTAAGAACTTCAACTAGGGAACAAAAGCTAATCAGTAATTGGTATTTGTGGCCTCAGGTCATTAACAAACAAGCCCAATGTATCACTGCAAACAAGAATGCTATGCAAGGCCATGACAGCATTAGTTACCAGAGACTTAAAGGAGATGTTTTAAGGCATGTTAGCATGCTATTGGTGCAGCTGTGGTGCTAACAAGATGATAAGGGTTCTCTGAAAGACTAATTACACATAAGGCTAATCACACACCTGGCTGTGTCCTAATTTATCACCGGAATGCTTAAAAGGCTTTTATACCCATGGGTGTTGTAAGATTAAGAATAAGTAATTGCTTTTACACAAACAGGCCCATTATCATTAGGGTTGCAGATATGATGACAAACCTGGTCTTCAGTTATGACCACTGAGGTTTAAAATACGAAAGTAGATATTAAAATAAGATGAAAAAAATTGCTAAACATCTCACAATCATAATCTGCTTTTTGCCAATCAATGATATTTTCTTACTAAATTGCAAGTGCACTTCTTGTAAATACCATCGTTAATTACTTGTTTTTTTGGTTTCCCTTTGTAAGGTGTAAGAAAATAAACATTCATGGAGGTGAGTTTACAAACTGCAAAGGCAGTGCAATCTTTAAAATTAGAATGGGAGAAAAACGATCACTTCCTCGTGAGAACGTTGGCTGTTCCTGTGTCCTCGTCTGCCCTTTAGCCTTTATGTTGTTGGGGACATAAAAGATGTCCACCGACAATGGATGTCCAAACACCCTTACATCCTTGTGTTGGCTGATGCTGCGTCAGCATTACTGCTGACTTAAAGGCCTTTTTGACAATGGAGAGAATGGCTGTGGAGAAAATTCTCACTCAGAAGCACAAAGCACATGTGCGTGGGAGATTCTCAGCTGGATATCAAGCCACGGCGAGGGGCTGAAGTTAGCACCCCAACCACACAGCAAACACACACAAGAGTAGGTCTATGCATGGTGATAAGATATAGATAGGTCAATGGGCCATTTACATAAAACAGGCACCTAACCATCTAGACTGATCCTGTCTCTGGCTCCAACTTCAATGGATTTTGAAAGAAGAATTCCCTATAAATGCACAAACTAAAACCAGCTGTAGAGGCACACGGTAATTTGCCTTGTGGGAACCATTCCTGGAGTAAGAATGCAGACATGCTGCGTGTTTAGGGTACCCGTCCTTTGTCCTCTACAGGGGGCTCTCTACGTTGTGTTTGCATTGTGCTTTCTAATGCCTCAAGGCACTTGCTTTGAGTAGTTATGGCCTCTTTATAAAACCAGTGCTAACCTACTCTGTTTGTGGTTGTATTATTGCACTACTAGTTGCAATTTTTTAAAACTTCATGGGACAAAGCATATTGTTCTGGCCAAATTCTCAGTCCTGGTCCTCCTTGTGTAGCCTCCATAATGCAGGTCATTAAGATATTGCCAATGCCACTGACAACAAGGCCCCTCATTAAAATGCTTTTTCCATTGTGACAGCATCATTCCCTGTGGATTCAACTTCCCTTTACTATTATACTCGTTTTGCGCATGCTACTGGAGACGTGCAATGCCGTCTTAGCTCCAAAAAATCTTTGAGATCATAAAAACTGCAGAAATTCTTTCCTAGAGCAACTGCATCTCTCACAGATGAGTTGGAAAGTAAATGATTTTGTGTTTTAGGTTTCACCTGTTTTATTTTTAAAATAAACAATTTGCAGTCTAATGCATTCCTCCCAGCCTCAGCACCACTGGACACACCGATAATGAAGTGGTCTTAGGAAATGTTGCCCCTCAGCTCTTGTTTTTCCAAAGGAAGAGAAGATTATGCTCTTAATTAGTGCTTCCAAGGGAAGGCTCAATTTACGGGACAGCAACAGAGAGAAGGGGGCAGGGCGCAAGAGAATGTCCAACTGTCTGGTGTGGGGCCTCCCCATTACTGAGGAAAATGGGGGAGGGGAGCTTTCTAGCCAACAATAGGGATGCATTCCGCATTACGGTGATTCACAGGACACTAGAAGGGCCTATAACAGGCTCTAGTTCTCCAAGCCGAGTATGACCCATGAGTAAGGGGTCATTGAGGTAATGACTACATCAAATGGGTCCGGTCTCCCCTCACAACAGCATTGGCCCTATTGAAAAGAGTAAAAAGATAAACAGCCTCGGTTGGCAGTGTGAAGAAGGGGGAGGTGGAGGTTAGAACTAAAGGCTTAAGAGGGAAAGGAACGGGGCAGAGTCAACAATGGCATGAGTTAAACTGCAGAGTCCAGGACCTGGCAAGCAAACAAATACCAAGATAGTTTTTTCTTCTCTGGAGTGGAGAGTGATCGCAACAGTGCCAGGTCTTCATCAGAGAGTCATAGAACATGAGAAGGAGTGCTTCCGCGCGTCATTCAAATGTCTTGCTAACAATTCATATGTAGAAAGTGGCCTTGATGTCCTGTTAGTGTGTTTCTAAGGTGAAAAGTACTTGTTAGTTGTGCCAATTCTTAAAGAAAATAGTAAAGAAAGAAAGTTTGGGGATTTGAGAGAAAAATCTGCAATGTCAAAGTAAGAAATCCCTCATGACAAATGTCACCTGCTGTCTTAGACACGGCATTGTTCCTTATGAGCTGAGTAAGCCTTGAGGAGCACTTGTCAGATCTTCGTTCTTTGTAATAAATCAGCACGGAAGCTGTGTTCTCTCGTTTCCCCTCTTTCTGTGGGAAAACTATTTACGCAGCCGTGCTTTTCTTGCCACTGTTCCTGTTTCTGTAACCCACCTGTTTACTGGGTTAGGCCCTCAACATGGTTTGGGCTTACATCCTGCTAAGATTTCATTCAGTTGGGCTTCACCTCTGACCTTTCATCCCGAGCCCTTTTGTTCTCCAAAAACCACTTTTTTCCTCAATTGCAGAACATTTTCTTTCAGACGCTGGCCCAAAACTTTGAATTTTCCCTTGATGCCAATCTCTAACAGAGAAACATTTGCATTTACATTTCACTTTGCTTTCACCCCAGTTTTATCCAGATTTCTCAATGGCATACCATAGATATAAAAGCGACTGTAGAAAAAGATGAGATACACTTTATTCCACTCTATCTAAGCAAACAAAAACAGTTATGCTGACTAATGAGGTGAACCCAGGTAATGGTACATTTGGCAGTCTCTTCAGCATGGGGGGCTCACGAACTCCAGTTGGAAATTGTATTGCCCCTGAGCCTCTAAAACAGCACTCTGTTTGGGGACTTTCAGACCATATACAACTGCAGTGTTTACTTGGCTATGATGCCAATATGAAATTAAATAAACAGAGGGCTATGAGTAACACATGTTGGTTTCTTCAGCTCCACAACAGTGGGTAGCTTAGAAACATGAAAGGTATGACTTCATAAGTCTATGAGTTGGTCTTGATTAACATCCTCGCTTATGAAGGCGAACAGAGCACCAGACTACTTCATTGTGAAAGGGCAAGCTTTAGGTTTGGTCAAGCTCAGACATGCTAAGTTCTAGCACTGGGGGATTTTAAGCCACACACCACCACACTTTTCAGATTCTTTGAAGACTAAAGTATTCTAAATATGGATTGCTTCTAAGCGCTGCTGTTTTAAATATTTTGACAAAGGTTTACACAATAATCTAATTAAAGTGCTTGTGTAAGTTAGTCAACTCATGTGGTTTTTCTTTTCAGTAATACGTGTTTAATGGCTCTGAATCAAGCTCCCTCAATGGCCTCTTGTATTTAGTCACAGGCGAATGGAGTAAAAGTCAATTCTAAGTCCACTCCGTTTTTGTTCACACGCTTGTTTAAGTCCTCTTGGTGCTCTTGTAAATATTGTCAGACGAGCAGAAGCATGCTTCTGTCTGGTCCTTAGAGTGCACTCTCCATAGGGCAATATTTATCTAGGCACGGGCTGCTAGAGGAGGCTGCAAAAGAGGACAAGGGGGACTAGGTAAACACTTCAGAGGGGTCCGAGACGGCCCTCCAACGCTTTGCTGAAAAGTGCCAGTGACTGACCTCTGATTCAACAGCATCACACTAACTGGAGGTCAGACAAAAGCAGGCAAACACTCCATTGTTTGATGATGGAGAGAGAAGTACTAACTACAGGAGGACCAAAAGGAAGTATGATGCCACGCAATTACAAGACATTATTGTGCTATTCATGGCAGCAAACTCATTACGATTAGCATCTAAGCACCTATTACACTTTCTAATTCACAGCCTATACAGTTTATTCTTGCAATTCCCAAAAAATTCCCAACTTTTTCCCTGCAATACATTTCAACGTACTATCTACTCTGACGAATAGTTAAGCACCCTGAAAAGTGTAATCTTAATGTCTCACAGCCTAACCTCCTTTTAGCTGTCAAAATGTGCAGCGCACTCAAGAGCTTCCACCTGTCAGCGCGTCGGTTTCCGTCATATCTGCTCATAGCTGTGACAATGCAGCAAAATGAAGACTGAAAATTGTCTGCAATTACAAGTGGTAGTGAGAATGAGGCCGAGAAACTTAAAAGCTGTGTTGTGATCGAGTGAAACAGGTGGAGAGTAAGAGCACCACATGGTGAATTGCAGTTGACAGTGAGGGAGTTCTACAATGAGTTCTGTCTCAGCTAAGAGGGGGGTCATTAGCACCGAATAATAGAGAAAGTGTCATTTTAGACATTTTAATTTGCTAATTATGCCATTAACGACAAGCCAACTGTGGAGGATGACCGCAAGGAAAAAAAAAACTTTGTAGTATATCTAAGCCTGTCAATGTCTGTTGCGTTACTTGATTCAGCTCACGAAAGTCTGTTCTCGTCATCAAACCACGTTTAAAATCTGCTTCTGAGCTGAAGTGGAGAAGCACCACTGAAAAGCCAAGAAACAAACTTTACTACAAAAACCATCATGTGTGAAACTACTGTGCCTTATAAGAATATTTAACCCGAAAATATATAGCTGGATTGTGTTATCGAATACATTCAATGTTTGCCGCGTTTTGGCTGGAGCCCTTTCATTTGGAGCATTCCTATAAAGGAAGAAATGTTTGAAAAATGTAAAAAGTTTAATATACTTCCTGGTCTCTTATCCTCACACTAAGCAGTTTACTGCTTTTAAGACCCCAAATACCTTTTCTTAGTCATAATGGTAATGTAATAGTCAAAAACGTGTGAGGGTGCTGTCAGGAATTATGGAATTCTCCTTTAAATCGGGGTTTGTCATTACTGCCATGTGTAAATCACTACCAGGTCTCCGAGCTCCCTCCTAATGAGATGTTTGGATGGGTATCAAAGAGGAGTGTAGGTTTTATTTTTCCTATAAAGACTTTGTAAGAGAAGCCATGTTACTGACACTGAAAAATAACACAAAAAACAAAAGTTTTGGAGTTCTTGTAAGTGTTTATGTGCTATGAAGACAGCACAGAGTAACACTAACACTGAATTAAATGGTTACATTTGCTAACCCACAGCACACAATGACAGACCTCAAATGTAAATTAGAGCTCATCTATACACAAAGTTAAACAAACATCTGGCCTTTTTACCTTTGTGATAGTAACAGCGTGGACGGGGTTAAGCGGGGTAAAGCTAACCGAAATCTGATTAAAAAGCATTTCTCTGATGCCTCAAAGTAATCTCAAAGAAGTTTAACAATCGCTAATGCCTTGATGGAGATGCAGATGTCTCACAGATGTGTCCAGATCCACAGTTTATTCTTCTAATCACTAATGGGTGTCATATGCTACCCCTCTTTTACTCTTTTGCTTCTTTGTTGGACAAGACTCCGCTAACACGGAGTCACAGTCAGCCTACGTTTTAACGTCTGATGTGGGAGATGTGCATTATTAGGAAGATAAATGGCCCCGACAGAAAGATGTTGGTAGCGTTGATGTCACTTGTCTCCATGCTTTCTTCAACATGTGTCTCACCAGCATCAATCTGAAGATGTGATACCAAGCTGTTAGGAATCAGTATTTGTTTCAATGGGAAGCTTTCCAGCACTATATAAACCTAATAGCGGTGAATGGCATTTCTGCAGGTATAAAGCCAAAAGTATGCCAAGATGACCTTTTAGTGACGACTCTGGTCAGTGACTAAATGCAAATGTAAACTCCATCTGAAGCCTTGAAATGATCTAGTATTCTCTCTGAAAGCAAATCCCTAGCCATCTGACAGTTCTGCTTTGGATAGCAAAGATTCCTTTATGGCTTTGAAGCATCCTAAAAGGACTACATGGTCTTGTATGCTGTCATGTTCAGATGCTATTTGAAGAAGAGAGTCGAACGTGATTCAAGAGCCATTATCTTTAATACAAAGTGCTTATGGCATGTAGCACACATTGGCCGTGATTTTAATTAGACCACGCAGGCTTTCACCAAGGCCACAGAAAAATACACAGGAGTCTAATTTACACTGAGTGTGACAAATGGGGTATAGGCTCCTCTAGTTTTAAAATCCATATAGGCTTTACGAAGACGGGTGAGTCTTAATCTTGAAAACACCAAAGGTCTCCGAGCCATACAGTAGGTGTGTGCCATCCCACATAAGTACAGTATTTATTACATTTATTTTAGCGGACACTGCACTAGTCGTCGGTGTATCTATTACACATGCCGTCTTCTGAACATAACAAGGTGTCAGAATGATGTTATTCCTACTGTTTCACTACATTTTCATTACGAGTTACACAGCAATTATCCTGTCTCTGTGCATTTGACAGGCTGCCACTTCCAATTCAATCGAGGTGTCAAAACTGTGCTACACAAACACGGTCGAACACAAGGCCCATTTAGGGAGAAATGCAGACGGCAATTCCACAGTTAGCGGCAACTGCTGCAATAACATTTCAATGTCTCAACCTGAGGTCCAAACTTTTCCATACAAACAAAATAGATTATCTGATAAGAATAAAACTACTGCTTTCTCAGGTTGCCTGTCAGTAATTGTGCTCAACATCTCACATGGAATTTGCAGGGGCTGTAAAACTGCGTAATTCTGACAGAATTTTAAGGCAGAAAAATACAATAATTTGTGCCGACATTAACCGTTACCATTTGTTACTTTGATGTTAAGAATGAGTTCTGTGCAGCCTTGTGAATTGGCAATTGCGAGACGATGTTGAAGCCAATGTTCTGCAGACATAAAACACACAACTAAAAAAATGACTGCTCATATAACTTTTTCAGAAGAAATATTTTTATACTGGTGAAAAAAAAACAAGAAAAATGAGTGTGTGCCCTGTCGGCATTTCCCTGGGTAGCAAAGTGGAACTCCATGGGAATGTGCTGTGCCACTTTAAACCAATAGGAGCTCCCACAGAAATCTATCCATCAACATAAAAGATGACAAAATCATAACACTGGAAGTAGATCTCTGTCTTCTGATTCCATAAAAGCCCATGGGGACATGCTCTATACAGCATCAGGGCTACCAAATCAGATAAGACAAAGCATATTTGCTCTCAGATTCAACTTTGAAATTCAGTTCATCAATGACAATGTCTCAGTCAACATTGACAACATTGACCGACCCCCCCCCCCACCCCCACCCCTCCTCTTTTCTCTTAAGCCATTTGGCTGCATGGCAAACACAGAGTAAGACTGAGGGTCTTTTTAGCGGCACGGTAACCCCACACACTCTCAGGGAAGGGGCTGCTGTCTACAGCCCTTCCACGAGTGTGTGTGCGGTGAGTTAGCGGGTTGTGTGGGAGTAACTACGCTCTTTTTTTTCCTCCATTTCTGCCTTGCTTTTGGCAGGCCTGGGATGGCTCCCTCTGGGCCCAGACGCCTCTATGTCTCTACCAACAGGGTGAGGCTCGGCTGATGGAAGAAAATGTTACCTGGAGCAGAACGCTAATTGGCTGCTTCCCAGACACCTCGGGCTAATGAATACACGAAGTACTCATTTTTTAACGACAGTAAAACAGGAGAACAGCAGGGGGAAATGTAGGTGAAGAGAGGGTAATATATCAGTTTCATTTCCATTTTTTCCATAAAGGGTTTAACTCATTTGAACTGCTAGATTAGATTTTCTATTTTCCTATTTCTCTTGAAATAAAAGGTGTTAATGAACCAATGGTTTGATTAAAAAACACTTTGTAGAGACAATGTCCATCTTGTCTATGTAGAATCTTGCAACTGACGTTCAGCTTTGCACATTATTCAAAGGTTGATCACGTATTTAAAGCTCCTAAACCTTGATCATGGATCGCTCTGACCTCTCTTAATGGTAGGAGTGGCAAACTGATTCAATGTTTCTGCTTCTCCACACCCTTCAACTCAGAAATGCAGTGTTGCTTCAGCTGCTAAGCATTAGCAAGGAGATGAGTTAATAGCTGGCTATACGGCGGCTGCTAACTGCTAAGGGCTAGATGCACTTTTTACTGTTTCTTCCTCAGCAATCAACAGCACAGACAAACTCATACACATTGACTTTAACCGAAGTGATCTACAGGGATGAAATATTCTGTGAATAAATCATATAATGCTATAATCAAAGCAGAAAGAGAAAAGTTTTGCTAACTAGGAAAAGTTTAAAGAGAGAACATCCTTGTTGAACATAAAATAAGTTGTTACATACGCTACACACTTAAGCTCTCCACATCAAGTAGCGAAACTGTTGTTTTTCAGAAATGAAAGAAGTGTTTGGGTTTCTAAATACAAACATGTCACCCATCCTTTCCTCTTAAGTGTCCTCAGTGTGTCGTGGGAATTCCAGAGCAAGCATGATCCTTTCATACAACTTAACCGTGGTGAATAAGAAGGGATGGGAGGGGGTGGATTTCACTTTAAGGACTTGACCCGTCTCTACGGCAAAGTCAACACTTTGGAGGAAGTATAGCATGCACAAAACAGCACGCATGGTGTCATTGGAAATGCACTGTTCAACAGACACACAACTCAAGCTATTTGTAAAGAGCTGATCACGTTGCCACACTAGAGAGTGTTACCACGTTAGCATCCAGCTTGCCTGGGCCTTCAGATCCTGCATGTTTGCCAAGACGTGTTATGTGGCTCCATGCCACGGCATGTCACGAGCATGGCTTGTTTATTCCGTCGGTTTCATGCCATCGTCTGAGTCACAGATAAGATAAGATCCCCCTGGATCCCGGCTCGCTCTGAGGGAGGAGGAGTGGGATGAGCGTGAGATCCAGGGACAAGTCCGTATCTGCTAGTGCGCTGTGCTGACCTCGTGCCTCTTTGAAACCCAAGCCAAGAATGCATAGTTTATGCTGAGGGAAATTACCTGAGCTAAAAAACAGAGTCGACAAACTCATCCCGAGACGTTAAATTCACACCGACTTGTTCTGTGTCGTCTCACCTTGAACCCAGACTCTAAGATAACCTCTGGAAAGCAAAAACACATTCCAATGTTTTATACTGAGATACTCTATCCAGCTGTAGAAAAATGCAAGTGTTGTCATATTTGTTATTCCTTAATGTTAAGCCAGATATTCATGAGGAAAATGTTTGTTAAAGTGAGATTTCTCTCTGTAGTTAGAATTATGGGTTGGCTTTTGAGAAAAAAAGCAGAGGAGTAAGGAAACTTGCTGATTCCATTTCCCATGTTCAAAGCTGTCTGAATTTCCAAAGATGTCGGTCTCTGGCAGCCTCACACTGCTGCCCACAGGCCACACAGAAAGAGAAAAGTAAGCAGGACATGTAACACTATAGAGTCTGTGGCCTACTCTCTCTCTCTTTCACAGACATTCAGAGTTTTCACTAAAAATCAGATCAGCTCTACACAATTCTGTATAATTAAAACAAATTATACTGGGCCCGTCAATAGGCCTGAACCTAAGAGGTCAGACCTACTTCTGTCAGGAACAATTGGCAAATAAAAGCCCATGTTTTCCGTTCCTTAACCCATGTCAGCCACACTGCACACTTCCACTGGGGCTGAAATTAGAGGGCGTATCAGGGTGTGAGTTCTAAAAGAAGCCATGCTTCTCGGCAGACTGAAAGCCAAACTATACCAACTCCCCTCTGTCCAAACAAATCTCAGTTTCTCTTGGGCTTTGACCTCACCTTCACCAAAATCAAGCCTCAATTTGTAAAGACCGCAGTCCTCAACTAAACACAAGACATGGATCCACCGAGGTCACTTGACCACGTCTGTGGTGCACAAACTGTAAAGGAAAGCATGAGCCAGTGCTCATACTGTAATACTGCTCACTCCCACCCATTATTTGGCTGAATGGCTATGAAGAGCGCAGACCAATCGTGCTACATAGCCACTGTCTGTCCACCAGCAGTCGGAGGATTCCTCTGTTTATCCTTTGGTTCGCTGCGTTTACACAGTCAGCCCCCGCTGCTTATTTTGCTGGTCACACAGTTTACTACAGCTTGTCTGGGCCAGGTCCTTGGAGTATGTCCAGTACTGACGGCTGCTGTCCCCCTTCTCCAAACCTCCCCGCCCTGCTTTTTTCTTTAGCACAAGGGAATCTGTGATGACAGCCACTGTCAATCTATCAGAAAATTGACATATTTCTGGAATGTGACGCTTTTGTTATCGCTAATGCTAACTAATGCTTAGCCCAACAACGCTTAGCTTTTTAATATTTTAAGTATTTTAAAATTGTAAAGGTGTCTGATTGATATGCCAAGTGAGAAAACTGATATTTGGGTGCCTTTATTAAAAAAAAAAAATCGAAAATTGACACTGACGTGTGAATGAGAAAAAAACGCACAATGGGATGACAAAATCCTGGTGTACTTTTAAAAACAATAACAACAACAACAACAAAGGACTGAGTAGTTTTTAGTTCCTGGCTAAGCCTTTGCATACTCAAACTGTTTTAGGGCATTGGTTGACTTGCAGGTGCTGGTCTGCCTCTGTGAGTAAAGAGAGGTGTGTTAATTGCTAATGGTTGGTACTATTAGACAGCTATGGTTACAGCAAAGTACATGCATATTATTTTTTACAAGGACAATCTGGAATACTGGTGATTTTGCATTTTGAAAAAAAGATCCAAATGCTTTCTCAACTGACAACAGACATGCAAATACATGTTAGGAGAAGAAACCCATTGTTCTTACTCTTACTGTATGTGATTTGTAACGTGTTGCTAAATTTCATGAAAGTACATCTCTAATTGTGAGAAAAACCTATTCTAATATCAACTACTGCTCATAACCAATAAAGAAAAGTTTTCAATTACTGGATCAATTGCTGGATTGGATCAAATATTAGATTAGAGTCATTACTTGAGTTAGTTGATGTCTGCTCTCAAAGCATCACATATTTTCATGTCCAAAAGTACAAGAAGAGTGCAACAATGATTTTACAAACGCTCCATGTGGATTTAAGGAAAATGTCTATATCAACTCAAATAACAAATCCCAAATCCTGTTTGCCTTCTACATGCTATGGCTGATATATATCAGTGGTGTGTACTGTCTTCTCGTGTTTGCTCTGGATGCCTGGATGGCTTCAGACATGTTCTTCCTGTCACGCTTAACTGGTCTGCTGGCCTAGCTCAGGGCTAAGATGTGGGTAGTGGCTGACACCCTGTTTTCATTATAAGTGAGCACAGATGTGCTTGAACCCCGGACACGTCACATCTCACTGTGTCTCGACTGAACTTCTGCCACAGGAAATGGCCTGTTCACACAAGTTCATGTTTATAGCTCCCATGCGTTCTCCCTCTCTTTTACACCCTTTCGTTTGGGTAGCGTTCCCCACTCCGACCTTAAACATAGACTGGTAATTAGAGAAGTGTGGTGCAGGAACAATATAAGACACGCTGGAACCACTGGTTGGGGATGAAATGCTGAAGCTAAAGAGAGAGGGATAGAAGCAGGCTGTAAGGAGTAAGGTTGCACCAATCCAACGCCTCAATAAAAATACAGAGACCTGGGCTTTGGATATTGGCCAATATAGATCATTTGAATTAAATTAATGGTTATAAAAATAGAAGTTCTATTATTGTAGTAATTATATGTATGATTGCACATTGCCTATTTTCTTATTTTCATGGAAAAAAATAAAGAAGTGTGTGTGTGTGTGTGTGTGTGTGTATATCTGTAAACTTCAGTAGTTTACTTAGCAAAAGAAATCTCCAAAAATTGACAGGTATGACAAAATGTAACCATTAAAATACAGACTACTGCAAACCAACGTTGTAATTTAAATCCCAATTCTCACAGGTAATATAAACAAGTAATTGGATGGAAAAAGTCATCCCTGTAGATGGACCCATTGTTAGCGACACTCAATTCTGCAACCTGAGTCAGCAACAAACCGATATCGCATCGGAACACCCATAGTAAGGACAACAAGAAAGATTTTTTTGGTCCCTTGGAATCCACACCAGGAACCGAAAACAGGAAGGATCTATCTGTGAGTCTGATGCTAGGATTAAACCGTGCATGCTGGGAAAGGCATGCTTTTAAAAAGAAATGGAAGAAGAAAGGCAAGGGAGAAACGAAGAGGGAGTGAGGAGGGGAGCAGGCTAATCCCCTAAAGCATCCATATATTGCTCCCAACTCCTCTCCCACTGCTTGTAAATGGCTTGGAATGTAACATGTTGTCTTTGGAAACCCGTGCGTGTGGACTCCTCCAGTATGGAGAGATTTATGTGTGCAGACGTTGCCTAAAGCTCCCTCTTTTTTGACTTTTAACTAGAGGCTTTGAAGCAAGAGCAGAGCCTTCTGGCATTAAAGTAATATCACAGATATGTACTTTCATTTCAGAGTAATTTATGTATTGTATCTTCTTGAGAGTTGGGCAGTGTCTCTGTCAAGGCTCAAATGGGTGATGATAGGTCTGAATATTATGACAATGTGGCCGCAATTGCCTGAAAATGGGTCTTTCTTCTGCCCTGTAATTGCAAACTTCTTTTTCATATGTTCTTTTTTAGTAATACTTCTAAAAGCTCTACAATATTCTTCAGAAGTTACAAGTTATCAGTGTAAATATATTATTTATTATTTTCCACTCATCTTAATCTTAGAAATATGCCAGACATTTTTAAGTGCCAACATCAAAAAAAATGTTAAAGAAAACCTCTTTAAAACCCATGTGGTTTAATTCAAGTTAACTCTGAGGGAAATGTGCTGGACTTCCTGCAGCCAGCCTCATTTGAGTATCTAGGCCGTGGTGTGACTTTAACTTCACTTTAAAACTGAACTTTTCTCGCTTCTTGTACACTCTCGTGACTTCCGAGTAGACTTTATGCCCCAATCAACCGCATGTGGACACATGGCAAAAAAAACGAAAACAAAATCAAGACATCCCCCTGCCTTCACTTACCATATCTAATCTTTAAATCCCCATTAAGGCTGGCCAGTCCCCCAAGTGAAATTTAAGATGGCTAAAGGAGGGGGAGTCTTGGAAAGCCATCAAGTTAACTGTTTATAAAAGGCACATGAATTAATCTCTTCACAAATCCCCTCACCCCAGTTATTCACTGGGTCGCCTCTGGTGAAATAGGTTGTTTCTACATGGATAAAACGTTTCGAAGCAAGTTGAGGATGCAAGTAAAACTCAAGCACTAGACCCTTTTACCACTGAAGTTCAGGCAACACACTAACCCAGCACCACATGCATTTATTACAGTTTGATAGCCACCACAAAGTTTTTACTGCAAGCATGAATCAAGGCTAGTGAGCTCTATAACATTCTCTAAATAAATTATACATATCCCTGGGTCATATTTCAGTTGATATGATCGGCTAGGAAAAGAGTGGTTTTAAAATAAAAAATATTTCCCACTCTCAAAATAAATCGGTATCTTGTCGCAGAACATAGTCACTTCCAGATAGTGGGCAGCTACACTCTTGACAGGAAGAAAAAGCAGGACTGAGTCAATAAGCATTCCTGTAATCTGCCTGCAAGTCTTCTCAGGTGTCAACTATTAGGAGAAACGGTATTGATACAAACAGACCCCTGTTGGTTCTGACTTTTAAGATAATACAGAAATGTATTTGTTAAGCTGAGTTGTCGTTAGATGTATTCTGGTTGGATTTATTTCCTGCACAAAGCCAAATCAATGCAAAATTTGGCTACACAGCAGTAATGGTTTCATTAGATTTTTAAAGATCAGTCGAAAGCTTGCAAGATTAGCTGAGTACTAACTAGGAAGGAGGAACTGATCAGCAAAATAGGCTGCTAAGGCTAACCTGTGAAAAATCCCTTTTCTCTGACTGCTTTTCACAGAACCAAGAAACCACAGCGGCGGAAGGGCCTCATTTAGAGGAAGAGAAAGGGAAGAGGAGGAAAAAAACGGAGCATAAATCCCTTTCTCAGGAAGATTAGTGGCTGTCCCTTTAGAGTGGGGTACGTTTGGAGCGGCTTTTTTAAGCCACATTTTTCTCTGCCAGTGGCCTGACCCCTAGCGCATTCCCCTCTCGTCCCCAGGGCCGTTTGCCGCATGGCTGAGCAGAGCACCTCCCGCCCCCACCCCCACTCCGATATTCACCGTCTCCACAGAGACTTGCCCAGGATAGATAAAGTGTCCTTACTACCAACAGAAAGTACTAGAACAGAACAAGACTCGCAACCAACACATTCAGTCTGTCTTCTGGACTTGAGTGTAACTTTGTGTCCTGACTTGGAAGTAATAAGTCACAATTCTGTATCTAAAATTTTCAAACAAAACATTTTTACACACACAGAAAAAAAACTCTTGATAGGTAAATACGCTGACGTCAAAGAATGTGTTCTGGTGAGGAAGAATCCTTTAAAAACTCTACCTCTGAAACTGACACCATTTACAAAGCCCATAACTTTGTACCCACTTTGGGTCCAGACTGCTTTAGAGGTGAATAACAGTTGGTCCAAGGCCCTTATAAAACCTGCATATAGAGAACCATTTGGCTACAAGAGTATAGAATCTTAGACAGATCTGGACTGTCAGTAGAAATACAGGTGTTCATTTAAATTTATTAACAAGAAACAAGGTCTAATACCTAACCATCTGACCACCACGCTGCATGTAAATATAGTTAAAGAGTTTAAAAAAGGGATGTTTTGGTGCCAAAACTAATTCTAAACATAAGCAACTTGGTTAAATAATACAGTAGATGAGATTTCACCTTATCCAACATTATCCTGTGGCAAATGAAGTGCGTTTCATAGGCCAGAAACTAAACAGATTTACATTTCACCGAATTGTACTTAATTGAACAACATAGGAAACATTCAGAAATGATTCAATATTACAAGCTGAAAACAGAGGTGGGTAGAGTAGGCAAAAAAGTTACTAGCAGGAGTATTGTTACTTTAGAATAATATTACTCAAATAAAAGTAAAAAGTAGTCTGTGTGCGTGCGTGCGTGTGTGTCTGTCTGAGTATGTGTGTTTGTGCGTGTGTGCATGTGTGTCTGTGTGTGTTTGTGCATGTGTGTCTGTCTGTCCGTGTGTATCTCTGTGTGTGTCCGCGCGTGTTTTGTATGTGGTAATGTGACTGCCAAGCTCCGTTTGATTGGTGGAACGGTCACTTAGGAGGAGGTTTTCCAACAAAACAAACAGATCGCACACTGGATAACAGATGAATAAAAATAAAAGTAGCGAGCGGAATGTCGCCTAGTGTAACGGAGTAAAAGTAGCGTTATTTCTTCACAAATATACTCAAGTAAAAGTAAAAAGTATGTTGTATTAAAAACTACTCTTACAAGTACAGTTTATCCGAAAAGTTACTCAAGTAAATGTAAGGGAGTAAATGTAGCCTACCTACCTAATGATACTTGTCTTATGTTGATTTATCATACTTCTGAAAAATTATTTCATAATTAATTATTTTACCACTTAAGAACCAAAGAAATCAAAATAATTTGTTTAATCTTATGGTTGAGCTATATGAAAATGAGGCCAAATATATATTATAATCCCATTAATATTGCTATTGCAGATCATACTCTCTATTGAAAAGCAATAGCAATATCAAGATGAGCAACCTAAAAAAAAGGTTTAAAAGCTCCTGCAGTCATTATTAGTAATATATAGTGTTTATACGCTAGAGGCTATAACAAGGTTCTTCACTCTCACAGTGGGAGTTTGCAGCAGTAAACATCTTCAAAACACCAGCCATCTTATGTTTCTCCTTTACAAATCAGATATGCCAAACCATCTCTCAGGCCACATTTTAATGAGTCTTATTTTGTTTGGTGAGTCTCAGGTCTTGTCCACTGTTCAAAAAAGACCTAAATCTAGAATAATTGTCAGAAAATATTTATGCTTGGCTTTCTTGATTTTGAGAGTATGCAAACCCATGCCCTATTTTCACAAGATTCTTTAAACAATTAATGATCATTGGCTTCTTATGGCGGGCCACCAAGCCCTTCATTAAACAGTAAAATGCCACAGTATCAAAAGGCCATTAGCATTTCAAAGGTCTTTCACCATCCTCATGTTTGTCAGAGGACTCTGACGGACAGCGCAGACCACTGCTCCACCAGCCGCTTTAAGTAATTTATAACATTTATACTCTGGAGGTAAGAACAAGGTCTTTCAACCTCGTTAGTCCGGGTTTTCATCACACATTCACTGACATCTTTTAAACATGTGCTGCCTTTCTCCCCTTCGCTTTATTCTCTCTTTTCACCCTCAAGTCAACAAGTGCTAAATGAACAAGCCGAATGTCTGTCAACATGAGTCTGCATCTTCTAACCTCTAACTAAATAAAAACGGTTTCTTCTTCCACACTGAGTATTCACTTATATTAAACATCTGGAGAAAGTCCTACTTCCAGACTGTACTTTTTCGGGAGATTTCATGACTGTTTTGCATATAAGCTCTGTAGAGCTGGTGTCATTAAAATTTATCACTGTCCTTGAGGTCACCTCTAAAGCATTTGATCATCTCCTATTTAGTATTTCATGCATGGACCTCACACACTCGAAGGTGAACACCGCCTGAGCTATATGATTTAGGACAGCCGTCTTACTTAATATTGATAGGGACTAGTTAAGTATATCAGGAGAAGTGGACAGTTTTGAAATAAGATTGCAAACCTCGTGTCACTGCAGTAGGTGAAGGTTTCTTGGGGAGGTCGGCGAAGCTGCTACCATCCAAACCTGAGCCCTTACACTCCTTTTTCTCTGAGGCCACTGGAGTTGGAGTCTCCATGACGAGAGTTACAGAGAACCTGAAAGGAAAAAAAGACAGAAAATGTAGAAAAGTAAAGCCAAGTTATTTGGTTCTTGTCTCCACTTTCTTTCTCATGTACTCTGTGATGTTTGCCACATCTACCTTAAGCTTGTTTGTTAGCGACTTCAGCCCTCAATTTTATAAAGCCATTTTGTGAACTACTATTCACAAAACCAAAACTGAAGTGAAGTTCGAAGATTTATGAGGAAAACACAAGTGATCATCATGGCAAAATCTTCTAGAAGAGAATTTTATAATCGACATACTTCACACTTTCTATTGGTGTACATTGTTTATGAATTTCTGAAAAGATATATATGTGGCGCTACGAACGATCCTCTTCTGTAAGTTTGTTAGTGCATCAAACACCATGCTGAGAGCAAATGATCTGGTCTTGTGTTCTGCCTATTTATCTTTGGAAAACCTACAAGATTATCCTTGCAATGCAAACAAGTGGTGGTTAGTGTTTGAATAGAAGTCTCCCTTTGAAACCATTTGGCCACTAATCGAGGCTATGTGCAGTGTTTGCTGTTTAGCTAAAGAACAAGATTTAATGGTGTTTAAGGAAGGCATGCAGTCATTAGTTCCAACAACATTCAACGTTCCAAATGCTGATGAAAGAGTATAATGGATAAATGCAAATCATTTAGATGTTGTTTTGATTCTCAAAGCAACATTATTGTAGCAAATGTTAAGTTTAGTGTAAACATTAAAATTTGGATTGATTTGGAAAGATGCCAAATACTGCGTATGAAAGCAATCAACTAGACAGAGGATGGTAGAGCAATCAGACAGAGGATTTGTTTAACCGAAATATTTTTACACAGATATATGGGTTAATGTAGAATGGAAATAATTAATTGCCCTAATATATGGGACAATCTCAAAAAATTATACACGTTTCCAGAAGGCTTGCAACAGCAATCACTGTGTGGTCTTTTATTTTGCTGATCTCATGTCTATTATTGCCACACTTAGGGTATCCACAGTTGAGCCACATTTATAGCTATGTTAGTTTTTAGAGCTTGAATATGTGTTGCCTAGCTGTACATTTTGCGAGCTTTGCTATTTTACCATGCTACATCGAAATATAATTTTTCTTATGGTCAGCATCTTGCAAGTGGAACATAGACCATATTCATCACCTCCTAGCACTGCCAGTCGAAGATCTCACTGCCAAGGTAAGCCGATTAGAGGTGCGCTGTTGGGCTTGGACAGCATCTGTTTCACTTCTTCTAAGCCAAGAGAGTCCATTTGCTGTCCATGTCTTACTGACACCTCTCTTTGACATTTCTTTGGACATAACAAATCAACTGTGATTTCATATAGTTCTCCTGACAATGCAGTGTGTTGCTGTGTATGTTTCCTGTTCTTTCTGCCATCATTAAGCGGCACATGGACAGTTATAACAACTTGCAGGCTGATGAGCTACTCTCATAAAGATCTGCTCTCCATGTAACCTGGATCCCAACAAAGCAAAGTTGTTCTTGTTCCATGTCATTAACATACTCATTAGGAAATGTACATAACAATCTTTAAAGACACTGCCCAAATTCCATCATGCTTAACACATCATAAAGTAAGATCAATTGTGGCTGGAGCAGCAATATTGAAAAAATGTGCAATAAACCTAGGAATTATTGCTTCTCACACGCATTTCTAGGTGCCAACAACCAATGCTCCCTTTGCTGTTATGATCTAAGGAATCGTGCTGTGACTGACCCTTAGACAGGGCCGCTGAGATCTGATGGGACAGTACAGGTGTCAGGAACTGAGTGGACAGGTGGTGGAGAGGGCGAAAGAACAACAAGAGAGCACCTCTTTCATTCTGGATGGCTGCTCTGACAAGTGCAGCGTGTGAAAAGGATCAGAACCTCAGGGCCACGTGACTGAGAGCTAGGGGACCCTGCTGGGTTGGGGGCTAATCTTTCATTGAAACTGACTGCTCTGGCTCCTCTTCTGCTCAGCAGCCCACCTTTTCGGCCACTGTCATCTGATACATTACATCTTTTACCCTCTATATTCTTTCTCTTAATGCAAAAGTTTCGAAACTTTACTTTGGTAATTTTCACTTTTGAGGATTTATGTAAGGCTGGCAGACATCTCTTCCATTCTTTTTTTGACGGGAATGATGAGCAAATGTATTAACTTCTATTTATTGACTGTTCCTCAAGTTTGTAAGTATTATAAATGCAGTGATCACAATAAAACAGTAATGTGGGTTCTCTGTCAAAATGAATGAGATTTAGGGATATGAAAGCATGACAGACAGCTTTGACTGTTTCCTTTTGTAGTTGTAATCATTTTGAAAGAGGGCAACAGGTGTGCCAAGGACCTTTCTAATCGCAGGCATGTAAAACTACAGAGTGTAACCTCCCTGACCTTGCAGAACAGGCATTTTAAGACTCACACAAAGCTAAAAAAATCCTTATTAAATTCCATCACTCAGCACAACAGTATCTTGGTATGGTGCCAAAAGCTTCATTACAGTGACCATTATCAGAGGGAAAAGAACATTATATAAATTAGGAGTGTTGAGATTAAGTATGGAATAAGTATGACTTATCCATACAGACAAATAAATCACAGTGTCATTATAACTTCAATAGGAAATGTTTGTTGTTTTATTTGCGTGTTGTCAGGTAATTTGGCCTTCACTCAATTTCCAAGATCCTCTTTATGATATAACACTGAGTAAGATCAGGGAGCGTACAAGTTTATTTCTTTGGGAAAAAGGGGAGTTTCATCCTTTTTTAGATCAGGTCTGAATACTGTGGCTGCTCCACCAATGTGGTCTTCCACTCGTCAGTTAAAGTACTAAGGAAACCTTCAATTTATTCCATGTTTTTACTGACCATCATTTTCCCTTGAGGCCAAAATGCAGTATAAACCCACTCTGGGCTTAGTAACACTATATCAAAATAATGGCTTTAAGGAACTGTATTTTATGACACTGAAGAACACACACCCAGGCCTTGTCCTTGAGCACAGATACTAAATTTACTGTGGAATCAGAGATTTCAATTTAGCTTTTGCCTACCATTCCACTTCAGTTTGGGAAACCACACACAGATGTATTGCTGTTTCAGTCTAACCCGGCTTAGTACTTTAAATGTCCAAAAACATGATTGCTACAGGTGTTTTCCACCTGAGATGCTACCTGAGATGCCAAAACAAAAGTCTTTTCCAAAGTGAATCAAATGGAGCTAGACTAAGGTTGATATGAAAGGCTATTAAAGCCAGATGCACTGCACATACATAAGTCCTTTCCACACAAGCAGGGTTTGATGAATCGGCACACGGATTGAGACGCTAACATCACTGACCTCTAAGAAAAAAACAGCCAAAGACAGCTAAAGTCCAAAAGGATGAGACGACCCTTCCCCCTTCAAACCCTCTGTAAATGCAATATCCTGTGGTTGATCTCCTCGTCCCTCTTCCAATGTAAAACAGATGTTGACTTCCCAACCTATGCATACCCACAAGGAGGAATCTGATGTCAACTGCACTGCTTTGGCTACAAGAGGAATGTAGCTGTGTACATTCAGGGTGCTAATTAAATCATTATGCCGGTTGTGTTTACACTAGAGAGGGTTTAGAAATAAGGTAAGGCTCACTGGTGAGGATACTCTGTGAGTGTCTAAAGCCACAGCTGTTCCCCGTCACATCACAGAGCTCATTATGAAAGAATTTGTTTCCTCTCAACACCATTTGCTTGGGTCAGTAAAAGCGAACGGTGTGGTTAGCACTCTCCTGTCACTGCTTCAGCTGTCATTCTACTCACCCTAAACCATAGAGGAGGGATTCATTCAATATTATAATGTTCTGAATGTACTCAGCAGCTATAAAATCTGATTAACAAAGCAAACAAACAGGCAGGATTTGGGTATGTTTGATTTTTTTTATCCGAGACAATAAGAAATTCATTCTCAAAATAGCATAGAACATTTCCTTAACATACATTTTCCTCACAAGCCATTTTGTTTGATCTGTGTCTTTCAAATGACTTTCAACACAGGAAAGAGATCTTGGACATTAGGAAGACACAATAAGAAGTAAGCAAATCAGTTTAGTCAGAAATACCAAAATTACAAATATCACGCTAATGCTATGCATCTCCATTAATACTCTTAATAAAATTACTTTTAATTAGAATACTATTTTTTTATTAACTGAAAATGTCTCACAACAGACATTTAAAGCATCTACTTTTGCTTTTATTGGTTAGCTCAACTAAGATTTTTCCCAATCATTTATAAACATATAATATGGTGAAGTAAACATCGTATTGACACAAAGTCCTAATTTTGTAACAACCAAATTCAACCATTAGCTGCATTGCTAACATCAGTGTCAATCCCGGGCCGGACAACTATCTAAAGCTTTTTCAGGCATGGTTGAGTGTATTTTAGCAGTCAGTGGTAGACATCCATCTGTGTCTTGGATCGTAGTCTGAGCAGTGAGTCAACAGTATGTCAGCTGTGGAGAGGAAAAGAGGAGGCTGTGCTGTCTGAAGCTGAGCGTGTGTGGGGCCACGACTATACCAGCTGCTTGACACCACAGCACCTAGACATATCTGCTCAACGACCAACCAACTGCTCTAAAACGGGCACCAACAGGGAGACACCAATCCGATACTGATATCGGATATCGGTCCTACATTGACTCAAATATCGGTGACAATGGGTCGATCTCTTGCAATAACAAAAGATTTGTGTAGTTTCTCAGTCATTCAGAACCTGCTAGACATGAATCGAAGGGCTGAACCAACTACCTATGTGAATTGTAATTTCATTTATCAAGTTTGTTTAGGGGGTAGTAGGAGGGCAGGAAAAAAATGCCCTCCTGCAACAAGAAGCACGAAATGAAAAGCACAAACACTAAATATGACGCTTCTCCTAAACTTTAGGGTAACGATCCCAGCCCTCAGTGGCGTGTGCAATCTGAAAATCTCCCCACTGTTGAGACCCATATATTTAACTTACATCAGGGGTTGGCCAACTGATGACAGGAATGCAGATGATCTTAATCTTGCTGCACATAATGAGTGAATTCCTCAGCAAGCAGCCTCAGTCTGGCCCGGGCCCAGCGCGGCGTTCAGCGAGAGGCCATGAGCGGGAGTGGACGTGTGTGTCAGGGAGTGAGGCAGGGCTGATTGCTAAAGACTACCACATGGCTTCCCTACACTCGACACGTCTTACCCGTCTTCCAGCCGGCCGAAGAGGAGTCTGCGGCCTGGCCGAGGTTCAGCGCTCACCACCTCCCACCCCCAACTCTGACGTTTGCGCTCATCCTATGGAACATAATGGGGTGTTCAGCCCGCCCACTCCATTCCTGGCAGGCCTGGCGCAGAGCTACGGGAGGCGGCCCGATAAATCACAGCTCACTTACGTCGGCCTCTCCACTTCCAATAATCCCATCTTGGAAGCGCAGACTGAAGACTCCCCCGATGAGGACTCCACTGAGCCGCCTGTGGGCTCTGCACTTTAGAAGGGGCTCCTGCATCAGATTAGTGTCGACAACAAACACTTCGAACACTGCGCCATTGTTTGGCTCGGCGTCGGCGAAAGAAAAAAGCAGTATGGCTCACAGGCTCAGAAAACGATACGATGACAGTTATGATGATACTTTCACTACTGTCTGCTTTCGCGGGGATGCCCTGATGTAACAGGCGATCATCCGGTTCCACTAAGCCTTCGGGATTTCATGGCGATGTATATCAAAGCGCGTCCTCTCGGAGACACCACATATGATACTGAACAGCGTTTTGATTTCTCAAAGGCTGGCAACGTATAAATGTTTTTTTTCACACTGCAGATTGCCACACACATTTATCCGTCAGGGAGAGCATTCACTAAGCTGACATCCCTGTTCTCAGTGAGTCAGGAGTTGAGCAGAAGCCATCTATGTGCACATACTTATTCCAAAGGTGTTCCACCAATGACTAAGTGCAAGGATGACTTTTCCCATGATCTAAAGATGCTCTGCTGAGCTACAAACCATAGAACTGCCCATCTGTCTCTACATATTAATCATTAGCCAAAAAAATTATTAGGAATTTCTAAATAAAAATTTAGTCTTATTGAAGGCATAAGAAAATAAATTTTGTTGTTTTTTAAGAATTTATGAACCTGTGAAATCACCCTGTGTATTTTTTAATGTGTGATCTTTGAGGTTTTTATAGCCTTTTCTTTGTTCCTGGAAATATTCTGTAAAGAATTAAACAGTATCACTTTCCCCAACCTTATATTTGAGCAATAAGTAAAATCTGCACACACTAACAAATGTTTTCATTTTTAGCTTCAATGTCCCTGCCATGATCCAACTACCATTACACTCTTAAAGCTAATTTTCTTTTCTTGCCACTTTATCAGAAAGACTTTTATCCCCTTTCTGGCATCTAAGTTTAGAATTTTTCAAAGTGACTAATGAGATCAATCAATCAAATGTTTGGCACGTCACTGATTACTACCATGCACTGTTTAGTGGCTTATTAAAGTCTCATTGAGACCATTTTTACACAGATGAGTGTGTGGTTTCGTGAGTTCCTTTGATGGCAGACCCAGGGCGAACAATGTCAATACTTAACAATGCCCTAGTAGCAGCACAAGAGTGGGAAAGAAAGCACAAAGGATCCTATCCACACTCAAAAACCGGATGTGATGTGGTCTTAATTAACCCCAGACACTCATGGAAGAATGAAGCAGATGTCTGGAGGGGTCTCCAGCATCAGTCGCTAAAATGCAGGGATTGTCCTAAGCTCCAAAGGCCAGCGCTGAGGAGTTGAAACTCAAAGAGTACTCTTTGAGAGGGCAAATGAATGTAAGCAGTTAGCACTCTTCACATCTTTCTGTTTCCTCGCCGCACTGGCCCCATCTTCAGCTGAACTCACCACTAGGAACACTGCAGGTTTTTATGAAACATTGCTGTCTTTCAGATCACTTCAAGTCCCATCAATTCACAAGAACACTTCAGCCAACCCTCACGGCTGCATCTTGGCTAAGAGCTTCAAGGTTGCGTCTGACACAAACATTGTCCAGCGCACCAAGTGTTTGGCTTGAGCTGAGCTCATGGACTGTTCATAGAATTTATATTCTTGTCTACATGATGTCTAGTCTACCAGTGCTGTATCTAATGAAAATTTCCCAAAACTCATGGATATAAAAGCTTCACATATATTTAAAAATATTAAATTCTAATGCATCTTATAATGGCATGGACCATTAGTTAAAATTAGGTAATTTAAAGTGGATATTATTATTAAAATACATTAGAGAAAAAAGTGAGAATAAAACTTTGTGTTCTAAATATTTTGCCAAACCTCATCAGTCTGACTACACCTTATTCTAACAAGAACAAAACATATTCATATAAAGCAACAAAAGCTAACCCTAATCCTAACACTGAAAAGATTTTTGTCATAAGAAAAAATGATTAATGAACAATGTAAACAATATTAAGACATTGTATTCCCATTCTTCTAATCTTGCTCATCTTTAATTAATATATTAAGTTTAAGTTTTAAGTTTGTTTAAGTTTGTATTTGTATCTCTATTTTATTTAAATTTTTGCCTAAATTGCACGGTCAAAAGAGCGGATCAGGATATATTTCACTGCATGTTGTATCTGTATAATTTGCATGTGACAAATAAACAATAAACAAAACAAAAACAAACATTTTCTCACTTCAATTTGTGTTAACGAACTGTCTAAATAGGGCACAGTCACATTTGTTGAAAAAAAATATGTTTGTTGAAAAAAACAGTTACATATATACAGTTAAAAACATCACTCGTGAATTCAAATCAAAGAAAATGTTTGAAATAGCCGAGATTTTATAATGCCCAATTCTACCCATGGATTTACAATGCAGTTCAAACACTAAGTTCTACACTTCAGCAGAAGAGTGTCAGCAACTAGCTTATGAGTTCCTCTCACAGGAACTTTTCACGTCGCTGTCACTTGCGTTTTCTACACCTCCACTCCTAAGCTGACGCCACCTCCACTGCACGGTTGATCGCATACGTTTATTTTCTAAGGTCCTTCTTTTCAGTGTTCATTATTATTTCAACGAGAGAGAGAGAGAGAGAGAGAGAGGGTCTAGAAGATGAAAGTGACACAGCCATCCCGTGTCTCTGAGGCTGATGACCGGAGTCCAGGCCAGGCTGAATGATCTGAATAGCCCATCATTTCTTTATACCCTTTCACTCGCTCTGCCTCTGACTGTTGGAACTCCTCATTCCACAATGGCAAATTCACTAAGACCTTTCTTCTTATGCTAATAGGCTCAACTGGGCATCACATTAAATTTAACACAGAGACAACACACACACACACACACTCACACACAAGCACACACAAATGCACACATACACACACAGCATGTTGCTATTTTGAAGTTGCAGTGCATTTTACAAATCAAAGAAGATTCTGTCCATGTAAATGATTAAACTACATAAACCGTCAACGGCAAGGCTTGATTACGAGCAACATTTTCCTGTATTTCCTATATATATATATATATATATATATATATATATAATATATATATATATATAGCCAAACCATTTAAAAGCCATTCTACTCCAAATTTGTGATGACGGTACAGAACAACACAACAAGGACATTTTGATAACTGCAGCTGAAGTTGTGATACTCCCTTAACTAACAGTAAATGAGTTAACTACCGCAGAAGTACAAAATAAAGCAAAAATTAAACTCTTGCAGCAAAGCACCACTTTGGCAAAGTACTTGTTAGATTCTAACAATCATTATAAGACATAATAGTATGATGTGCCCTTGTTAGATGAAAACATTCATTATAACATTATAAGTCATAACAATATAATATGTCCTGGTATAAACTCTTGCCCAACTTTGCTGCCCAGTAAAGCTGTAGTTGTGATAAATCTACATTGTACAACATCCCTAAAATTACATAAGGGTGTAATCAGCATAAAATGAACTTTTGCATCTGAAATCATATTGTGGGTGTTAGGATATGAAATTAACCGTTTTACACAATTATCAGCATGCAGTGTCATAGGTTTTCCACACAATAAAGATATTTTCACGGTTTTGTGTTTGCACACACACAGTCTTTCTTTCAAAGTTTAAAATATGTGTAATATTTATACGGCCTTTGCGAAATTTCAAGTATACTGAAACTTAAAAAAGAGGGTCCCTTTGTTGGCTTCACTAAGTGTGTTTTTGAACACACTAATCAAAATAACTTAACCCCAACTATTACATGAAGGAGTGCTGAACTCACCTCTATGTGTTAAAGATCTTTCTTCAGACTTGTGGACTCGGTCACTCACTTCACGTCCAAAGTTTTCTTTACGCGCAGCGCTTTCGGAAAACTTCGCGTCGATCGATAAACAACGTACCTGGGTTCCTGCCCCACCGAAAAATCCATTAATGTTTTGAGCAGCATCACGTAGAGTTTGCAAAAAGAAAGAAAAATTTCACCCCCGAACCTCTGTCAACCAGATCTGTGAAAGAAGCGCTAAAGTACGACTTTCATCCTCCAAACTTCTGCAGTCCATCACGCAGCACCGCACAACTTGCAATCATCAGAGTTCGGACGAACTGTGCCTGTTTTTTTTTCTTCATAAGGCGGTTGGTCGAAATAAAAAGTCTGCTCAGACCATCAGCCCAGTTAAGTGCGTGGTAGAAGATATTTTAGTTGATTTGCTTTCAGTCCTCTCTCCCCTCCTCGTATCCGAAATCTCCCCCCACCGTCTCACACCCTCCCCGGAGTTCAGATCGGCCGCGAGATCCAGCAGATGGGGTGCGTTTACTCACACACAAAGAGTTGTGCAGGACTTCATGATGTATTATTACATCTGTGACTGTGTGTAGATGATAGCATTCAACAAACAAACAAATACACGTGACTAAACAAATAGTAGCACGAATTAAAGAAATTCAGCTAACACAGAAACGACATTAAAGTGCCCGCTATGTTTTTACTCATGTCATGAGCGTTCATGATAAGTTTGTTTGATGCCTGAAATGGATTGCCAAAAACGTGTGAAAAACAATGTATTTATGACTTTTTAAATTTAGCTAATATATACTAAAAGTAATTTCATCAAATACACACACACACACACACACACACACACACACACACATATATGTATATATATATATATATATATATATATATATATATATATATATATATATATATATATATATATATATATATATACATACATGGGTTATTACATTACTTTTAGTGTTTTTGTTTACGTTAGAACGCTCTAGTTAGTTAGATGGCCACTTTATAGTTAGTTTTTTTTACTTGTATGACAAATTAAAATAACTTTCCTTTTTGTTGTATTTTTGATTCTCTCGTTGTTTTTCCATTTAATTATTCATTCTATGTTGTACTGCATCATCTAGCACGTTTGTCGCTAATGCTACAGGATATTTTTGTTAATTGCTTGGCTAGTTGATTGCTAATTAGTCGTTTAATTGCTTAGTTTACATATTTGTTTTGAGCTAGACTGTTCCAGTACATTTTTAATTAATATTTGAGTCGTAGGTAGTAACACCAAAATGCCTACATGTTTTTTATTTGCTATGTATTTTTCCCAGCAGGACTAAAAAGTTTTAGGGACCATTTCTACCTGTTTCTATTAACACATTTCATTGAATTTTGAGTTAGCAAATGACACTCTAGAGGACAAATGTACACTTTAAAGCATTTTAGAAAGTGAGAGTGAGAGAGAGCAAGAGAGAGAGAGAGAGAGAGAGAGAGAGAGAGGAGAGAGGAGAGAGAGAGAGAGAGGTGTGTGTGTGTGTGTGTGTTGTGGGTGGGGACAATTAATATGATAGTCCTCTATCATTATTTTTTTAAAAGCAGATTCTAGCACGTCTCTTACTGACTAAGTTTCTATGAATTGGTGTGATATTTGAACAAACAAACAAAACAAACAAACAACAGCAGTGCTTTACAAAAAGTCATTATTCTAGCTCAAACACTGTTCTTAGAAAGAGCTCTAGGAAGCAGGTTTTAAGTGTTCTCCTGCTTGTTGCCAGTATGTTTGCCTGAGTGCCTCGTTTTAACAGGCCGCCTACTGATCCCCACATTGTTACCAAGACAGCAGAAGCTCCAACTTGCATTACCTCATAAATGGAAAGTGAAAGCATTTGCCCTCAAGCTAATCTCGGTAGGTATCAAGCCAAACATGAATCTGTCAAAATACTCTAATTATCGTCAGGTATAGCTGATGGAACCTTGAGCAGAAAAGTATGCCACTTGTTTGGAGCATCATGCTTGAGTGCCCTTCTTCAAAAAGTGAGCTGTACACATGTGTCTGCCTGATTGTGGAATGGCTGTTTCTTGCACACAGGCCATTTGTCTTGTCTCTTCCAAGCCAGCAGTCCCCAAGGCAGGAATGTTAATGAGCATGTTGGTCTTCCATGGGTAAAGAAAGGCAGAGAAACTGTCACTTCCCTACTGTGGATGAGGGGAGTTGTAGGTGTGGGTACAGAAGTAAGAGTATTGAGGTTATTGTGCTATTTTTGTTTTTTGCCATCTCCAAAAACACATAGTATCTAGCCAATGACCCAATATGCCTTTATTAGGCTAAAACATATTTTAAATAAAGTAATCATGTAAACGATTGTTATTTTTTTGTTTAAAAAAGTAGATATTTTGGAAAAAACTGGAAGCAACTTTAACTGTTTAGGACTATAAAATAGCTTATAATTACATGATTTACGAAAATCTTGTCATGACTTCTGGACTTGGGAATGTACCACAGATGTGTGTTTTCTGTTTAGTGTTGGTATGTGTTCTGTGTGTCAGTCTATTTTGTGTTTGGTATTGTTCGCCATGTTAGTGTGTGCTGTGTCGGCCATTTTAGATCATCAGGTATTGTTCGCCATGTTGTGTGTACTGGTTCTTAGTCACTAGTCTATGTCCCACCTTCCCATTGTGTCTGGATTGGATGATCACTGTGTGTTGTCTTTGTAGCTCACACCCTCCTTCCCATTGGTTGTCCTTGATTGGTTGTTTAGGATCGCTGTCCCATTGGTTCTTTGTCTCATTGGTCCAGCCCCTTGTTTGTGTATGAGTATTTAAGCCCAGTCTTTCCTCATTGTTTTCTTGTTGTCCACTCATTACCCTCCTGATGTCGGGCAGGTGTGTTGTTCCTCTGCTGTACATGTGCTCTCCACTGCTTGTAGGCCCTCGTGCTGTTTATGTTTGCCTGTGTTTAGTGTCTGTTTGATTGTTTGGTTTTGCTAGGCCCTCGTGCTGGTTTTTGTTCCTGTGTTTGTTCTTTGTGTTCCAATAAATGTCCAAGTAATTGCGGATTCCTAGCCTCTATGTCATGTTTATACTCCCTGGATCGCAGACAGATGGACCAACCCTACTAAGAGGTCACGCGAGGCTTCTCCCCAACGAGTTAGGGATACCTCGCCTGGCAAGATGAGAAGGCCTCCCCGCCGTCAGCTGGAAATCTGGACCATTTAGGAAGAGGAGGTTTGAAGAAGAAGGGCTCAACTTGCGAGACCTCAATCCATGGGGTTCTATCCTCGGGCGATCCTCCGGCTCCTCCCTCCTCAGACCTCCCAGGGCTTCCCTCCGACGCCCCCTGACTCCACCCATTGGACTCCTGGCTCCGCCCACTTGACTGCTGGCTCCGCCCCTGACCTGCCTCCACTTGACCCTGGCCCGCCCCCTGACCTCCCACTTGACTCCTGGCCCGCCCCTGACTCCCCACTGACCTTGGCTCCTGCCCCTGACCTCCCATTGACCCTGGTCTACTTCTGACTCCGGCCACTTTGCCCCTGACCTTAAATTCAGTGTTTCTTCCTTTGTGCCGCCATCGCCCCATTTCCCTCGCCCAATCCCATTTTTCACGCCTACCACCCAATGTTTCCTCACACCCCTAACCTATACACCGCCTTCACTGACCCAGATTCCCCACCTGTCCCATATCTTTGTCTGACCTGGTTTCTCAGGCCCAGGTTGCTCCCCACCAGCCTCTGTCCTGAGACCCCACTTACCTGATTCCAAACTCTGGCTTCTGACACCCGGGTCCCTGACAGTCCTGAGTCTGACCAGCAGGTGCCCAAGCCCGGCTTGCCGAGGAGGCCCCTGCAAGCCCGAGCCTCCGCCAGTCGAGGAGGCCCTGCAGCCCGAGCCATGGCCGAGGGAGGCCCTGCAGCCCGAGCCTGCCGAGGAGGCCCCAGCCCGAGCCCGCCAGCACTGGAGGCTTTGTGGCCCGAAAAAGCCCGCCAGCGCCGGAGGTGCTCACGCCAGCCATAAGCAGAGGAATCACCGCCACGCCGGAGCCATAAGCCAAGAGGCGCCACGCCGGTGCCCCCAGTGTCGGTGAGGCGCCACGCCCCAGCCCTGCTGCCGAAGAGGGCGCCACGCCGAGCCCTGCTGCCGGGCGAGGCCACGCCGAGCTCCTGCAGCCGGGCGAGGCGCCACGCCAGCCCTGCAGCCGGGAGGCGCCACGCCAGCCCAGCCGAGGAGGCGGGCGCCACGCCGGCGCCCTGCCACGGAGGCGCCACGCCAGCCCTGCTGCTCAAGAGGCGCCACGCCGAGCCTGCAGCCGGGCGAGGCGGCCACGCCAGCCTCTGCAGCCGAGGAGTGGCGCCACGCCAGCCCCTGCCGAGGAGGCGCCACGCCCAGCCCCTGTTGCCGGCAGGGGAGGCGCCACGCCGAGCCCTGCTGCCGAGGAGGCGCCACGCCGAGCCACGCTTGCCGAGGAGGCCTCCTGAGCCAGTCTGTCGGCGGGCGCCACTGAGCCACGCGTCGGTGTGAGGCGCCACGCCGAGCCACGCTGAGCCGAGGAGGCGCCACGCCGAGCCACACGCGCCGAGGAGGCGCCTCCTCCCGAGCCAGTCTGGGCATGAGGCTCCCTCCGAGCCCGTCTGCCGATGAGGCGCTCCCTCCGAGCCAGTCTGCCGATGGGGCGCTCATGCCAAACGAGGCCACCGAGACTGTGTCTGCCGAGGCCGCCCAGACTGTGGCCTGCCGCCCTCGAGCACACCGAGATTGCAGCTCTGTCAGCCTCGAGGCCATCACGAGACTGTGTCTGTCACCAGGCCACTTCAGAGACTGTAATTACTACTGGAGGCCACCGAGATCAGGTCTGCCGCCTGAGGCCACCGAGATTGTGTCTGCTCCCTGGAAGGCCGCCTTGGCCCAGGCTCTGCCCTGGGGGCTGCCTGGCCCTTGCAAGGCCTGTTCCCCCTAGGCCGCCTGGCCTGTGCCTGCTCCCCCGAAGGTCATGGCCCAGGCTCACCTCGAAGGTCATGGTCTGCCTGTTTCTCAAAGGCAAGGGCAGCTCACCAGCCTGCTCTCGAAGGGCTGCCCAGGCCGTGCCGCTGCTTCCACCGCTTCGCTTACCGTCCGGGCGCTGCCCTTAGCACCCGGGAGGCGCATCACCGCGCGCTTCTAGCACCCGGAGCATCGCCGCGGCCTCAGCACCGGTGAGACCGGCCCGCGCCCCAGCACCAGGCGCACCGCCCGGCGCCCTCAGCACCTGGTAAGCACCGCCCGGCGCCTCAGCATTCAGGAGACCGCCCGGGCGCCTCAGCACCCGGTGAGCACCGCCCGGCGCCCCAGCATTCAAGGAGACCGCCCCCAGCATCAGAGGTCACGGAGCACCCCAGCCGCCCAGTCGGCCGCCTCTGCTCCTGCCCGCCGTCCAGTCGGTCGGCCGCCTCTGCTCCTGCCTGGCCGTCCAGTCGGGCCGCCTCTGCTCCTGCCTGCCGCCCAGTCGGGTTGCCTGCTCCCTGCCGGTAGTCCAGTCGCCGCCTCTGCTCCCGCCCGCAGTCCAGTCGGTCGCCTGCCGGCAGTCCAGTCGTCGCCTGCTCCTGCCGGTATCCAGTCGCCGGCCTGCCCGCTGGCCCAGTCTTGTCACTTAAGCTCCTGCTCGGCCATTCAGTCATCGCCGCTTGCTTCCTGCCGCCCAGTTTGCCGCTTGTTCTGTTCTCACGTCCATAGTCGCCGCTCTGTTTTCAGAAGCCACGTCTGTCGACTTTCGCTGGCGCCGCCTGCACGACTTCGCTTATAGTCACCGCACGGATTCCCGCTTGCGGCCACCCCGCACACGGATCTCCGGCTCGGCCGCCCAGGACTGTGTTTCCGGGTCACCAGACTGTGTTTCCCTGTTCGCCGCCCAGACTGTGTTTTCTCCCCGCGGTTCGCCCAGACTGTGTTTCTGTCTGCCATTTCCAGAGTGTCGTTCTGCCGCCTAGGAGTGTGTTCTGTTCGGCCACAGAGACAGATAAGCTCCCCTTGGGCCCGCTTGGCATGCCGCCATCAGTCCTTGTCTCTGGTTCACCACAGGACCCCTGTCTGCTGCCATGGTCCGCTACAGGCCCCCGAGATCGACATGGGCGCCCAGAGGCGTGCAAGTAGAGGGGTCTTGTCATGACTCCCTGGACTTGGAAATATCATTGTGATGTGTATTTCTGTTTAGTGTTGTATGTGTTCTGTGTCGTCCATTTCAGGTTTGTATTGTTCGCCATGTTGTGGTGTGCTGTGTTTGCCATTTTGTGACTGTATTGTTCGGCCATGTTGTGTACTGTCTTCTGTCACTCAGTCTTATGTCCCACTCTTCCCATTGTGTCTGATTGATGATCACTGTGTGTTAGTTCTTTGTAGTCATAATTCTCTCCTTCCCATTGGTTGTCCTTGATTGGTTGTTTCAGGACGCTGTCCCATTGGTTCCCTTTGTCCATTGGTCCAGCTCCTTTGTTTGTGTATGAGTATTTAAGCCCAGTCTTTCCCATTGTTTCTGTTGGTCCACCTCACATTACTCTCCTGATGCTCGTGTGTTGTTCCTCTGCTGGTACATGTAAGCCTTATCCGTTTGTAGCCCTTGCAAGCGTTTATATGTTTGCCTGTGTTTAGTGTCTGTTTTGATTGTTTGGTTTTGGTTGTGGCCTCGTATGGTTTCTTGTTCCTGTGTTTTGTTCTTTTGTGTTCCAATAAATGTCCTAACTGCGGACCTCGGCCATGTCATGCCGACTCCTGACGTGACAGTGTTCAAATACTTGTTTCTTGGATTTAGGACTGAAAGAAAGTGAGGGACATATTAAACAGTACAATTAAACAAATTAACATATAAAATCATAACAAATATATTTGTAAGAAATAAAATATATTGAGCAATGTATAAATGTTTTTTCATCAGTAGCAGAAAAAGCAGCAACAAAGTTGCAGCACTTTTCCACTTATGAGGACACAAAAAATAACCAGGAGTCACAGAATCACCTTAACAGGACAGGAAATGTAACTTAAAAAAAAAAAAAGGTTTCTACTTTGCTTTCTCTTGCTGAAAATGGCTTTCCATAGTTCAAATGTAAAGTAAAACTCCTTAGAGGCTTAATTCATGAAGTGGCCTTATGTTTTACATGTCAGGTAATTTCAGTCTGTTCACTGAAACCCCCTTTGGAGACAGTGGCTGGCATTGTTCATGGCCATGGTCTTAGTGCACACTAGAGGTGAACACTTGTCTTTTGGCCTTTTCATTTTATCATTGGGACTATGACAGCAATGCATTGTCCAAAAGAGAGAAAAGTACCGAACCATTTTAAAAACATTCTTCAAAAAATACAAAATAGACAAATAGAATTTTACAGTTCAATTACATTTGATCATTTGTTGAAATGTTAAATTAAGTATAAAGGTTAAACTATATATTTTGTAAAGGCAATCAACATATCATGGTTGAGGCATTGCACTACTTAAAAACAACAGCATGTCAACAAAAGGTTGCGAAGTAGAGTGGTGTAGAGAGGGAACTACAACAGTACCTGATGCCATCTAGTGGCATTCTCCTGAACAAGGCCTATAACACATTTTAGTAACGCTGCCCTTAATTTCCTGGGGTCAAACCATTTGTAAGAATTTATTTAATCCAGAGTCTGTATATGTTCCTCAAAGAGATATATATTTATATATACTAATAAAGATTCGATTAGAAAATGTTCGAAAAAACGCGTATGAGTCCCATCTGCTGGTCAAGTGCGTGTAATGCAATGGCAGATGCTAAGGTAAAGTATGACGGCAGATTCCAGGATACAAACGGAGGGATATTTTCACCCAACATTAGAAACTTTTTGTGTCGGACAGTCTATATTATAACAATGTTGTATATTTTTAAAAAATGGACACTTCAAAATTAGCTCACTCTTTAGACAGTGTTACTCAAACTGGTAAATGGGAATTGTGAATCGGCTTGTACAATTCAGTAAAACATGAATCTGCTCCAGTTTTGGGAGCATTGACTCCATCGCTGTCTTTTACCAGCCTCCAAGTCACACCACCACCTTGATGCGAGGCTAAGATGAAGACATAACTGGTTTTCTTACTGTTATTAAGTTAATATGTGCTTAATTGGAGACTATCGTTTCACTACATGTCAATACTGTATAGTTCTTCAAAGACTTACTAGAAATTACTAGTTCCACTACGGACTATTTTTCTAGCGTCTAATCTAAACAATGAATTGTAGCAGGCAAAAGATTTATGACTTAAATAACATTCAATGAACTTCAAAAATCTGTTTTACTATTCATAAATTGGGTGTTTTGGCTTTATTGGTGGTCCATCCTCCTGCAGAATAGCACTTTGCTGCTGGAGCTGTGGTCACTAATCTTTGCAAAGTGTAAAACACTTTTTCTTCCATGCAGTATTGGACTCCCACACTTTCACACTATGGAGTCTTGCGAAGTTGAACTTCTTCGCAGCCCTTCTTATTGTTACATTTTCGGTTTACTTAAGGCCTCTTCTTAAATCCTTTTTAAATGACTGTGCACGGTCTACTTTCGCGGTTCATTGTAATAAAACAAACACACAAAACAAAACCCACAACTGTCACCAAAATCGAATTCTTCTGCACACGCTTATAAATCAGTCCATTTCAGCAACGAAAAATTGGGTTTCGCTGCAGAACCTTAGCAGTTAATACTAAGAACACTTATAAAATGGAGCGTGCACTTTTGGTTCATAAGATAGAATTTCCCATATTCAGTGTCTTGTATTGAAGGCAGAAACGGAATATGTTTTTCTCTGTACAACCGCTAACTTCACCCAGTCATGGTGCACTCATCTGGTGCCACAATATGCTATTACAACATGTAAGGTATTTGACTGTAACCACATTCTTGTTTTCTTACTATCGTTCATTACTGTTTTTTAAGGATAAATGAAATTAACTCTGTATCTGTTATGATTGTTTATTGTAAACTAAGCATTATTTTACGACAGCTAAACTTTTGTTTTCCCAAAACTCTGTCGTTTTCTGTTGGTTGTCTTCAACTCATTACTACACAGTAAAAGGACTGTGTTTTCTAGGATTGCCTTCTACATGGTAAAGTACCCTTTTCTTTCTGTGGTGTCACTTTACCTCATCCTGGAGAAAATAAGAATAAGTACTTTCAGATGTTTTGAATAATGAATAGTCAATTGTGCTAGATTGTGAATAATATTCAGTATGCCTGTTCTGGTCTTCTACCATATTGTAAGTTGCACACTCTACAGAAATTGCACTTCTAGCTGACAGGGAGAAACTCTATACCCAAGTCAAACTCAAATTAAACTTTGCATACTGCTAGGTCAACTATGTTGTCTTCAGACCTAATTCTTCTAGACATTTTGGGAGCCTTTGGCACCACCAATCATCAAATCATCCATGTCATTCTTACCAGCATTTGAGTCTGTGGTACATCCTGTCAGTTGTTTGGATCCTACCTTGATGGACACTAATATCAGATAACAAGGGGACAATCTGTATTTACTTTAAAAGACTTTTCCTCTTTTCCCCATACACCATTCTCTTGGAAATATATTTTCACATGGTATTTTATAATGTTTTTTTTATTGTGGAGTAAAAACATGGACATCTTTTATGGGAACCCAGAGAGTCCTTCCACACTTCTGGAATCATTTTTGACTTCTAGAATGGGTTGTTGTGTGCCCTTGGAGAAAATTTGGGAAGGCAGACTGTCGTGAGAAGATTCACCACTGAAATGTTGTCCTTTTGGAGATAATGACTCTCACACTTGTGCTGTGCAGTCAGACCCATATAAATGACTTTTTAACTTGCTACTATTTTAATAATATTTTTTTTAGAGTTGGGATCAAACCCACTTAAACCGAGACCGAGACCAGACCAAGACCAGAGTGTGTCGAGACTGAAACAAGACCAAGACTCAGAGACCGAGTCGAGACAGAGACCGGACCAATGCACGTTTTACACCACATGACAAATAAGTGAAACATGCAAAACCTAAGCAACGTTTATTCAATATTTTTCTCTTACGTATCTATAATGAGGACATAGAAAGCCGTTATCCAAACTAATCACATCATATGTTAAACTCAACAAACGACAGTGGCAGAACATCACAGAACATCAGTGGCAGAGTTTTTATTTTGCAGATACATTCTATGGCTCAGTAGCCTACTGTGAAGAAAAATAAGGGTAGTACCAAGAGGAAACACTTCTTTATCCATCATTAATTTTTACCTATTGATTTCTCTCTAACATTATTAAAATGGCTAAAAATATTTTCTGACCAATTGAAAACAAAGAAATGCTAATATTTTAGGTAATTTTGAGCCAATTTGGACTCAGATTGGCCTATAAAATAAGCTGCTTTCTGTAAGTTATTAAAACTCAGAACAACGTGTAGAGTTTTAATAGTAATATTCTCAGAGTTGTGGTCACGGAATAAAGAGCCAGGTTCTCTTTGTTCGAGTCCATGACGAGACCGATACTTCGGTCTCAGAGTACCCCAACACTATTTTTTTGAACATGCATTCATTCACTGAAAGCATGATATACCTGTGTTATAGTGACTGCTTTATCGTAAGTGTCAAAGAACTATGAAGTGTAGCTAAACATGGCTGGCTACAATCTGGTCAGGCTGTGACCAGTCACCTGAGTCTACGTTTCTTTTTCTAAAGATCTGAGATCAGCAGAGGTGGAAAGAGTACTGAAAATTTGTACTCAAGTACAAGTACTGTTACATTGGTTAAAATGTACTCAATTACAAGTAAAAGTACAGGTGTTAAAAAATACTTGAGTAAAAGTACAAAGTACTCTTCTCAAAAACTACTCGGAGTACTAATTACTTTTTAACCGATGGATGTTTTATTGTGTTGTCAATAGCAAGCATTCGATTCAATTCACCAGTATAAAATATCTACGTTCAAAGCACATTTCTCAGATGAACAAGGTATAGAAAGGCAGTTTGTTTTGTAAATAAATGTAGATATAAAACAAAAATGTTTTTGAACATGCATAGAACAGTTTAAACTTTTCCCAATACACTGCAAACAACAGGCAGGTAAGTGTCTTAAACTCTTAGACATACAGTAATAGCATTTCTGTTACACTTCACTTTCTGAACCTTTTGTTCAGTTTCAGCAAGAGCTGGTTGTCTAAATTAACATAGTCTATCCGGCTTCGTTTGGCTCCATTTTCTCCATTTTCTCCATTTTGGCTTCTTTGTCTCCAAATCTTCAGTCTATAAATTAGTTTGTACTCCACTGTGTAGTTCCTCCAGACACCTGTGCCTGCTGCTGCAGCGGAGTTTATTCTTTGTTTACGTCATAGATTAATTGGCGCGGTCGTGATTGCACAGCCTTATTGGCTGCAAAGATGCAGATGAAAGGTCTGAATATTAATTCAAATTGTGGGCGTACTCAGTAGCGACTTTTGATTTTATAAGTAGCGAAGTAGATTACATGGTGTAAATTGTACTCAAGTACGAGTAAAATTACACACTTGAAAAACTACTCATAAAAGTACAAGTACCCAAAAAATCTACTTAATTACAGTAACACGAGTATTTGTAATTCGTTACTTCCACCCCTGGAGATCAGACAATGTACAAAAATGAACAATAACAATAACGGGTTATACATGTATTCACACCACAGTAATTATGCCTATGCTTTAAGATACAGTGTCAGTGTATGATTATGGCATTCCCACTGAGTATGAATCAGACACAACCAAACTGTTTTAACACCTTCTTTCTTCAAAAAATAATAATAACAAATCATAGTTCACATAAATAATCAGCAATTACTTGCATTTTGTATATATGATTTAGAAAAACCTGACCGCATCTTGTGCATTATTCTGCACAAGAGCATCACATAGTGTCTAGACTCTGATGTCTAATTGAGCCCTCATCTTTTACAGTAGCCTTGTATTGATGGTATCACAAAGGCCCTTTTTATTTGTCATGCTAAAGTTTCCATGAAACTAGTGGAAGTGTTTTTGGTCATTTAGGAGGTGCTTAATTACCTTGGGTTTTTGTGGGAAGGTTTATATTGCCATGAGTTGTGCTGCCTTTTAAAACATGGAAATGTGGGATGTTTTTTCATCTTCTGACTCAAGACCTATGGTGAAAAACTGGTTAAATACTGCAGATCCTGCCCATGTGAACTCATTTTAAAATGTAAAAAGTTGTAAACATTTTATTAATAAAATACTTTTATTTAAAAATCATATGAGAATGTAAATAACGATCTAACCATCACCTAATCTGACCACAGTATAACATAGACATGGATAATGTCTGCATGTCTGCTGTCTGAACCCAGATTTTATCACAGAGTTCACAGCAGTCAGACCATGCTCATCTGTGACTCATAAAGCACTTTATGCCCTCACTATGCCATGCCGTGCTTACAGTGCCTATACCAGAGCACAAGACCTGACCATATCCCCACTAATGACAAACTTACGCTCTCTGAGAAAAAGACCAGAGGCCTCAGAAGTGGGGCAGTGACTTGGAAAAATGCCTCCGGTTTTCCCGTAAAGTGTGGTTGTGCTTGGTTTGGGGTTTTGGCTCATTTTTGGGGGGTAATGATAGAGGAGCTTTATTGCTGTTGTTTAAGGCTAAATGAAAATCTCAGCAAAAGAGCAGTGTTCGTGTCTGTAGAATGACAGTCAAAGTTGAACACTAGATGGTAGCAATTAGTTGTAGTTGCTTGTCATTTTATATAGCTGTGAACTTCATTGAAGTTGAATTGTCTTGAATGTGTCTGCTAAACATTAACAGTAGAATATAATTATGTAGAATGGAATTATGTTGATACTAAAACACTTTTACAGTAAATTAAATTCTTATATTATTCTTTACAGGGTTTTTATGTGTTTGGACTTCCACTAAGCATTAAACAATTTTGTTTAAAAATATACATGTGGTGTCTTTTATTTGCAGCAAATTTAATAATAATAATCCAGTAAATAATATTTCAGGAATTTAACATATTCACATTATAAATATAATTGTATGCAGCAGATGATATATCATGGTTCTTTATTCCATTTTCAGTACTCATCCCTTTTTCTTGTGTTATATTATCTTGAATTCAATTTAAATGAATTAAAATGCATTTGTTAGCATTAATTTAAATATTTGCAACAAAAATACTGTAAAGTAATTTAACACTGTGGTGGAGATATAACCCTATCCATTTGCGATCTTCATTCATTCATTCATTTATCCGAACTGCTTTATCCCAACTGGGGTCGCGGGTGGACCGGAGCCTATCCCGGAAACTTACAGGCGCAAGGCAGGGAACAACCCTGGGTAGGCGCCAACATACCCCAGGGCACACACACTCACACTCACATTCACACCTTACGGGGACAATTAACCTATATTGCATGCTTTTGGACTGTGGGAGGAAACTCATGCGAACATGGAGAGAGCATACAAACTCCACACAGAAAGGCCCTACAACCGGTCGGGGCTCGAACCCAGGACCTTCTTGCTGTGAGGCAGCAGGGCTAACCACTGCGCCACCCTCTTTCCACACCCGTTCCTTCTTATTTACGGGTGTGACCCCGTGCTCAGACAAATTTACACACACTTGGTTCATTATTAGTATGTGACCTTGTTAAAAACTTGACAGCACGAAGAATCACCAGGCAACATGACCACATTGATTCTGGAAACTGGGATGACTAAACAAATTGCATGGCGACCCTGCTGCTTCTCCCTGTGTGCATGTTTGGCAGGTGTGCACGTCTGAGAACAGATCCCTCTCTGCTCAGAATCCATGCCTGTCTTTATGGGAAACTTTGGTGTGAAAGGGGCTAACCTTTGATCCTTGCCTCTCTGTACACCATGTGTTCTTTTTCTAGGCATGGCTTCACTTGACCCATGCTGGTACTCCTCTAAAGGAGGAAATAAAACCAGACTGTGTCATTATAATATTTGGACAGGGGTTATGTCAAGCCAATCAATGTATATTACATTGCTAAATATCCATAAAATGAGTGCATGATAAAGGATTGGCTTCGGGAACTTATCTACATTGCTTATAAATGTAGATAAATGTATAATTAGAAATGTATCAAATACTCTTAGAACGAATGTGTAGAACAATTACACAAATCATGTGTAGCACTTAAGTTTACACATTTTGTTTAAATTTTTAATAAAATTGTGTTGGAAAAATTCTGATTGTTTACACATAGTCATGTGTAGTTTTAAAATGTACACAACACATGCATTTGTTCACAGCCTTCAATACAATATGCATAACCAAGCACAGAAAATGTGGTAATATCATACATGTTTACACATCTTTGTGTTACTTTTCTTGACACTTTCGGTGTGTAAAGTATTAATACAGTGAATGGTTTAAAATTAACACAAGAAATTTCCCAAAACTCATCCATTAATGTGTATAAATGTAATACAGTTTGTGTCCATTTTAACAAATCTTTTCTAAGAGTGAAGGCCCACCACAAATGGGAATCTATGTGCCTTATGTAATCACACATAAGCTCAGTCATGGTGTAAAATTACTTTACAGCATTATGAGTAATGGAGCGTCATCTTTCTTTCTAATTTATCACATTCACATCAATTCTTCCTGTGTTTGTGTTTGTGATTCTGGTTCATGGTGGCCGTTTGGGAGAAGAGCAACAGCTCTGCATATTTACCAAATGTAATAAGAACAAACAAGCCCTTTTTTCTTTCAGCATTCCACTGGTGTTGTGGTTGTTAACAGGTGGTTTGACCAGCTGCATGTCCTCAAAGATACCACAGAAATACCCTTTGGTGGAGCTCTGTTAGTAGACGCATCCTGTTGTTTTCGGAGTAAAATCTGTTTAGAATTAACTTCTTTTATCTGGTCATTTGCATCCTGATAAAAGACTTTAGGCTACAAACTTCTCGAAAATGCTGTGCGTGTTTACCACATGTAAGTCGGGGGCCTCGGGTTGTTCAGAATCAGACACATCCGTCAAAGAAAGTTGTCTGTGTGTTTTTATTAAGTTAATCAAGCGGCGTTTCATGGCCTTGGTCAAATCCAGGCTCGTTTGTATGTTTGTGTAGTATATTCCCAAACATATTAAATCCAAAGAGATGTCCCATGGTCGTTTATTATCTTGCTTACTTCTATGTTTCTTGTTTTGTTCTTGGCCAATTTCTCAGCCTCTGCAAGCCTGTGAAAACAGACGTGCATGGAAGTGTGTTAGCTTCACTCTTTGCTGCAGATGTGGTGATAAAGGTCTGTGGCTTCGTGCGTCACGCTCTTGCCATTGCTCTTTGAATACTATCTGTCCCCTTTCAAGCAGGCCCAAACACCAGGGAGCAATGCTAGGACCCAAGGATAGGACATCATCCTGATACGTGCTGGAGAACAGATACACATCGTCCATCTTGGTGCAAAGAGAAGAAACTGTCTATTTATTGCAGTGATCTCTGCCGCAAGGCCTTCTTAATACATACAGGACTCGCTGGTGATTTATATACATAGAATAAATAGCCAAACTTGAAGTTTTGCACACAATCAGTGGCATGTCTACCAGATGATGTGTAGTTTACTCAAACACTTGACGGGCAAAGGAAAGTCAGTGATTTTCATATTCAAATATTGTTTCTTTAGCAGGTTTTTTTGAATAGGAAAACATTATCTTGTAAAAGCTGTCAACAACCTTTTCTTTGTCAGGCAGAGTTGGCATCAATTGACAGATTTTATATAAACACTTGAAAGTTAGTTGGTTATTAAACGGAGCCACTGGAAGGCAGCAATTCATCTTTTGGCAGTTATGATCTTGATGTGATTTCAAGTACTGGTCTTTTAAGCTTTTGACATTCACTTTAAGCTACAAAGGCTTGTGAATGACTTCAGATGATCATATAGAAACTTCAGCAAGGAGACCTGATTCCTCTCCAGAGCACAGGATCAGGGGTCAGAGGGTCAGGGGTCAGTAGGTTCCCCTTTCTCACTTTTGTTATCAGCCCTGGCTTTACAGCTAGAAGAATGAATCAGTCCTCTGCTGCTTTCCTCAGCGCTCATGCTTTGTGGCTGCTTTGATGCGGCATTGCTAAAGGACGAGGGGGGAGAATTCTCCTTTGACAGGTAAGCTTCGTGATAAGTTCAAAGTGCTTGAAATCATGTTCAAAGAACTTTGTTGTTTTAAGCACTGAACCCCCCCAGAAAAATAAGACTCACAAAAAATGTAGTGTGTTATGAAAACTCATCAACGTTACCACATTCAGAACCATTCTAAAACCACTCTTTGTTGTTTGGAACAGGGCATGTAACAATTCCACATTTTTTAATGACTACCCTGTCAGTGGGCAGGTGTCTTCTCATGTTACCAACCTTCATGCGTGGTGTTGCGGCATTGTGGAGAAATGGGCATTTGACCAATAAGTCACACAAAAGGCTTATTGTGCACCTGGGGTAACTGAAGTAGAGAGTGTCATAGTTTGCTTGATTAAAAGAGACAAAAAAGAAAGTTCAGGAAAAAAGTTCCTGATTGAAGTGATTCACAAAGTGCAGCTATGAAGAGCAGATCAGATCATTTTAAGAACGAAGGCTTATCAAATGCACATTAACTCTTAAAGTCTGATACCAAATTCCTTCTTTCAGTTGTCGAAGTTTCTTCCAGGAATCCGAAGGAAGGGGGAAGTCGTAAGTATTCCAGGAATTTCAGCATACCTGTCATAAACAGGAGTTGTAAACCGGACAGTCTAGCTTTGAATGACCCAAGGCTTGGTGTCCCCTTTTCTTCACTCTACCAGCTGTGGTCATTGCTCTGGCCATTACAATTCATTTAAAACTTCCCTATCAACTTAGTTTGTGTTACCACATTTAGGTTTGAACTCTAAAAATCATACTTAATGAATTTTTGTATGAAGTTTCTCATCATTTGTTTATCAGACTTTTTTTATATTGGAAGAAAAACGTAACACTGACAGGACAGGAAATACACCCTGATGCAAAAGCCTACAATGTTAAAATGGCTAAAAGAGGCCGAGGACACTTAAAGAGGTTGGGTTGTCGGCCAACGCTGTGTAGTGTGCCACGTGTGCTATGACCACTAGTTTAATCACAGCAAATCTGTGTAATCCCATTAAAATGCTACCAGAGTCTAGACCGACTGATCTGTGTTGTGAGCACAAGCAACAAGGCACAAGTTAACCTTCACTGAGGCAGTGGCTGGATCCATCCTCTCTCATAAACAATGATTTAACATAGGAAGCAAAAAAAAACCCTCTGCTAAAGCCACACAGCAGCCAGACAATGACCTGTAATCTTAGTGGGGAACAGACTCTGGTAAACCAGGGTGGAAGGCTGTTTACTGTGTGAGAGCTTGTTAGTTTATTTATGGAACTTGAATTTCAGACTTTTTTATTATAAGTCAAATCAGGTTTGTTAAGAAGGAAATGTTCCAGACATTCAAGTGGATTAAACATTAAATGCAGAGCCATCAGACATGTTTTCATTGCAGACTGAGGCAGACCACATCAGCTGTGTTACAGTAATACACTTACTCTTGTTGACCTATCCCAGAGTCAAAAGGATGAATAATCATCTCTAATCTCCCACACTGTGTTCTGAGTTTGATGCAATCCGTGATGTTTCAGTGTAATACTGCACGGATCATTCCCTCTTTTTTACGGTGTGTCTTTTCAAATGACAACATTTTCTGCCCTGTGGAACTGTGCTGCTGTTCTCAATAATCTCCATGCTGGCATTGTCATGGATAACATCCTGTTTTGTTGTAGATCAGGAATTCTCTCAGTCATTCCTATTACCTAATAAGGCAAAACATTGTCTCTATGCTTCTAATATTGCATTGGCTTCCTCTTTCTTGGTCCTATTCTTGTAGTTAGTGTGTCATATTTTTAAAGTTCATCACATTGAGTATTAAAGGTCCCATATTATACATTTTATTATACAAATTAAAATAGTTCTATGACCTCCACTAAACATGTCTCTGAAGCAGTTTGCTTAAAATACCTCTCAGATTAGGCATCTTCACCTGCTTTTTAGTCCCTATTTTAGAACAGTATGTTTATCATTAGTATTCCTAAATGCAAATGAGCCGCTGCTGCCCACACATGCCTCACTCCGGAACTGGGGTGTAGACAGCAGGCAAGAGTTTACCTCACGTGAAAATAATCGACATGGCTGCTGCTAACAGACCATCCATACAGCCTAATGTGACGTAGAGTTAGGGTAGAAATCTATACAGCTCATTAAGCACATTCGTAAAATTAATACTAACACAATTGACCATTTTTAAAATCAAACTTATAGTGTGTGTAGAGGCAGTACAGACCCAAATGGACATTCAAAGAACAGAAAAAGTGATTTTTTTCATAACATGGAACCTTTAAAATTTCATACATTTAATTTGTAAAATGGAGACTATTTTGGAGAGCTGCAAGAGATCAGTCCAAAATGTACTGTTGACCCTACTATCTTAATCTTCACCTGCCATCTATTATTCGGTATTTTCGCAGCCTTTGCTGTTGGCTTTGCTTTCCCTGCACATCAGAACTCAAAGTAGTGCATACCGCTCATCATTCCTGTTTCCCTCTATCTGCTGTAGTGGCACAAAAGGACAAAGAGGTCTTTGCATGACAAAGCAACGCTCAATGTATATTCAATACATTGTGCATTTGCTGAACCTCCCCTTTCTGTGCCCCCTTCAACCCACCCCCAAACATATCAGTAACAGAGGCATTATATGGGCTTTGTTCTGTATGTGAGCTATGACGGGCCACATTTTTCAGATTTCAATGCGCCGCGATTTCCCGGGAGAGATATGCCATGCAAGTGTGTATTACCTCCCTTGAGGACAGACAGTATCGCTTTCATGCATGAACACCTTCTGAAGCCATTGATTTCATGCTGCCCGTGAGGGATATAGGACGATGGTGGCCGGAGCTACTCATTGTTACTTTGTTTACATTGCTTTTGCTTTCTATCTGTTTATGCCTCTAGCGATCCCTTGAGAGTTTGATTGAGTGCATCCTATGAGACTTCAGAAGCTAAAGTGACCTTGTGTTCCTTTCAGAGACTATGGTCTTGGGATACCATCCCAGGACCAAAGTCTTTGAAAGAAACACAAGGTCACTTTAGCTCCTGAAGTCTCAAAGGGCTTAATAAACAATAACATTACTCGAGGTGGATGATTGCTCCATGTGAGTGTCATATAGGATGATTCTATAGGATAAAGGAAATGTTGTGTTCCTTAATTCTTGCTTTATTTTATTGCACATTTCCTTCAATCGCTTTTATTAATCACTTGCTAAAACGGATTTAAGAAGATATATTCTTATTCAAGTTGTGTTTTCAAGCCTGTGCAGGTTCAGTGTCAGAACAGACAAGAAATCTGATGGTGTAGATTGTTTGGGTTTGTTCCCCAGTGAGGCAGTTGAGTTGATAAAGGATAATCATAAGTTTGAGAACCTCCAGCAATTTAGGATTGGCCAACCAATGTTTGCTCTGGCTATCTCACTTTCAACTCACGTATTTGCGGATGGCCACAATAGTGGACCTGTCATCTAATGCCTCCCTCTTTCACAATTCCTGTTTCCCACAGGCCTCTCTGGAGTGTCCATATGGTGTTCATTTAGTAAGCCAAGTGACAGATACTGGAAAAGGTGGAGTGAAACTGGAATTTTGTCACAGGATTGCCTGAAGGTGTCAGAGAATGTAATTTCAGGAATTATCATTACACTTTTGTTTTGAATATATTTCTCATGATCACAATTACTTGTTAGCTGACACCTCTTGCCCTTGTTTTAAAAGCCTGTCGCGAACCTTGATTTACTAATCTCTTAGTTTGCATGTGTGTGTGTGAGTGTTGGTACAGTGCTGCTTAAATAGGTGTCCGGTTACCTCAGGTGAGCCTGGACTCACGCTTGTTTGTTTTGGTCAGACATGTGGGTGACACACTTCCACGGGATTCACCTGTACAACGCGGTGCCGTGTTAAGTCAAGAGGGATTAAATGTGGACAGTCATTAGGGGACTGGTTGTGACCTCTAGCTGTGTATCAAGTTAAGTATGGGTTTGAAGGAAACACTTTGAACTGACAGTTCAGAAGTGCTCTAATTATTGTTTGTTCTTCGTATATGAGAGGCTTTCCTCACCTGTGCAATTCGCTCTCTATTTACCCAGCAACTTGTGCACATAAACCTGAACAGACCTTGCTGCTTTCAAAGTTCTTTCTTGGAGTGTGAGTACACACTAAAATTGAAAATATCTGTTCTGAAATCTATGTGCAGCATAGCCCCCCCACACACACACAATTCAAAATTATTTGTTTGGACCCCCCCCACATTTACCATGTAAAAGATTAGGGCTCCCAGACCCCAGCCAATTTGTACCCCCCACATTACAAATGCTTCTGGCGCTTTTATGTAATTCTTTAACTGTAAATCTGAAGTAATGTAATCCTCAAAATATCTTGGACTAGCAGTATGTAAAAGGTCTACAGGGTCACACAGACAGAGGGATTTGACTTTAGTGACGGACCTGAAGAGCTGTTGCTGCATTGTAGCAAATACCGTCTGTCTGTCTGTCCGTCTGTCCGTCTGTCTGTCTTGTCTGTCTCATTCGCTGGCCCGATCCAGTGTGACAGCCCTTTGCCATTGGTCTGTTTCCCAGTAGACAGCAGGAACCGATGGGTAAGGTGCAATAGGGTGCAATGAACCACGGTCTAAATACGTCAATGAAGGAACCGCAAGAAAGGATAAACTCTTTTTACACATGGATGTAAGATTGCGACGAGATAACATCATAACAAAGTCTGTCTTTGGATATGTTTATATGGTCAAGAATCAAGTGATCATCAAAGTTCATATATTTTTGTTCCAAGTGGACTGAAAAGGTAAGAGGCTTTAATATATGGCAGTTCTGTAGAATTTTAATCAAAGCCACTAAGTCACTGGTGGTTTGATGTTATATTGCAATTGGCAAAGTGTGAGACCTGTGTTTCATTAGTAGGACTGGTTTTTCTTCCACGTTTGCAAACTTTAGGGGTGTGTTAAGGCAGCGGAGTAAATATAGTCCTAATGTTCTGCAATCAGCATGTCATGCCCCTTAAATAAAGGAAAACACTGTACAAACATGCTCGGTGTCAGAAGCTCATTACACCTGAGGGGCTGTTTCTAATGCAGCTGAGAGAAGTAGTAAATCACTCTATCCCCTCAAGCCCTGTTAGCAGCCCAGCCCAGCATTCGTGTTTGCTTTCTGCATGCGTCGGTGTGCCACTCCTCCAATTCTCCACTTTCAGGCCTGCTGCCTTTAACCACGGAAAGGAATCATAAAGACCGGAGAAACAGAGGGACACATTCAGCCTTTATATGCACATGAGCACACATACGGTATAGACACACATCCACACTATAATACAGCCAGTAAATATCACTTTTAGCAGTGGAAATTGTGCTTTCTTTTGCTTCAGTCTTAGGCAAACGGTATGCACATAAGTGCACCACAATCAAATATCAGAAAGGGCGCTGCTCCAGAGTGAACGCCATGAGATGGCACACAGATGTTCCTCAGCTGAAATCTTCTTTTTAAAATAAGAAATAAAACAAAGGCAACAATATGGGGCCTGGAGATAGACATCACCAGTTTACTTCAGCTGCAATGAACCAAAAGGGATAACATAGAGGGAGAATTGTAACATTGTGCAGGACTGATAACAGTTGCCTTCTTGTGCACATTAAATGGTGCTCTGGATGACCCCCGAGGCCACCCGTGCCTGCTTTTTGCATGAGGTAAATGTCCCCCATTCAGACTTGCACAGGCAACCCAGTTAACGTCCGCCGAGGTTGTTTAAACAACCGTTAAATGGAGGATTAAGTTGGATTTGACCCAGCAGACGTGCGCTCTGCTTTCCTTCTAGGTGTGCTCACACACATGCAGACTGGCTCACTGTACAAGTAAGACACAGCTTAGAGAGTCATGGGCCAGGACACACCACTGGGTCACCCAAACACATTTGCCAAACTAGTGCAATGTCCTGCCAAGTCACACGACATCCTGAACGAGAGCTGCAATGTCACCCACTTTGACTTCCTTGTTAGTGAATGTCTGGGAGGTTGTCTAGGGAACAGATTATCAAATTTTTTTATGATAAGATCAGTACTTTGTAATAAAAAGATAATGAAAATCTGTCCAAATAGTGATACAATACAATGGCAAAGTCATTTAAAAGAGAGGTTATTGCCTAATTTTATTACTCTCAAGTAGTTACTTGAAACTCGTAGTTTATCATTATGGATCAACAGGCTCTAGACCAAATAACTTATTGTAGAGTAAAAATAGTTATACTGTATATAACTACTATACTGTATAACTACTACATGCTAATTCATTTTACTGAACTGATTTTTTTTTTTGCCACAAATCAGTTAATTTTGTAGCACTTTACTGTCAGTCATTTTAGTAGATTATTAGAACATTGTCATCACTAATCTAAGTTGGACTAGAGAACCTTAGTCCTAACTTTTTAATGGGTTTTATTATTTTGATCTTTCCTTATTTTTAAAAATCTCACTTAAAAACTCATTTAGTATAGTTGTAGTTGAATGTGACTAACTAAATGTTCTCTCTTTATTTTACATCCTTAAGAGTGGTTTTAGTTTGTTTTATCATCTTGCTTGTGCAGCACTTTGGGCCAACTGTGGATGTTTAAATGTGCTCTATAAAAATTGACTTGACTTGACATTAAAATTAAACTGAAATTATGGCAACAATACCGTAGGCAATGTATCTTATTCTGTTCACTGCAAGGTCTTAGGGCAGATGTCCACTTGTCTGTATGTCAGTTATCTATAGCAGGTAGGATACCACAGTATAGTATTAACACTGTTGTGGCTGAGGAGGAGATAGTAAATGGTAATCTCTCTTGCCGACTGGAAAGTGACTTGGGTGTGAGTTGTTAATTTTCTGTCTGGGACAGCGCATCACTTGCCTCCTGCAAAAATAGCTTCTTGAAGATAAGACTGGCTTCATTTTGAGACCCCACTTCACCCCTCCCCTAAGCCTCACCCACTTCTTGCTCAATATCATTACGAGGCAGACATACAATAGGATCATCACACTCACTGTACACTACACCGCCTCTGTGAAGCATATTTTTGCACAGTTATCAATCAAACTTATATTCTTTTAAAATGTATTGATGAGTAATGCTCAAATTCAGCCAGACAAATTTAGCTTTCAAATATAAGCATCCTTTCCTTTTGCTTTGATTGTAACTGGTGCCAAAATTACTCAAATGTCAAACAAATACAAGAAACTAAACTAAAGAACTAAATCTTGTGAATAGAGCTATAATTCATAGGCTCTTTATCCTTCTATGAGTGAGTGAGTGATTATTTGTCATTGTGAACACACCACAGCACAACACAGTGCACCACAATGAAATGTGACCTTTGCATTTGACCCATCTGTGATGGAGCCCGGGAGCAGTGCTTGGGGATGGTGCCTTGCTCATGAGTACCTCAGTGGTAACTTTCCTGTTCTGGGATTAGAACCGGTGACCTTCTGATCACAGGGCCAATGTCCTAACCGTTACACCACCAAATGCCTAATGATTATTTCATCTAAATCATACATGGCCTCCTTAAATTATTTAGGCACATTTTATATGATTTAACAATAATATTTATATACATATCTTGATGGGATAACAGTATTTCATTTTTGGCAAGGACAAGAATCAAGTGGCAAGAACACTTGCTTGTCAATAACATTTAATTCAATTAAAAGGTGGGGGTGTGGCTGGTTGGAGATACTCCTGCGGTGGTGCTGAATGAAATGAAACTGGGTGCTGCTGAGTGGTAAGCGGGGGTGCTGTGGACAGCTGGCCCGTCTGATCCCCTTAGTCTGCTCCTAAATTGGTTTTAGCAGCGCTAATAAAGCTGATTATCTCTCCGCTTCCAAGTCCCACTAACCCTGACACCCGGGCAGCTGGGACTCTTGGACGCCAACCCAAACCCAACCCCAGCCTACCGCATTCCCTCCCTCTCTCTCCTTCTCTCTAGTTCCCTCCTTTTTCTCTACTTTCCTCAATATTGGGAAGCTGCCGCTAAGCTTTTGCAGAGGCTTTGCATAGCCCTTAACACGATGTGTGTGATTTCATACTAATTTTCATGTTTTATTGACCCTTACTGTGTATAATAAAACCTGTAACTTAACTTCAATATTGTTATGTATTATGTATTAATGTCTAGGCTTGTCTTTGACAGTCAACCTAAAGGTGTGCATCAAGGTTTTAAACAACATTATTATGCATCAAAACATTGTTTAGGTATAGTAATTAAACTATTAAGCAATAGGCAATTTTGCATTTAATATCTTGCCTACCACCTTATTATTATTAGTGTCATGGCAAGTAGATGTGCTAAAAAGTTTGTGGATTTATTTGTCTTTGCATGTAAAAAGCAAATTAAACACTTTTTAAACACAGATTGTTCTACATTTCTACATTAAATTAATTGCACATTGTTATGTAAGAAATGATACAATAAACTCCTCCTAACAGTACATAACTTTGCATTTGATTTATAGAAACAAGCATGTGACTGTGTTTATAAAATCCTCGTTTGAGAATTAAGTCTTTACTATGATGAACCTAACACTAGCATATTAAATATATTAACTCAAGTGTAAGACAGACATGCTACCTTACTTTAGAAAGTTACTAAAACTAGTACTACAATTAAAATGTGTATCACTGAATGTATTGCTGATTTTCAATACTTCTATATTAATTAATTTATCATGTTATGCTTTAATTATTAGCAAACACTTTTGGAAGATTAGTTTGGGGTTTTACCTTGTTTCTCTGTATTATAAGGAAGGTAGGGCAGTTAAGAGTAAATGGTGCAAAAGAGTGAATAGGAGGGAACAACAGGTAAAGAGTTGGGATCAGCTGGAGTGTCTTCCAAATTGCCCTTAAAAGAAGGGGTACTGCCTAAGAGCAGGAAACAACATCAAAGCCATGGATATTTCTCAACCATTTGTAGACTACACCGCAATTGCGATGTTCCTTTGTCTAACGCCTGGTCTTTACTTTGGAATGTTGTGGAGTAATGCCTTGTTCTGTGAGGCCAACCTGAAAAAAAAGCTCACATAAGTACTTGAACTTTTAAAATGGTGTTCTACTCACCTAGGAAATGACATTTTACCTTATTGTATTTGTCAGTGTTTTCTGAATTGAGGTGTAAGACAGACAATTAACGTGCTGATCATACTGAAGTATTTTTTGCGTGATGTGCTATTTGTGTTTATCACTGTAATAGTCATTGAAATTTTCAAAAAACCAACTCTCAAAAATAATAATGGGCCTTATTCAGCAACTGCTGTTAAGAAGAAATTTGTTCCTAAAACCAACTTGTGCAGTTTTCATGAAGATTCTGATATTCACCAATGTTTTCTTGTTCTCACATAAGAATAGAATATACAACTGCTGAAGAGCACTTGTGCAGTTTTCACTGTGTGCAGTTCTGTGCTAAACATTAGGTTATTGAGGTTTTTTTCAATTATATAGCTGTATATTATTATACTATTTAAAAGTTATAACTTTCTTAAGGCTGGATGAGCAGGATGAGGTTAAGCATTTGACCTGACCCTGTCAACAGAGATGCTTGTGGATAAAAAAAAGCCTTGATCATTAGTCCAAATAATTATGTGGCGTGTCTCTCCCTCTCTGGCCCACTGCTGGGGCTTGTGAGTGGCGTGTGGTGGCACAGTCTGTGGTGTGGCACGGAGGGATGACTGAGTCATGCTGGCAGGAGAAAAGAACGTGAGGCAGCTCCCCACTTAGCTAGTAATGCACAGCATGCCACTGCAGTGGCCCTATAATACACACTCTCTCGCTCACACACACACACCAAGCACAAATGGCCAAATAGCTGTTAAATATTTAATGTCTGGCACCCTTCTCACATGTCAAAAAAAATCCTGGTGAGAGCCAAATGCTGCCCTGTGAAAGCAAACAATACAGGGCCATACTGATCCTGTTGTGAGGGATTTTTTACCTCCTATTCCCTGACAGTGGCTTAGCTTCTGTGCATCTATGTATGACCCAAATGTGGGGTCAGTGGAATGGGAAAACGAGGTCAAATAAAAGTCTGAATCAATAATTCAGGTTTGACTTGGACAGTTCAGTCTCAAAAGCTGTTTGTTTTCATTTACTGCATTTGTGGTTCTGAAGTAGACTGTTATTGAGGTGTACTTAAGTTTTGTTGTCCAGTAAGGGAAAACATACAATGTTCGAGCGGCTCAGGCAGCTTAAAAAAAGCAGGGGTTTAGGATTAGTCCACAAAACTAAGAAAGTTTAAGGGCAAAGCTAGTATTACTCAAAAGCAACCGAAGAGCTGTTTACACAAATTCCTTTTTATTTTAAGCTAGCAAACCAGCACTGATGTCATTATGAATGTACAAAAATGATATTGTTCTACACTTCAAAGGAGAAAATGTGCTTTGGAAAACAAATTGCACGGTTGTAAATTTAAGCTTTTTACTCAACTGCAGCAAATAAAACCAAAAGGGTTTCTTAAGGCTTCTGTTTATGGTCTAGACCATAAAAATAAAGCTTCTTAAACCTGTTGAGTTGAGAAGTGCGAGTGTGTAATATTGCTAGTAAAACCTTTTTATTTCCTTCCCTTATGCTCAGAGAACTGGCTTTTTTGTGCTGATCAGGTTGCATGTTTTTGGCTGTTGTAAAAGAGTCTGTGTGTTTTCAAAAGTTATTCATTTTGGAGAACAGATGTCTTTTTGATGCTTCATATTATAGTATGGTAAAATTTGCACTAAGAGTCCATGTGTCTGGTCTGCAGAAATGCTCTTTTCATTGAAAAATATAAAGGTGGGAAGAGAGTTCATTTTCTGTACTGATATTGTTAGGAGTCAGGCTTTGGTGTAAGCATATTGTCACCCATAACAAAAGTACTTAAAATGTGTGTGTTCTTGTCATATACTGTATAATAAAACACTACTCATATGTAAGGCAATGTTCAGTTCTAGTTTCACTTGAGAGCAGGACCTCTACCTTTAGATTTGGCAAGTTATCAAAACGCAAATTATGGTCTTGCGACCAAGACATATGATCCATGTATGATCCAACTAATCTATTGGTGCTTTGCAGCTGATGTCACTCGCACATCCACACTATAACGTTAGCTAGAGCATCCAGCTGTCAGTCTGGAGCGGATTCGATATTCACAATGGCGGCAACAAGGTCAGGTGATTATAACATCCTCTGACTGATAAGCATGATAGCTGGACAGACAGACAGACAGATAGATAGATAGATACTTACTTCATTTTCATTCAACATAAGCACAGTGCTCGACATTCCCGGTACGGTGGCTACAGTTTTGTGATGTCACTGCAATGTATGATTAGAGTGTTAAGGCCTTGATGTGATTTGCACAATTTTGGGGATTTTTTATATCTCACCTCCAAACTGACCTTAGATCATGTGAACCAGCTCCTTGGGTGGCATGCTCAGGTATAGTTACTGAAAAAAGACTGTAGTAAGAGGTGCTGGGTGAATAAATTAATGTCAGGAGTGTTCAGCCCACATTTTAGCCCATATCAAGTTTCATGCCTCTACTCATATAACTTTTATGAAACAAGCACAACTAGAACAGTCCAGGCTCTTGAAAGGTCACCCGCCACTGCTCTGAGATGTAATTCAATTCTGACACATCTGGAGCACGTCAAAACTCTCTCTCTATTTCTCTTTTTCTTTCTCTCTTGCCCCTTCCTCCATCCATCCCTGTGTTTGTGTGTGTTGTCAAGCATGTATTAACCCTTCTGTTATGTTTTTTTCTCAGGGACATCAATGATGTTCCCGGGTCCGTTTGACCCGGGGCATGTTTAATTATGCAAAAGTGTCAGAAACCAAAACCCCCCAATAAACATTGTTTATATCTCATTATTAACTCCATTACTGACCATTTCAATCAATATTTGGTGTAATGGTGTTATTTAACTCTCATAGATCTTGGTTTAATGAGGATACCGTTCTCATTTTTCATTTAAAAAAATGCATTTTAAAATTGTTTTAATGTAGATTGGAAAGACCTACATATAAAACACAATAGTTTTACATGACATTGATTATTTTAAATTCAAATTGACCCGAACCATATCTATGTAATATAAACATGCAGGGGAGGGGTTGCACACATTTTATATGTTGATTACCCTTATTAAATCAAGTACAAGACGTTTCATACATAAAAAATACTTTAAACTATTATTTAAAATGATTTTTTACATTTAAATGGGTCAATTTGACCCGCAGCATAACAGGAGGGTTAAAACTGAAAATGTTCACTGTTTTGGCAAAATGAGATACTGTGTCACCAACGCTTTTGGCACTGCTACTCAAATGCATGTCTTTCATATGTCTACTGATTAATCCTGACATGTTTACCGTTTATTATACTGCCATGTTAAGTATAGTCTAAAAATCCTCAACTGTCTGCCTCACTGTGATTGAATGACCACACAGCATATAGACTGGTATGAGGAACATATCATATGTACTGTTTGTTGCAGCCATGAAATTCTTCTCACTAAGATTTACGTCTTATCTTTAATTATCTCATCATGGTGATGACTCAGACTGGACTACAAACACTGCTTTGTTTGACTTTCTTCAAATTCATAAACACAACCTGCATTCCAGAATCAGCCCTCGCTATCAGAGATGATATTAAAAGTCAGGTTCGTATGTGTATGCCTTAGTTTGCTTTGTCCTAATATATTCACTAAATGCCTTCAAGGTGAAAGCAGAGTTTCATGCTGAAACAAAAGGAATGAAACCGAAGCTTGAGAATGTGCCTACATCAGAGTACAAAAGGAAATAACCAAAATGCCAGACAGGTTTTACAATGAATTGGAATGTGTGTGATGTAGAAAAATGCAGCACTGTTTGGACTTTCATCCTCAAGATCTGTCTGTTCCATTCTCTGTAAATATTTTCTTGTTGGACATATTTTAGCTGAGTGGCTATTTTACTGTAGAGCTGTTTTACTTTATACTGGTGGGTCGTCTTTGGCTTGTAGTTGGCAGGAAACGGGCAGAAAATAGGCTCCCTCCTGTCATATTTGACTTTATACACCACATTCACTTTTTCATAGCTAAGAAACAGGCTTGACTACATACTTAAAAAGGACAGTCTCTTTTAATAACATTTTGTTAGGCATGTGCAAATATGGAGATTGAGGAGATATGAGAGTTGCTAATCTGAGATGTAATTTGTGCATTTCTGCCTAAATGGCTCGATTGAGGGACTGACCTACTCCCTCTCGTCATATAAATATACTGACTCAGTTATTTTAAAAAGCTAGATGTCACAGTTGTGTAGCTAACGTTTGACGGATCTTTCATGATGCCCCATTTTCTTTATAAAAGAGTCAGAAATGCAAACTACAGTTCAGCTTATCCCATTCAAATGTGCCTGCAAGTCATTAAACAGTCAGAGAGAGCTTCTGAAAGAGGAAGCAAGTCTGTTATTATTATGATTTACAGTGCGAGATCACGTTTCGTCATCTAGTTTTGCTGTTAAGAAGCTTAATTGAGCTGATGACTGCTGAGGTGCTCCATGTGGTTCTGATGAACATGTGTTTATCCTCTGTGGTAGTCAATTTCATATTTAACTTTGATGCCTCTAATTGGATACAGAAATGTGGGTCTCAGTTGGGTGAAATGGTATAGAGGAAGAAACCAATTCACTCCTCTATTTATGGAAAAAATATAAAGAGGAACAACATGGACTTCGGCGGAGGGAGTGGGGGGGACAGCCAGGTTTTGTGTCTCTGTTGGTTAGCAAGAGAGCTCTGGTTTACTGAAAGGCGGCAGGATATCCGTCGGCATCAGGAAGGACACAGCTAATCAGGAAAACCACAGGCCCTCTTAAGTGGGCCGTTCCGTGCACACTGCCCTTTCATACCAGATTGATCCCTATCTGATGGAGCCAAAGACCTCTAATCGGGATTTAGCCCTCCTTATTGAGCATGAATAAATTCCAAGACTTCCCTTTAATGATTTATCAGAGATAAGATTTTAATAGCTTAATGTTGCGGCAATTAATCTCATAAGAGTCTTTCTTGCCCTCCCCTCCACTTAAGCATGGTGGGCAGCCCTGCCGGGGTCCCACACTGAATTAATCCCTCAAGCGTTTGGATGCCGCATGTGTGAGCAGGATTCACAGTCAGGCCTTTTAATTACATCTCACCAGGACTCGCATGAAATTGAAATGTCTGCATTGAATGGTGTAAATCATATTACACATTTAAGCTGTATTTATATGTTTTGTGATCAGTAGGTTAGATGTCAAGGGTCGGTTTAAAATAATTTAATTGTTTAAATATAACTTATTAAAATGCTAATTAATGCATCATTCCTCTTGTTATTATTTTGTGTCTAACAGCTTGTCAGGTAAGTTCTTTTGTGCTAAAAGTGCACTCATTACACATTTTTGCCCATGTTCCTACCTGTTTAGCTATAGACTTTTCCTGTCATAGCATATATATTATCTACTATAGGGCAGCCTATGGTTGTGGGAGGTGGAATGCCAGGAACGTGGCATTATAAATCTGACTACGTCTAACACTGTCCATCAAGCACTTCATTGCAGGAGATTAAGTTGACAGTCAATACTTTGAGAAAAAATGATCGGTTGCGCACTGCATTTTTAATGTGCTTGAATCCTCATCTGCATCTTATTTCTACTACTTTCATACACATCCTAGATGTGGGTTGACTTATGTACTTACGTCCTGTCACCGAGCCAACACAAGCCTTTTCATTCAATAAATGTGACCTTCCCAGCCACTTAGTCAGTTCAGAGGCTTGTCTCAATCCTGTTGCATGTTCCTCTACACTCTGACAGAACCACAAACATGCAACAATCTGTCCCCTAAAGATTTGTTTTCCTGGAATGAAATTGCTCATGACTGGGGTGGGGGGTGGGGGTGACGTGTCGTCAGAAAGGGATTAGTCGCAGGGTATAATTTACCAGGAACCGGAAAAAAGCCATAGCACCACCTCTCCTTTCATCTGCACTCATTCTAATTTCAGACATAATGTATTCAAAAAGGCAAGCTTATGTAAGTCGTGGTTTGTGATGTTCATATGTGAAAGTGGCAACATCACTGCTAACATGCATTCTGCATATTTGTATACTGGAAGGGACTGTATCAACAAGTTGTTTGCCTGTGATGCAAATCATGCACGGTGCATCAGCAACAAATGTTCAAAGGGATATTGCCAATAAACTTGACATTACTGGAAAAGGAAGTCCATTTTTAATCGTCTTCATTGTCCAGATTAGTCCACAAGGATTTTCTACCTCTTCTAAATTCATCAGATGGCATCAGCGTTGCTGCACAAACGACACAGCAAAAAAACAGAAATATGAATCCTAAAAGGTGTTTTGACATGTTTTATAATCCAAATCCCTTTTTTGCCCCCTTTGCTTTTGCCTTATTTGTCCCTTTTTAGTGGGACCTTTGCCATTCCCACCTGTGGAGAAAATAATATCCTAAGTCCATATTAGTGTTCTTTCCAAAGGCTTTGGCTAACAGATGGTTTTGCAAATCCCCTCTTGTTTGCCTTAGAGCATAGACATGTGTTTGCAAAATTCTGCTCTATAAAAGGCCCTATATATCCTGCTATTATGTCTCAATGATGCTTTTTATATACATCACTCTGCTGGTCCTGTCCCCAAAGGAATTTTTGGGCCCCTCTACAGTTACTAGACAACATTTGTAGTGGACACAGTAAAAAGACGCAGATGTAGTGGGGTATATGATCAGTTACATGAGGAGTTGCCGTAGTCCATATTTTCTGTCAAATTGTTTACTTGAGATCTGTGTTTCTTTGTGTGTGCAGAGATGAGTAATTGTTACACAAGGGAGTACAAACTTAATGTTAGAATGAAAGTAAACATTTTGTGGTTTTAAAAGAATCCAGTTGTTCTGGGAAAATCTTGATAACGATCTCATACTTTGTTGTTCCAAATCTCATGTTCCCTATGTGTTACCTATTAGTTTACCCCTGCACTCTGACAGAAAAAGTTTGCAAAAGTTTCTTTCCTCAGACGGCTGCAATCTCATAGAATTTGCAAGTACATAAAGTGTGATCTAGTGTTTCCAAGATCCAGCACGGAAGTTGGAGAAGATTTGGAGTCATCCATCCATAGCCAATTACTGACCTACCCATAGTCAGAGAGAGACCCCACCCAGCTCCACCACCCGGACAGTTTTTTAACTGGTTTGAGGTTAAGTCCGGCCATGGCTGTGCAGGAGAAAGGGTACTTTATGGAGGCTGGCCTAGAACAACAAATGCATTGTGATGGGCCCAGAGCTCGCAAAGTCAAAGCTCATGTTCGGATTTGGCTCGCTTGACCCATTCTCCAATGTTATATTGGGCAGAATTCCGCAAGCTCCTCACAAAATTTTTTAAATTGTGGCTATATTATAGGGACAAAATTGCAGCTTTTAGAGATGTTGTTGTGGACTGAATCACTGTGGCACGTTGCAATCTGAACTGACCTCAGTGATTACATGCCCCCTTTACAAATGTGTAGATCTCCGTCTTGAAGTCATTTTAGCCACTGAACCCCTGCACGCAGTATGCATTTTGTAGTTTGATGCTTATGTAATGAAAGAACAGCCATATGTTAAAACTTGTCTTAGGAATGGTGCCATTTCTGACACTCTCTTGTTTGTAGTTCTCTGTGGAATGCAAGGAGTGGCACTGCAACACAAACACAACAGGTGACATGCTGCAGTAAATGAGAGTGACAGATAGAGCAAAGTTTTTTGTTTTTTTAATGCAGCATAAGAAGGGAAGTCCGAGTGGTGAGCTTATTGTCGCAGCCTGTGTGGGTTTGAATGATGTGTGTTTTTGTGAGTCTTTGTGAATGTCAAAGGAATGATCTCTCAGCGCATTCATTGGACATTGTGGCACAATGAAACCAGACTCTTGCAGTTCCTGACTCTCACACGATGACTGCAAAGGCGTCCGTTGCAGTGGCACGCGATATAATGAGATCCAGTGTGAAGGCCCTGCAGGTGCTTTCTGCCCCATGATTCCCACACCTGGAAGGGCAGCAAAGGGCACGGACACCCTACACGCCTATTCACCACGGTGACGTCCTGGCCCCGCCCTCTCTATAGGATCCACTGCCCCACCAGCGGGCTAACAATGAGCATCACTATCACTCTCTATCTATTCATCCCTGGGCGGGACGCGCAAGCCATAAAAGCTCCTGTCACTTTGATGGCAGTTATCATAGAAAACGCCTTTATGAAACAAGGAAAAAGGACACTGCCAGCTTTTCGTGCTTATGAAGCCTGCGCTCAAATCCAGCGCTTTGAGAGCAAAGTGAGGTAGGTCAGGACCATAGAAACTGATTTCTAAGAGCAGATTTCTGTTTGTGTGATCAGAACCCACCTTTCCTCCGTTGTTCAAGACAATAGAAATTGCCTAACATCAGATAGACAAGAGTAATATGCGTGGCTAATGAAGACTTTTAGATTATTTCATAATCTCTTATAACATTCTGTACATACACTCTGGAAAATACTTGTAATCCATGCCCCACTTTTGTAACTAAGGTCTCGGTTTAATTTTGCAATTGATGATGCATTTCAGTTTGAATCAGTTGAAATCTTTGCTTGACTCAGGCTTGTCACTGGCATCAGATTAAGTAGAGTTTGGAGGGAGATAAAAAAATGAAACAGTGAGGAATATTTCAAGATGCATCATGAATCCCTGAGTGGTGTAAGTGCAATTCAGGTCTCAGTGGGGGTGCTGAAGAGAGGCCCCTCTGACAGCCAGGCCTCATTACTGTGCCATAACACAATCCTGCCCTCTATGTGGCTTTTCAGAGATGACTGCAGGCCCTCCTCTTAAGGTGACCTTTTGATATGGGAGTGTGCTGGAGGTCCCACAAAAGTCAAAACTGTCAACAAATATCAGCGTCAATTTTTTAGGGAAGATGTGCGGCGGAAGATCTACTAAATTTGCAGTCACTTGAATATGATTAGAGAATTTTTTTCAATGTTTTTTTAAAAGTGTGTGATAAAAGGTTTTCCAATAGAGATTTGACCACAGTGTAGACTTACAGATCCCAATCTGTATCCTGGGATGACCCCAAGTCCTGTTCTCCACAAATGAGCAAGCTGATGACATGTCGTCATTCCTTATCCGGCACATGTTCACCAGACTGGGCTTGTGACCGGAACTCCTCCGACAGGCCCTGCTGCGCCCACTGTTCCTTCATTCATGTCCAGCCACCAAGAACATAGCCCTCGCTCTGACAAAGTCACAAGTCCCTTAGTTTGCTCTTTTTCCTGCCACATACAATGTAATGTCGCTCATTCGTAACTCCACTTGCTGCACCATGTGGTGATGAGATGCGCTGAAGGATAATGAGTCAGTTTAAAGGCACTCATATTAGTATTTTATTGTAGCAAAATAAGCAGACAAAAATGGCTAGATACAAAAAGCACTCTGTAGTTGTAGTTTTAACTGAAATGGCTGTAGAAAGTCTGAAATATACAATGTTTATTTTGCATGGCTGTCATAAATCTTCTATAAAATGCTCCGCTATTAGAGCTTCTGGCAACAAGTATGTCCTTGTCCAGTGTCCAGCACTTTGAACAATAAAATCATTCACCCTAGAATTCAGTAATTTGATTTGACACATTCAAAGGAATACAGAGAACAAAATGTCATTTTGCCCCTTGTTTATTGTTTCATTTGTGTAATGCTCCAGGGAATTCCTTAAATGCAATTGCTATATGCATATTGACTTGCTTTACTCAAACCTTGTGGGTATTTTTAGAGTAGGAAACGTGACCATTTTGTTCCACTGGCTTTTCACAATAAAACCTGGCACAGTAAATTTCAAAAACCTTTTTCAGAAGAGAGTTTGTTCCCTAAGTAACAAACCCTCTAACACCTCCTGCTCCTTAAAAATGGAAAAAAAGGACACCCTGTCTTGTTTTAGGAGCTGTAAATTGCATACTTGATAGATTTATGGGCTGAGTCACAGCTATTTTCTTAACTGTGGATAGAAAATTACATGTGAGTGTAGCCCATAGTGTTTTTTCATTGTGTTCCAGGTTTCAAACTGTGAAAAAGTTTAATCGGAGAAAAGTGTCTCTAATAGCATTAATACTGTAGTTTTCAAGTAAGGTATGAACATGGTAAAAGTTTTTAATTTCCTTGACTCTTGCCAGTTTACATTTCCATGACATCTTTTCACCACTATGACAGATGAGAACATTTGTGTAATGGGATGGTGTAACAGAAATAAAAACCACAGGATGCTTAGATAAGTTATTTCATGATCAAGTGGGGACAGAGGCATAGTTACTTTATACCTGAGATTATGGGATCTTCTCAGGACACCTTGGAAAGGCATGATATGCATGTAATATGGCTGGTATGAATGTTCAGTTTTTCATTACAGACCAAGGATGTATTAAGGCCCAATACTGTATTAAGATACTACATTAATATCGTAATTCAGACGACATTAATATTGACTTAGGTTCATCAGGTATAGCTAACAAATTTGTGGGTCATATGTCTTGTCTATGATACTTGTTTGCAGACTTTGATTGCATTAGTGTGTGAGCTGTGATTTACTGTTTGCATCTGGCACTTGATCCAGTTGTTCATGTTGTATTGTTTTATCCTGGAAATATAATTCTTGATAAATTTGTTGCTGTACAATGTTTTACAAAGTTAGGGAAGTAATTTATAAATCCAACCTGATGTTGTCTTACACAGTTAACAGTGATCCTGATCTTTTTCAGACTGTGACACATTATGTTTCTAATTGAAGCATTAGTATTGAATCTGTCTTCTTCATTTTGTCCAACTGCAAAAAAAAAGAAGAAAGAAAGAACTGATGCAACTCTATTACATTCTTTGCACTCATTTTTCATTTCCTAACTAAACCTAAAGACAAGAACAAGCTAAAGCAAACCAGACCTAATCAAATAAAGAAAGAAAATGAGACACCAAATGCTCTTCAGTCCAATTTCTGATTAAGCATCTGTGAAACATTTGCAGCTTTGATCTGACCTTGACCAAATGTAATCTAACCACCTGCACAGTAGTGTTTAGTCTTGCACACAACAACTTTAAACCTAGTAAAAACACACTGATAATGTTACGGTTTTCTGACAGTGCTGGGAGACCACCTCAAATGCACACACTTGGCTTTACTGACCGAAAAGACTATTCCTCCAAAGTGTAACTTGTTTAAAGATCCAAAGCAAATAATATTTTTTGAGAATTCACCATTTTGGCGCAATTCCCAGGCTCTTGTTCATCACACAAATATGCCTGATATCTTTGTTACACACACTTTTGCCGTACTGTAACAGCACATGCATTAGAAAGAATAGGCACAGTGTTTAAGACAAGAACGCTTTATATAGGGATTTACAATGGATGCTGTTTTTGGCTGTCATTTTTTTCCCACACATCATGGAGAACACCTGTAGAGACTAGCATTTGGTCGCTCTTTGTTCTTACTGTTGTAAGTGTTTGTAGACATTCACCTGGCCCAGCTGCTCTAGATTGTGTGATGCCATGCCTCTGTGACACTACAAATAATGACCTGTTCATGCACTGAAGGCTTTGAAAAGCAACCAAGATTCTGCTCAGTTTTTGTATGTGTCTGTCTTAAGTTGTTTTTTCACTGAACACTGTGGACAACAAGTCAGTTGTTCTACTGTGGTGGCCCTTAACGGGAGAAGCTGAAAGAAGAAGAAGACACATTTTTACATCTTGTCCATAACACTAAAGATGTACTTGTATTTAGGTCATCAAACTCCCTGTGTCATGGCTTGATTTTTGTGTGGTTCATGTGGTTTGGGGGGACTTAATGCACTTCATGACAGGTGTTTCCACTCAAAATGGTCCCTTTAATGAATTTAAGCACGTAGTGAGTCCATGTGTCTCATGTGTGTAATGAAACGAAGCCAGAGCGTCACCATCTGAAACACAGGAACTGTGAGATCTCCCTCATTGGTCCAGAATGCTGGATTGTGCGCTCAAAAGGTTGGGGGTCTTAACCTTGATGACCTCTTTGCTCCTGGCCCCTAATAAGTGTTGCCTCGATGGCAGTAACAGAATGGTTAAACATATGTCAAGGGTAATCAAGGTTCAAATGCACCTGACCTGATATAATCCCCTTTGAAAAGGCTCTGCCAACTGTTTACCATTGCTCACAGTGACTAGGCTGCTAAAAGGAGCTTCACATGGTGTGAATGGTTTATTGGCCCTATTTACCATGGCATAAAGTGTCCCATGAGCTTCAGAGGATGAGAGCAAATCCCAGAAACAACAAGCCAGTGCCCATGGGCCCAAAGCAGTCATTGAACTTCACCAGACATCAGAAAACGTACCATCCCCCGTTCTTGGAGCAACAATAAACTCTTCTGGCAGAAAAGATCTGAGATTCTGTTTTAAAAGTGGATCTGGGAAGAGTGAACTTTGACTTCTTGGGGACATAAAAATATCAATATGTGCTTGATGTATGAGTACCAAGTAAAGCAAATGAAATTTTTTCATACCAGATAAGGTGAGAATAGAAGGATATTTGATTTATCGTTGTCTGAAATCATGACTTGCAGCCTTATTTAAGACATTTGTGTGACCTTCCCACAGAGGACATCTTATATAGCTGAAGTCTATGTTTGTGCGAATTTGATAAAAATTTCATTCCAGACCACAAGACTGTGTGTCTCCCATGTTGGTCATCGACCATACCGTGCCTTATGTCAAGTCCTAAGAAGCCTTCGGGCTAACACACACAACCACCCCCCACCTTCCCAAGCTCCTCTGGACCCTGAGGGGAGGGCTGAGATGACAGACTGGCCTTGCATGTCCACTAACGGTCATTTTAATGCACTGAAGGTCAAGGGATTAGTCCTGCAGGGGTCACCTCACTTGCACCACACTGATAATATGAATTGTACAACGAGGTCAGTGTGGAAAAGGGAACTGGCAGGGTGTCATGGCGAGCCTGGACTGCCTTCCTTCATCTCTTAGGGCAGCAGCAACCATGCAGAACTCATGAATGAACACTGCAAAGTTTGAGGATTAAGCTTTGAAATAAAGTTAGAATACCTCTGTAATGTTAGAGCATAGAATTTCTAGTTCATGTTGGAAGGCAAGAATTATGACAGCACAAAGCATCTAAAAATGTGCTTTCAATAAGTAAAAGATGAGAATATTTTAAAATTTCAAAACCCTTTCAAAACCTTCAACCATAATATAGTATTATATAAAAGCACTCTAAACATATATATCATGTCCTCGTTCACTCATGTCCTTATTTTAGTTCAGGTCTACATTTTACAAAGGAAGAAGAACATTTTTTATATGTGCATTCATGCATTCTAGCAATAAACACTTTTGGTCAAAATAATAAAGGAACCAGAGAAATCACAATACATAACAGTACAATCACAATATTATTTTCCCTGTTATTTTGTAGCAATTATCATCTGCCAAAAAAGTAAATAAATGTTTGCCTGTTAATATTCTTCTACTTTTCAAGCTTCTAGCTTCTTCAAGCATTTTCAATTTGTTCTTAAGTTCAGGCCATGTTACTGTGTGAGGCTGAAGTTTGGTCTAACTGTGATGCTTACTGTTAAGGATATATATATAACTGTTGGCCAGCTCATCCTAAAAGACGCTGAAAATGCTGAAATGACCAGTCAAGATTATCTCTAAATGAATGACAGTGATTTGTATGGCAAGTTTATTAGTTGGTAGATAACTGTTGACACATAATTAACATGCAATGAGGTTTCCTAGAATTCATTGACAGTTATAATACATTAGTCCCTTTTTTCATAGTTCTAAATATATCAGATGAATCATTTTGATTTCAATTGTGTAATATCTGATATAATATACAACTAAGTGAAAATTGTTCTATAAATAAAAGTAACAGGAAAACCTTTACAACAGGAAAGGAGTCCTTGTATTGAAAAAAGAGTAGAAAGAAAGTGAGATTGGGTCTTAAATAGAATGAGGGTCTGAAGGCTTGTCCTTTGAGTCATGACCTTTGTTCTGGTCAGAGGGGCTTATGTTCACCAGCTCCTCTTATGACAATCGCCATGGGAGAGGCCTTATATAAGAATGGACTCTAACACCCACCTCAACTCCCTCCTAAAATCTTTTGGTGTTGGCTAGCTAATCAGTGTTGCCTACAAATGCATATAAAAAATAAAAAGAACAGGCAACTAAGGACATTCCCAGTGTTTTCGTGTTTACAACGTGGTAAATCTCTATTTCCGCAAGTTCTGAGGTAAACTGAATGCCTGGCCTTTGAGGTGAAGTTAAAGTGCGTATGCTGGGCTATTTAAACCACTCATAGAAGAATGGCAAGAACGGATCTAACTCATAGATCAGGTTACTTGGGACGAAATATGAAACGGTTTGTAAAGAAATAATCGGTATACAGTTTCCTGAGTTTAACCTGGTGCTTAGAACTGAGAGGTGATTCTAAGAAATGCAGCTGCTGCATTCCATCTTCTTTATGCACTTCTGCAGAGTAAACATTTACTGAACACCTCGGAATGAATTATTCATGTACAGTAGGAAAGGTAATATAGCAAGTAGTTTTATGCCAGTAAAATCTTTACAGAGTCTAAATGGAAAAATAAGTGTTCTTTCCAGATTTGAAGAATTTAATGTACTAGAGTTGTTTCCTTGTGCACCTGTTGATATATGAGTTGATCTGAAGAGGCAATGAAAATCTAATTCAAAAGAACAATGACTTGACAGTTTTTATTTAAAAAAAAAGCATTGTACAGCCCAATAATAAAACTGGTCAAAAACAAAAAAGAGACATGAATATTATTATGTTCATTATTGTCTTTTAGCAAGTGTTACAATTGAAAGAAAGTATTTTTGAAGGAGAAGACCAAATACTGATTATTTGTGTTTGGGTTATCTATTTGGCCCTCTCCTGTGATCCACATCTAAATGTTTTTCCAGACTATATATTTCTGAAATGAAATATTTAATCTATATTTTAACACTATGGGTTTTGTAGAATTTTTTGCTCTAAGCACAGTCCATGTAAACACTGAGTTGCTTTAAGGATAATCATAATTAAAACTCAAATTTGAACTTCTCACATATGCACTTCTGACCTTTAACCAAATGCCACTCTGGTGTAGTCACAAAATCTGGACAAATGCCAACAGTAAGAAATTTTGGTTTTAGAGGAAGAAACACAGACAATCTTCAGTTAGGAGATCAGATTCATGCAGATTCTGTGTGTGTGTGTGTTTGTGTGAGAAATGTAGTCAACAGTATCATACCTTTTTGGACACTGAAAACATTGTGTACCTTGTGTGAAACTGAAACAAAACCTGAGTTAAATCTGATCTCTCTCTCTCTCTCTCTGTTTATCCACCTCTCTCCTCTCTCTTTGTGTAATCCTTCTTTCTCACTTCTTTATTAACCACTAAAAGGATCACATTCCTAATACAGTTGTTATGGAGAAAAAAATCTCTGTGAAATATTAAGTTTACTCAGATTTAGCCTTTGACTAACAAGAAGACAGATTTTTTTGTCCTGTGGTGGCCAGCACTAGACCACCAGGCACAAGGGCTTTGCACTGTACCACATGGCTATCAGGGAAAAACAAATCTCTAAATTGCCATTCTCTGAACAAGTCCCTAAGAGTCCTTATCCAGCATGACTTCATATTGTGTGCCAAATATCATATGGTGTTGTGGAGCCAGCAACAACAGGATTAACATCTTAGTGAATCTCCTAAAAGGAGCACAGACAAAAATAACAAAAACATTAATGATAGACTTCCAGTTCTTCAGACTATCAATTTAGAGCTAATCCTAAAGTCCTAAAATGTTCAGTTACCTGGTGAGATTAAGGCCTCAGACAATACAAATGTCAGCGTTTGTGCTGTTTAATCTCCTTTGAAAAGACAGTTTATATGGAGTATGTCTGTTCAGCTAATGTGGGACAATAGCAATTTGCTTGAATGAAATTAGGGCTGTCTTACTTGACACTGAGAGAACAGACATGGCAAGGATGTATTTATAGAACAACAACATGCAGCATGAGAGTATGTGAGTGGTAACCTCATCTTGCTCAAAGAGAATTAAATATTCACTTTATTTACTAGAAATAATTAATTAAAAAATTTGGATTGTAAATCATAACTTTTATCTAAAACCTATATTATATCGATTCAGTGGACAAAGATTTTGTGTCTACTGATATCACAATACCTCTTGTTAGACCTCTTGTTCAGTATAATGTATATAATATGTATGATGTCTGATCAATATTTTACATTTTCAATGTTATTTACACTGTGATTATTTGAAGTGATGTATTGATGTAGCTCAGTGTATCATTACACCATTTTACTTTTTCCCCAAGGAAAATTCCAGCTGGAATTGTCCTGACCTCATGATGTTATGGGCACTGTGGTAGAGCTCACCACCACATCTCTTGAAAATCTCTTGTGTTTTCCATTTATGTGTCACTTGGGAGTTCATGAGAGTCTGCAGGCCTGAGGCAAGCTTCCACACATTTCCAGCCATGAGAACCTTGCAGGTGGACGAGCGGCCTTGCAACGTTTTACCGTGGCTTCACCAATTAGCCATGCTCCAATACCGTCTCGGTCAGAGGCCGAATGTAGCTGCTTTAGTCATCCTCCATTATTCTGTTTCACTACATCAGATTGTAACACCGGAGGACAGGCTGTTGCCAAGACATTAATCTGCTTGCTAATAAATATGTCATGTTCCTATTCATCCACACATAAGGAATTAGTTGGAACACCTCCTCACAGGGTCTGTACAAGTACACCGGGCTGATTAGCTCTGCCACGAAGAGGACATTTATTTGAAGTAGGTCTGTCCAACCTTAACAATGCAGCTACAATGGGTAAACAAATGGGAGATTAAGAGAACTAGTCCGGTTTTAAGGTTCAAACTAGCATACAGGAGAGATGAAAGTATAAGGTGCTGGATACTTCCAAAAGAAAAGATTAAAAAGGTCGGGACTGAAACTAACTTGCAGTCAGATGTGGGCCATGCGGGCCAATTAGTGTCCTCTTGCATCTGTTCAGTCAGTCCCCCATGATCACACCCGAGCTTGTCAGCACCTTTAAGGTCCATCTTTAAGATCACAGAAACAGGGAAAAAATGAAGGTGGGAGGTTTTGAACAGTTTTGCACTTGAAACAAAGGTAGATTTTTTCTTCTTCTTTTTTTTTTTGGAAAAGGATTATCTGCAAGTTCAATGCAGATTTTGTTGTTTTTTTTGTCACATTCTTTACTGAAACCTCTTGTACCTGTGAAAAGCTTTTTACTCCATCTTGTTTTCATGTCTACATTAGTTTGTGCATTTTTTAACATGAGTATTTTTTGCATTATTAACATTATTCAACTAATTTTTTAACTGAACTGGTACATGCTCTGAGACATTTAGAATCTTTAGTCCATCAGTCAAATCTGTAACACATAAACTAAGACTTAAGATTATTCCTTTACACAAACCACTGTTTAAAATGTTCTGTTAAACATATACCGCCAAAATGACATCATCTTCAACCCAACATTCAAAGTACAATGAACTGACCATGGCTTAGAATAGCTCTGGAAAACAACAACAAAACTGCTTCATGACTGACTTGCCATGAAAGATCTATGACTCTCTACAGCATGGAGGAGTGTTTTGTAGGAGTTGCCTTCACTGAAAAGCTCTTTCAGGTCATTTTCTCTTTCATATCCTCATCTCTCATTTAGATTTTAAAAGCCTCAGCAAACACAACAAAGAACTACAGACTTTGATTAATGACTCTTTTATTGACATGCTTCCTCATATGTGGTTTGGCCATTGTATTAGATGTGGTAAACCAAATCAGATCTTTGATTCAGAGCTACCCATGGCTTCCGTTTTAATCATATTTACGACAATGACATTCATCAACAATCATTTTGTCATTCATATGCTTGCCCTCAAGTATTAAATAAAAGTCTTGTAAAAAAATTATTTCACAACACCTAAGCATACACACAGAGAGAAAGAGATTCACGTGTTTGCATAGTTTAAATATGTTCTGATTTCTACAGACAATTTTCTTTTCTTTTAGTAATGTTTTACAGGAAGCATCAATATCCCAAGCAAACAGTCACAGCATCTACATACAGGTCACACTGAAAGTCCACATTGATTTAAGGTTAGGTGAACATGCTGTTCAGAAATATCGACGCTTAAGGATATGTAAATGCTTGGAAAGCCATTCATTGTGCTTGTCAGATCCGGTATGCGTCTATAGATGCCGTTGCTTTGGCTCATGGCAAGTGCAACTGTGACCTTATCATGATGGGACATTTGGGACAGTGCAATCAAAGCCTTCAGATTGTTTACAGGGATTTTTTTGTTCATTCACGGCTCCACAAAGAAACACTTGCCAGTCTCCAAACATATGGCAGATAATAAGCATGTCCGTAATTCTCTGAGCTAACACTGATAACATGCACCAGCTAATGTTGCCCGGTGCAAACCCAGTGACCCACTCTGGATTTGTCATTGACCTGAGATGATGTGAGTTTGTCCAGGGCTGTGACCTCTAGAGCCTGCAAGTGGTCAAGGCTGTGTCAGAGAATGCTTAGCTCACACCGTACCTGAGTAAGGCACATTGCTGCTGACACGGTCGTGACGGATGAGTTTCCCCCTGGCCATAAAACCCTCTTCTGTTGACTCTGGAGCCTGCAACAGGAGGTGATCAACTAAAGCCAGAGTTTCACGCTTCCAACTGGTGTTTTGCTATTGAAAGTATGCTTCATCCAAACATGCTGAAGTGGCCAATAGTAAATAAAAGCCAAACGAGTGAGTAGCACAGTTGGTTGCTTGCCCCTGAGCTTGAATTCATTGTCACATTAATTGACATTACACTTTAATTACATTTTTATTTTGGGTTGCATGCTCCATTAAGCAGAGTGGTACAAAACGGTATAACAAATGCCCCTTGTTTGCATAGAGCTGTGGAAAGTGATGACACAGTTACTGCTGATCTTTCCAAGCTGACTCATAAAGAAAAGCACAGGAAACCATTATTATAAAGAGCAAAGTGTTTAAGCTACCCGCAGGGTTAGACTTATTTTGCCTTATGACTGCAGGATATTGCCAAGAATTATGACACAATATATTGTTTTTCTGCGATAGATATGAATTTGAGTTTGCTTACCCAAATAATGAAGAACTAGAATTTATTCTTGAATGAGAGGGTTGATTATTTGGGAGGAATTCATGTGCATAGAAAATTAAAATCCTTAAATTGTAAAAAATATATATTTAGTTTTTTTCCAGTACAAACCAGATACCACTTTTTAATGTCCGATACCGATACCGATATTGTAAATTTGGATATCTGCCGATACCGATACAAATCCAACACAGTGACAGTCTTTTTTTAAACATAAAATAATGCTTTAAAATGTCTGAATACATGACTGAGATCATTGTTATGCTTAAGGAAATGCTTGATTTAAATACCTAACTAAAGCAATGTAATAAGTACACACACGTATATATGCTACATTTACATTTACATTTACAGTATTTAGCAGACGCTCTTATCCAGAGCGACTTACAACAGTGCTTTGTAGTCCACAACTGTTCTTAGATCCATAAGCTATGTCGACATCTGTAGTTAAACCAAATTACCACGGACTAAGTTTTATACTTCAACGAAAAAATGGGTTAGAGGAAAGAAGTCCAGACAGACACACGTTAGTGGGTTTTTTTTTGTTTGTTTTTGTTTTTGAGGGGGGGTGGGTGCGTGGGTAGGACAACATAAAAGGTAAATTAGTCCCCTAGATACTCTTTGAAGAGGTGTGTCTTCAGACGACGTTTGAAGACAGCAAGGGACTCAGCCGTTCTAAGGGCAAGCGGAAGTTTGTTCCACCACTGAGGAGCCAGTACTGCAAAGAGTTTCGATGCATGTTTTCCTCTTCTCTTAAGCAGAGGTGGTTCCAAACGAGCAGCAGTTGATGCTCTCAGAGGACGAGAAGTGACACGTTGTTTAATAAGTGCTGATAGGTAAGGAGGTGCAGTTCCATCCTTGGCCTTAAAGGCAAGTGTTAGGGTTTTGAACCTGATGCGAGCAGCCACAGGGAGCCAGTGCAGGTTCCGCAGCAGAGGTGTGCTGCGTGTGAATTTAGAAACGCTGAAGATAAGTCTTGCAGCTGCATTCTGGATCAGTTGAAGTGGTCGTGTTGCTTTCAGTGAAAGTCCAGCCATTAGAGAGTTACAGTAGTCCAACTTAGAGAGAACCAAGGACTGGACGAGACGAGAAGCTAAATTATTTGTTCTCAAAAATTGTTCGTTTAGACATAAATATTTATTCTTTCTTATTGAGTACACTATAACATTATAAAATTGAAAAAAATTTGGTCAATTGAAAATGAAATACTGAACTTTGTCATTTTGAACCAATTTGGTCTATAAAATGAGCTGCTTTTGCAGAGAATTACATTTCCCACGATCCTCTGCACGCGCCCTGGAGCCGCGTCACAATGAAACGGGGAATGAAATCTATGGGAAAATCTAAATAAACGACAGAATTGTGAGTAGAACTCTGGTTATTGTGGTTATTTATCAGTTAAAATTTGGTTTGTGTCTGTAATAAAGGCGACATTTTGACCGAACTGGAGCATTTTGCGAGTAACGGCGCTCATGCGCATGCTCATTAACACAGCGCGTGTGTTTACATCGTGAAAAATGTTTTTATGGATTTTCTTCCAGACATCCCAACCTGCAAAAACTCATTTCAGGGAGGTCCTGAGTTATTCGAGTTATTGGAACAATCGTTTCAGCTCTACTTTACCGCAGTGCTACTTCCCATGTTAACGAATAGAGTGTACACGCATGTACAGATCGGCTCCATAGAACGGCCCAATGCCACAGATACCGGATCCAGTCGTTTGAGCCGTTATCGGACCGATACTGATCCACATATCGGATCGGCTACATCTCTAGTACAAACCACCCTTTCTTGAACTTTATCCAAGACCTCTTAAATTGAAGTGACTTATACTATATCAACCAGACTTCTCTTGTATATTAGTCATGGAAAATGAAACCTGGGTGAGCTCTTGTTTTGTATCAATCAGCACAAAGTTGGTGCATGACGTGTTTGATTATATTTGCCTTAACTTGACATTGCACGTCCTGTGATGTGACTGTTGTGCAATTGTGAGGCTGAAAGGATATTTAGTGCAACCCAGCTTTATTCCATTGTATCCACCGGCGAATCGTAATATTGTTGCAAAGTACTCAAGTCTTTAAGACCTTGTTGGCACTCAGCCCGATGCTGTACGCATGGTGCCAAGCTGGAGATGCCTGTCCCAGAGTGATATTGATTCCCATCAATAAAGATGATCCCCTTTTTGCCTCTTTCTTTGTTCGCCGTATTGACTAATATCTTGATTAAGTGCTTGGCGGTGAGAGGCCAGGTGTTTGCTGTGCCCTTTGCGGCTGCAGTGTGCCGCGCTGCTCACGCCACATTGCTGGAAGTGTGCGGCCCTGGTCGAGCGGTGAGGCATTGTTTGACTTGGCAGAGATTAGGGCCTCCCTAGGGCTGTGCTACAAAAGAGACTCTGTTAGTCACAGGAGTGCTTATTGTTGAAAAATTACCCAGAGGAGGGGAAAAAACAGAGCATGGCAAAATGCCACATGAATTATTTCAAATCAATGACAGCTGCTTTGCTTGGTCGATCACTGTGAAACGACATTCGGAGGAAGACAAAGATGAGCTCATAGATCAATGTGAAACAGTAGTTATGGTGATTGATGGGATTTATAGCTCTTTCTCCATAGACTGACCACTGTTAATGTGCAATTTTGGAATCCTCTTTTGCTTTTGCTCGAGTGAAGAATGCTTACCATTCATTACATTCCATGATATTGTAGATAAGCAAAGAAAAATAGCTCTTTTATGCTTTAATTAAAATTTTGGTGGGCTGTGTTTTTCCATATTAGTCCTGAATATTAGCATCACTCTGCTGTGGTCGGTGCCCTCACTGTGTGGGTGAAGTTTTCCACGTCAAGTAAAATTCTGCAGTTCTGTAATAAGTTTAAACAAAGATCAAAGTTGTATCTGCTTGTGGTTCCAATGCCTGATTACTTTGCCATCTATCATCTGAACCTCATCTAAACAGGAAAAGAAACTTACACCAGTATCCCACACTGAACTCTACAAAGACTGTTCTTTTCCCTTTTTTTCTTTTTTCTGCTGTCATCCCATAAAAAGCTTTAAATTTACCCGCCTGTCAACATCATAGGAGTGCTGGTTTTTAAGAGTGTCAAGATCAAAAGGCATCTTTTAAATACACGCTTTTTCTTATTGCCGAGGAGGCCATAAGCTTTTAATGTTCCAAAGCAATTACAGTAATTAAGAACAAGCTTTTACAACCCTTGGATCTCTGCAGAAGCTTTGAGGAGTCAACCACAAGAAAAAAAAAAAAAAACAACAACTGATGATACAGAAGTCTGCATACAAATATGAACTTCTCTTGGAAAAGGGCAAATGAAGAGCTGAAAGGATGGACTAAGGAGTCTCTTATCTGTTCAAAGACTTTGGGATTAAATAAATTAAAGAGAGTATTTCTGAAGTGTGTATATGTGTGCATAAGGGACAGAATGAGAGAGAGTGTGGGATCTATAAGGTTTTAAAGACCTGTGTTTTATGTGATACATGTTAAGAATATGATGTTTTAGATTAATGTACAGACTTTTCAGAAAACAGTCTTACTCTGTGTGTCCATATTGGTAGTTTCACCATTTTGCATCTTTGAAACATTCAGAGTTCTGAACTTTTCAGAAAATAACAAATACACAAAATTGGAACTTATTTTACTGCAAACAAAACCTCATTCTCCTTGGCAAAAACTATGACTATGACTGTACTATTATCCAATGGATAAGGGGTTAAGAATGTTTTAAGAGTATTTTTATGTGTTTGAATGTGTCATTAAAACCAACTTATCACCAAATACAGTGACAAAATTAAATGAAGCCTTTGCAATGTGAGAAACATGAATGCTATTACATTTTTTCCGGTTTCAACTTTAGTGCTTGTTAAAGACTTTAGTAGTACATACTATATTTGTTAGCAAGTTATAGTTTAATCACTGACATACACTGACTACAAGCCAAGAATGGCAGAAGATGGATTTCATGACACATAATTGTAGCATATTACGCTACCAACCACCACCAGTCATCTGGCCCCTTTTTTGAACGCTGCCTCTGTCCCGTGGGCCTTGGCGGACTCTACGCCCTTCTCCTCCAGCATGGACCACTGTGAAAGGCTGGCCGAGCTGACCCTGGCCTCTGGTCATTGTTTGTAGAGCTTGGTATTCCCCTCGCAGCATGCTCCAGCCACCGAAGGATGGGCTTTTAGCACTGTGTCCCTCCGCTTGTCTGATTCAAGTTCTACTCTTCACTCCATGCAGCGTTATACCAATTTGAACCGCTAAGCACTTTCGCAAGACAAGGGCAATAATTCTTAAAGTAAGAGTCTATTTTAGTCCCAGATCTTTTAAGCCTTATCTTTAGTTTTGTACTCTAACTGCTATCTCTTCTCCTTTGCAACGTGCCTGTACCTTTCACTCTCATTAGCCAGAATAGCTCCATGCATGTCAAGTGTCATCTTTAAAGAAAGGTTGTTTCAGTGGGAGGCCCTCTCTGGGCTACAATGCAGTCAGAAAGTGTCAGTCATTGCAAGGCCTAATTTGGCTGGAGTGCATGGAGAGTATGACCTCATAATGGCAGGCTTATGAGGATAATCCTCAAGCATCACACAGCACCAGATATTGTTCAGAATGACATAAGCATCCAAAACGACCATGGACTGTTGTAGACATGAGCATGATTTGTTTTGGAACCCACTTAGTCCTCATCCCTGGTAAGTCAGTGCTATATAGATTGGACAGGTATGTGCCTTGTCAGTAAACCACATGTAGGGCAAATACCGAGCTAGTTTACTGACAGCACTTCAGGCTATCAAAGGTCAGTTGTTTTTTGCAGGCTGTCTTGCACAAATTTCATGCAAACTTAAAGGCTGTATCAAGGTGGCCATGGCATCCCTTATCATTGTGAATACTCTCAGCAGTCCGTGGAATGAAAAGATGACAAGAACGATAAAATGATTTAACACAAAGAACGACAGTTTGTATGGCACTAATCAGGTAGCTGCATTTTCAGTTTTCCATGGTGTTCCCTTTATCTCTTTTTTCCACAACTTTTAGTTGTTATCAGCAATCTTGGCCAGGTGGTTTTGTTTACCAAATTCTCAAGGCTCATTTGTTTGCCATGTTCTTCTTCAGTAAACTTGTACCTCACAAGTCAGCATACTGTACTGTAATATTGTGAGGCAGGAAAAGTCTAAATGTTTCAGAGTAGAATTTACACATTGCAAAGATTAAGTGTACATGGTCACAGACCACATGCAAATTGCATATTCACAAAATCTGGAACACCCTTTACTTTGTCTTTAAAAGGGGTTTGACTTCTGATAATTGAGGTCAGAGTTATTTTTAGGGCTTGAAGAAACGAGCAGGGATATGAACAGAGAGCTGCGCCGGCAGAGAGTCACAGGCACAAAGGAAGTGTTCTGTCCCCCATCAGCTGTGCACGGCCTGGCCAATGTTTGTTGATTTGTCCCACTCTAAGGTCTGGGCCCTGGCCTGGTTTGTGTCAACACAAGCTGCTGCTACTGTTGATTCAAGTGTCTCCCAAGTCCTGAATGTGAACACATTAGAAGAGGTACCTGTCACAGTGGGTCTGATGGAATCTCTGCAAAGTATTTTTCTCTGTTATGCATGACTATGCACAATGAAAACAAAAACATAACTTTCACCACTGAGAAAATACCAAGAATATCTCATCAGGCATCCTTTCCAACACTAATGTTTTGTTTAACTTTGGCCGGGGGAATCACCATATTCAGTAGGTTTAACATTTAAGAGTGGGTGTGGTTGGTTGAGCTAAAATAATCTCATTTAATCTTGCATTGTTATATAAAATATTTCTGGTGTCAGTCTGTGTCAGTCTGATGTCAGTCTGTGCATTTTAGTATGATGCAACGCGTGTACAAAGAATCACATTCACATGGATCATGTCGATAGAAGTAGTTTTACATTAATGTACTTAAGAAAGAGTTGCAATCCTACTGAGCTTTTCATTGTGACCTAAAATAAATATAGTAAAGATTATAGTAAAGATATGTTTAAAGTAGCCAGTGCAAATCTGCGTAAGCGGCTGAAAGTATTTCACGTCCCCACCACGGGTTTGTGTAAGCCCCCTTAATGAGATGCATGCCCGGGCAGCTGCCTTCTTGACTGGCCGAGTCACTCATACCAGGAAATTAGTGTAGTGCACCGTGTTGACCTGTGAATGGTCTGGGTCTCAGCAGCACACCGCACCCACACCGAGCATGCAGCAGCAAGTACGGGGTCTCAGCCAAGCTCAGTGTGAGTCTGGCCAGGAGGGCCCTTTGTCCTCCACCAGTGTCGGACCCAGTCAGGAATGCACTGCTAATCTTCAGGTGCCTGGGCAAATGCCAAGCCTTTTTTGCTCCATGCCTTGCAGGTGATCTGTGCAAAAATACTCATAGCTCAGGGGTATGTGGCTGAGGAGAAAACTTACCTTCTGTACTTGATGAAATCAAGGCTACTTACTGTCTTCTTGTATAGCTGGCAATGAATCCAATGCAGTTTGGGGGATTTTGATTCTTGATGTCATAAGTAGTGTCAGGATTTCTGCAAGTTTTCTTTCAGGATTACTCTAGTGTGCACTACAGTTTGTTTATATTGCTTCGTGTAGACATTCGTGAGTTTAGTTGGGTTGCAGTGGTTCTCATGTGAAAAGTCACTGGTCATGGGTTTGACTTTTCTTCCAGTGTGAGCAGATGTTACACCCTCTAAATGAATAGGGAGACGTTCTGTACTTTTGCTTTCTGTTTCTGTTTGTTTACTCTGTGGATGGAATCTATTTATGAAGGAGGAAAAAAGTGAAAAAAAAAATCCCATACATACACACAAAGCTACACACATCCAGTACTACTGTCTCTTTCTTCTAATCTGACTGTGGTCAGATCTCAGGCAATCTCTATGGTTGCGGGCTAAGGGTGAGTAAACACCCTGTGTGACTCAAGATGTTTTGTGGAATACTCCATTCTGTCCTTTACCTCCTTCTATTGTTGCTGGTGTGTATGTGTATTTGTGGTGTATACTTTGTTTTCCCTTGTACATGCCAGTAGACATGGCTTGAGATACTTCTGTCATGTCTGTGCCTTGAATGTGACTGGCACAGAATTCACATGAATGCATAACCCTGAATGACATCGAGCATCATCACTAGGCAAAAAAAATAAAAAAATAAATCTGAATCCCAGATATAGTCTTGACAAATGCTTGCCAGCACAGAAAGGTAATCACCTGAAGTTAGTTCACACTTAATGCCATCAGCATCCACAGTGTGAGACATACACTTGCTTTATTTAGAACGAGACATACCTTCGGCACTCTAAAGACCTCAAAACCACACATCCCACTCGCCTACTCCACCCTAAATGCAGTATTTCATCAGATACCCGCCGCATCTGGATTCCCTCACATGCTAGTCCCACAAAGTACAGCGGCTCTACATCGTTGGTTTTGGAGGCTTCATCATCTCCTCCTTTTGGTATCTATGACTCATATGTGATTATCCTATGACAAGCAACCAGCCGCTCCCTGGGACTGAGCCTTGACCCACCCCGTTCACCATGAGCCAGAGTCTATCTGCCTATCTTTCCCAGTGGGCCCGGTATGCACACGTTTCCCTCCGAAACTTCCCAATCTAATCTCGCCTTTGGCCTGGTTCTCAGCGGCATGGCCACCGACCCTTACATCACCTGATACACATGTGGTCAACATCAGGAAGCGGCTGATATAACTTGAGCGTTATTCCCTGCCATGGGGCATTAGGTAATAAACAAGGAATCTGCTGCCATTACCTCAGCTATGCTCCGTTTAGCAACCCATGCCCCAAAGGCACCTTTTTTGGGCAAAAGCCTCATGTCATTGTCACTGTATTGGAAATGAGACATTAAATATTGACATGTGGTTTGTTAAATCCCTAGTGGGAGTGAGGTTTGGCAGTGGTTCAGGTTTTGGTTACAGTAGAGTGGTAGGTAAACAAGTTGTTTCACAGCTCCATTATGAGTGCCACCTTCTGATTAATGAATGAAATGGGTCTGGGGATTTTTTTTTCTTCTGGCACATATGTTTACAAAGGCTCTGGAGAGACTACACTAAAGCTTGCTGCATTAACAACTGGGATTTTCTAAGAATGTCTTTTTTCAAAATGCAGCAAGAGTCCTGCTCGTGTGGATTAACTTTTGTGATCAGGCATTCTTCCCCAGTAGTCCGGACAACAATCCCTTATTTACAGTATCCAAATAGCTTTTTGGCTTCCCCACGCCTTGCTCCAGTGTTGATCCTCAGGGCATTCCAGTCGCTATTTGCTTGTCTTAAACTGTTACCTGCACAGCGATCCTTGGCACAGCCCACAGGAATGTTCACTATGTACCTGAAAATGTCAGCAATCAAAGTATTTATAGGACATTAAATCACATGGGGCACAATGGGCTCCATGATATAACAGAGGCTTTTGTTTTGCTCACTCAGAATGGTGGATCGTCGGCATGTCTCCAGCTCTGCATAGCGCTCTATGAAACCCCCCTTTGAGAACTGAAAAAACTTGAGATCCTATCGCAGACTGGCCAACATCATCAGAGTCATCAGAGAATCACACACTGTGTGTGGTTCTCATCCCCACCTCCGCAGAGAGCCTTGTGAAATTCATTTAAATCAAGTGATAACCGCAGACTCTGACTCATGTTCCAGCCCCCAGGGAAAGCCTGCAGTCTGACACGCATCTAGCCCCGCAGCCAGCCCTGCCCTTTGATTCTAAGTCTTTTCACCAGTGGCAGGGCTGGTGCTGCCCAGCAAATATCTTTGTACGCCCTGTGTGGACCCACAGCAGATCTCCATGACTTTAATCTGATAACACAGAAAGTAAACGTTTGTTAGACACGGTGTTCATTTCCCCCCCACCCTAGTAGCTGTTTGTACCTTCTGAAAAAGGCCCCAACCAATTTAGAGTAATGTGCTGAAACAATCAGAATTTTTTCATTACAGCACACTCATAGGTACAGATTAAGGTTCCTGCAATTCTTTACTGCCTTAGTTTGCCACTGACTTGTCAATGTTTAACTCCATGCATAATATTAGGCTGTTAGATGTGTTAGATATTATGTGTTCCACGTTTGATATTATGAATGTAAATTTAATGGGCTCTCTGCCCAAAATATGCCAGTATAGCTAAAAATAAGTACAATCTATTAGACCTCTTTTGGAATGCTATCAGGTACCTATTGACTTTCATTTATTGTTAACCAGATTGACCTTATTGGCAAAGTAGCATTATCCCTGGTGGGGCACATATTTTGCCCAGCACCACCACCATGACTACTTTAACCCGTAGTCCAGAGGTCATATGTTTTCATTGGGTTCAGATCAGTCAACACACCATTTATTATTTACATCTAAAGCCATTCTGTTGGTAGGACATTAGAATGGCTGGAACTCTCCCATGAGGTCATCCCGCCAGGCTGACAAATACACAGCATGCACCATATGAGCACAACTGCTTGGCACATGCTGACTTTATGCAGTGACATTTTCCTGAGACATGTTTTGATAGCAACGGCAGTACATTCCAATCATGCCCTATCTTTAAAAAGCTCTGTTGCCATCTTCTATGCGCCATCTCAATCATGCAAACTCTTCAGCAGATACGCTGGAAGTCTCTCCACATTGAAAAACTTGACATCTCACCGTATCCTTGTGATCATGTTGCCTCTCGCTTTGTCCCATTGTCTCTGGGTTCCATTTAATCAGGAGGTGTGTCGCCCGGAAGCGAAATTCCCTTACACTTTCCACTGCCCTTCTCTTTTGCATGTCTTTTTCTGACATTGATTTTACCTCACAAAGAACATGATGGGAACTTTTTCCCAGTCTGTGGTTTGAGCCAACAGCATCTCCAAACCAAATGCCCCCTCCCTTGCCACCAGTCAGCATCACTGTTTTGGTTGACTCAAAAAAGCCCCTTAACAACTGAACAATGGGAACAATGAGGCACCTGCAAAACAGTGAGACTTCAGTGAGCCCTGATGCACCACACAGGCATGCTGATGGCTCACTTTAAAGTGGTCTGAGATGAATCTTCAACCACACCTGAAATCCCCCTGAATGGAATTCCCCAGCTCACACGCATGTACACATATGCGTCCTATCTTACAAACAAGCTCTTATTTCCTCCTTCTTTCTTGGTGCTGGAAGATCAGACAGACGGCTGGCTTTGTCGGTGAACTTGAGTCCACATCCGAAGAGTGGCTTCATACACCCACGTCATTGTCACTGCCACCGTCGGCGGTTTGAGCCTCTGCATGCACCACGTCACATGAATGTGAGCAGAAACTCTGCCCGGCAAAACAAAAGGCCAGCTGTTTACCCTGCTCTACTTTTAACTTGGGCCAAGGCACTGCACATTACTCACTAGCATTTCTGTCTAAAGGTTAAACCAATCTCATTGCTAGGAGTATCTCCACAAAGCCCCCCCTTCCCCCAAGTTTTCTTGCCCCGGGTCAGGGCCAAACGCAACAAAATGTCCAGTCGGACAGCGACGGCATGCGGAGGACATAGGGCTAAATGTGTGCTTTCAGTCGTGGCAAGTCGGTTGCCCTTTTCATGCCACGTACTGCACTATCAGCTCTTTCAGTGCTGAAAACTCCCTTGTGGACTCCCTGAGGAGGTTGCCCCTGTCGAATCCCGAGTCCAAGCCGGTGCTAGGTAGAGTGTGACACAAATGAAGGCTTTGTGGCCCTCGGTACACACTACAGCTATAGGAGTCAGGAGGTCACTGCCGAGGGAGGGGTGCATAGGGGAGAGAATGAGAAAGGGATTTGGGAGTAGAGGAGCATGAGCTACAAATGTTGAGTTATTTTTCCACTGGCTAAAGAAAACTTGTAGGACTCTTCCGTATTTCTTCAGGCGTGCCAATCAGGATTGTTGAGGTAATCAAAGATTTGGTGTGGAAAGAAGTATGATTTCAGACTGGCAGGTCTATCCAAAACATCAGGGCCATTTTCATTTGACCTGAGATTGGGGTCTGTTTGACCTTTCTGATTTTTGTCCTGAGGGGCACTGAATGTTTAAAATGTTAGTGAGGCTTAAGCAAACAGGCCTGTGTAAAGATGGTAGCAGAGCTGCCATGTATAACAAATTGTTGCACAGGAACAAGAAGAAAACTTTTACTTCAAGTTTGAACTTATTGAATTGGTTTTAGGAGCATGAATATCTCAAATGTATAATATTAAAGTGAATGAAGTGAGTATTATTTGTTATTGTGAACACAGAACAGCACACAGTGCACCACAACAAAATATGATGTCTGAATTTGTCCCATCAGTGTAGGAGCAAGAGACAGCAACTGGGGATGGTACATTGCTTATGAGTACCGTGGTGATACCTTGACCGACCCAGGATTCGAACCTTGGCCAACTCCCTAACTGTTACACTATCACTGCCTCAAACAGCACTACTACCCCATGTAATAAGAAAACACTACCACATGTAATAAGTATAGAATTGTTATATTTTTAATAAGAATATAAAAATAAGCTTTCATTGTTTTTATCTTTTTTCAAATTTTGCAATGGGTTTACTTGCATTCTAAGGCAATTAATTGTATGTGTGCGTGTGTATGTCTGCATGATTCTTCATAAACACTGTTGAAAGTGTGCAGCTTCTGAGAATGATTGGATTAATGAATTTTCTGCTCATTAGGGCTCTCAGATATGATTTCAAGCTACCAAAGCCTCTCACTCAAGCCTGTAATCTCCTTGTGACAGTGGACCAGTCGGTCCTGTGCAAATCGATCCCGAGGTCATAATGTCAGCCCCCGTTTGAAAGTGAGGTAAACAGGAGTTGAACAATCTCTCTGTTTTCACACTGTTTTGATTCCCTTCAGTTCCCTTGTAAGTAGTACTTCTAGCTGTGGAACATACCAAAGCGCTGTTCATACAAAGCACAATGCAGGCCAAGTGTGACCTCCATGACCTCAATAACCACCCTAAGTAGATAAGTCAGAAGTCTGTTTACTTGTGTTTCTAAGCAAACAAGGTTCTGTCCGTTCACGTGTATTTGTTATCCTTCATTTTATACTTTCTACCTCAATGTCATGAACATTAGACTGCCTTCAAATTATTAAAAAAGATTTCACATTTGCTGTCAGTGTAGTCAAATCATCTTTGTTGCCTTTTTATCACAAATCTTTTCAACTTTGTTGGTATTACTGAATGTTTTATATTGAGGACAATATGTGTTTTGGCTTGTGACAGTTTGAGGGTTGTGTGTGAGTGAGTGAGTGAGTGTGTGTCACAAAGCAGCCTGGGGGATAGCTACAGTGTCATTAACATTCCAGCAGCCATGCCGGCACCGCTAACGCTGCATTGCATGATGAGACAGCTCAGGCTGTGAAAGCTCTCTCTCTCAAAACACATGCTCCTCCACACACACACACACACACACACACACACACACACACACACACACACACACACACACACCTAATTATACAGACAAACATACACACATTTTGTCACCCTCCAATAGTAATACTAGTGCTGACTCATTCCATTCCTTTGCAGCCTTGATTGAGATGTCCGCCCCAAACATGTTATTTTACACAACACCCGTGCTTCATTCACTTGGCAGATGCAAGATGGGTAAATTTCAGTGCAATTATCCCTCCAGTGTCCTTGGGTTGGGTGGCAATGATAAATATTTTCAGCACTCTATGTTCAGACACTTACAGTTATGTCACATCTGCAACCCCCAACATTGTAAAGAAGCAGTCAGCTGAAGTTACATGACCAAAACGATATATTCCCGTATTGCAGTGCTATGAAACGCAAGAATTAGATGAACTGCCATTTTTTAAATATGCCAACATAATAAGCTTTATTGTTGCAATCATTTCAAATCTCCACACAAAACAATATTATGCAGAGTAAGAATTTATTTTTAAAGTTACAAAATATTTAAGAAAGCATATTTTATTTTTACATAAACTGTACAGGAATGACATATATAACTAACTGACTGTGTAACAACAGCTAGAAATAAGTTGTATTAAATAGAAAATGGAAGAATTAAAGATGAAAAATTATAATTTTGCTGTACAAAGTAAAAAAAGAGCTAAAATGAGCTAAAATGGAATTCATGTTGTTGTACCCTGATACAGTGATTAGGCCTCTTGAAAGGGATTGACATTATTTTACAAATATTGTGATGGCCTTGCCACTGTATTATAATAGCTAAAATATTGGCCTCTTTGGTTCCATTTAAGGTACATACAGTTTCACAAAATTCAGTTGTTCTACTATAAAAATATTTTTTCAATGGCAGTTGATTGATGTTGTTCTTTTCTTTTTTTGATTCCGCAACTTTTCAGTGCAAAACAATCATCCGCTTTGGAAAGCAAGCGAAAGATGACCTTTCAAGTATTGATAAAGTTAACTAGCAGGACTAAATGCTCAGTCTGACACGGATCAGCATTACTATACATTGCATAGCTCATGCGGCACTTTAAAGTTCTAGGACAATGAGAGAGGCCTGGTGCACCTCTTGAGAACCCTTTTGAAGGCATTTCAACATGCAAGTGCTTTAAATTGTGCATTTTGAAGGTTTTTGCAAGTGCTATACTGCCAGCTGGTCAGCATGGTGACGCCTCCACAGAGCACATGGTGCTGACAGCATTTATGAGCCACTAAAGTTTGCAGCCAAAGAGCTATAACATCATGCTTCACCTGTTAGACCTCACGCCTCGGTTCAGCCGTCTGCCACATAGACGCTTGTACATCCACAAGATGACAGAAACAGTTTTGTTGAAAGATGATGCTGTCCAGCGGACCACTTGAGGTTTACGTTTAGCCTACCACAACTGATATGTCACAACGCCAAAGTTCATTTCTGCCCTGGCAATGTTATTGAAGACCCCACCTCTGTGGAATGATATGTTGCTGTCTTTGAAATGCTATTGAAGTGCTGACGTCTTGAAGTGTACAGGATCTTGATATGTCAGTGCTTTTACCAGTCATGGAACAGTTGTTGTTAAGTACTCATACCAATTACCAGCTTGTAACAGGTAAAGTCATACATGTCCCTCTTGTTCTTCGCTAGGGACAGAAGAGGACCACACCATTTTTTTTAAGTCTAGAAATGGCAAACTAGAAACTTTTGGTGATAACCTTTCCCTTCTCATCCCAATGCCTCTGAGCATATAAGGGACAGAATCACATGTCTGACGAACCACTGCTCTCTGCGCACACACCAGTGTGTGTGATTGTACGTTCTGAGTGTACATATAGTAACATGTAGCTATACACATGTGGTACACAAGGACCATAAATATGTCTGTCACTGATTTTGCAACATCGTTCATCATATAAGTTCATAGTCTGCTGTTCAAAATAAAGACTCAGGCGCAGCCACATTCTTCCACTATCATATTGGGAACGTCCCGTTTGACGATGTTGTACTCGTCATCAAAGTACAGCATGGACATGGTGCTGAGCTTGGTAGGAATGCAGCAGGAGTTCACAGAGCCGGGGCTCATTCCCCGCATGCGGTACTGGTTGACCACGGCTGTGTGGAAAGAGGAAGCCGAGCCGGGGACGCCCGCCATGTAGGCGGGACAGCTGCCCTCACAGTAGTTCCCAAAATAACCAGCGGGTGCGATGATCCAGTCATTCCAGCCGATGAGCCTAAAATCAATGTAGAACTGCTGTCTGCAGCATAGGCCGCCATTGTTGCCATCACACTCCAGGCCCCGCTTGCGGATGCGGTGTTTGCCATCAGCCTGGCGAGCACGCACCACCAGGAACGGGCGGTGGGAAGGGTCGTTAGAGTCCACCAGGATGGGGACCACATTAGCCATCTCACAGTCTTCGCAGTGGACCTCCAGGTCCTGCCGCCGGCCGCCTTTTGCCAACACGGCCCTGACAGCTTCTGACAGGGGGAAGGTGTGCCAGCCACTGCGTTTCAGGTCCACCTTTTTTTCCAGTGGTGGCCAGTAACCACCCTGGCCAGATGCAACTCGGTAGTGAACTCTTACTGTCACCTTCCTCCGTAGACCTTTCTCCAGTCCGCCTGGTAACAGCTTGAAATACAGCCACAGGTTGGCTTGTTGCACGTGCAAGTTCTGATTGCCCTCATTGGAGATGAGGAAGTAGAGACTTGACTTGGATGTAGGCAGGTCATCTATTAGGGAAACAAAAAGAAACATCTGCTTCAGCATATGCATTCCACTGATAATGAAAGACATAAAACTGATACATTGCTGAGCGCTGGTTTGAAAGTGCCAAAAAAATCACAGCAACTACTGCTTATTTATGCCTGAGGTGGATTTGGGATTACACGTCTAATATTGCTCTGCTTCACACATGACAGCCCAGGCAGGTCCGAATTCCTCAAATAATCTTTCAAGCTCCTTTATAGATATCACCCAGATTGATGGAAAGGCTGTGGCAGCAACGGCACAGTCCTGGGCCTAAGCCCAGTTGGCCTTGTGGCGTGGGCTACATCTGCAGGGGGAGCAGGGGTGCATGTGGACCCTGCCACAGGGGGTTCACTGAGTTCACAGTGAGTGCAGTGAAAACCCAGAGCTCCTGGTGCCTCAAAGACTGACAGCACAATGCACGCTGTGAGGTATTAAGAGACAGCCGTGGCACTGCCTTGTATTGAGCGTGTGGCCTTGAAGAAAAGCATGACGAAAATAAGTCATTTACATGACATTAGCAACTTTGCTAAACACAACAATATTTATAATACCATGCAACATATAAATACTTAAATACTTTAAATACATCAAACTGCTGTGTTTTTTCTTTTACTTTTAGCCATTAAATGATATTGCATGTGATTTCTTTCTCAGTTTAAATTGCAAAGATACTTGCCATTGGCACATGCTGAAATGGCTAAATTACCTTGTTTGCAAGCTGATTAGGTGAGGTCAATGTCAACAGATTGCCTCAAAAGATGGCTTGTTTCTCTGACAGTCTGCCTGCCCCCATGTAGCAGTGGCTCTTCGCACACTCAGCCCTGTCCAGACTCGCTCGCCCGTCTCTGGTCCCTGGCAGGGAACCCAGCCTTACTACGGTGCCATAGACGCACATATTAAAGTGTAGCTTTAACTCTCCTTGTGCCCCTGGTTATAAATATTCTAACAAAGACTGTGCAACACACTGTTCCAGTTCCTGCCTCAACAAATTCTGCTGAAGTCAAATGACATACGTCCAAATAGGGGAGAAGTGTGAATGATGTACTGAAGCAGCAGTCTCCACTAGTATACAGAGAGCTTCTAAACAGGGTGGGAAGGAGGGGACATTTTGGAAAGTGGCCACATGACCCACTGCCAACACTCTGATTGGGCGCGCCCACTCTCAGCTGAGCTGGACCACAGATGGGCACTCAGCACTGTCTGTCCGACTCCATAGGAGGCCAGGGAAAGATGGGTTGGTTTCTGACTCACGTTAGCACTTTATTTTCTTACATCGCTCCTTCTCACAGACCTTTCCTGTTAAGATTCCTGTGTTCCTGTGATGAGAGGACAACTTAACACTTAACAATAGAGCATGTCACACCTCTCTAAGGTGACCACCACCTGTTAAGCAGCAAAATCTGTTACCATTTTATTTTAATATATTTATGCAATGTTTGAAGTGGTGGTGGTGCAGTGGCCACTAGAACCTTTTACTGGTGACCATAAGATTGGATGTTTAAATCCGAAGTGAACTTAAAACTGTTGTCAGGCCCCTGAGCAAAACTCTTAAACACAAGTTGCTCCAGGGAGACTCTCCCCTATAATAAAAGAGCATCTGAAAAATGCTATAAATGTAAATGAGGCATATTGTAAACGTCACTTGACATCAACTGATCTGATGGCAGAATCAGGGTGCCTGGGGGGAGATTTCTAAGCACTTAGGGCTTGGGAGATGCCTGGGTGGGCCACTGCATGTACTACAATTGTAGCTGCCTCAGCGTGTTCCTACCTGTGTTGCCAACAAAACAACAAGGCTGGTAATCCGTTATACTCATTACTCAACAGCTCAGACACATTCGGACCACACGCTGCAAAGATAGCAGCAGAAGCTAGAGCTTGCCAATGCCACTGCAGCCCAGACAATGTGGTTTTTTTCTCAAAGAATCCTTAAGAGGAATGTCCATCAGTGCAAGAACAACTGGACTACATACTGTGCGCTGCAGATTCATTCTAACATCTCACTAGACACTGCTTTCGTGCTTGAACTGCTTCATGTGAATTGATTGGCTAAGACATAAGAAAGAACATGGCTTGGCATCTGATTAGATTATAGATTCTAGCTGACTACATTCTGACTTTCTTACTCTTCCATAGACTCTAATTTCCACAACTGGATCCAATGGAAAAAAAAGTAGAGATCAATTCAGATAGGGCATGACTGACAAGGCTTGATGAAAGAGCAGGTCCTATTGCAAACCTTCCGACCCTACGGACGCGTGCATTGCTGAATAGCGTCAAATAATAAAGCCCAATGCCCTGCGCTGGACTAGATGTGAAGAGTTCAGCGAGTCCGAATGGCTACAGCGACAAATGAGAAGCACACATCTCTCGCTTCGCTCCCGTGGCTACGGGATACCAAATCCTCCTGAAACGGCCCATAGGACAGCGTTAACGGAGACGTGGACCTGGCAGCTGTCCTCACCTGCACTTTGGCAGTCCTCACAGCTCTGCTCTCCTATAGCAGGGTGTGAGATACAAGCCAACCACCCGACTGATAAAGGTGCCACATGCCACACAGTAAAGTGAAGAGCGTCTGTTGCTCCCTTGAGGGTCTTGTCTCAGGCCTGTAAGTGCACTGATTTCCTCACTTATCACTTATGTGCCATACAGTTCCAAACTTTGACGATAAATGTGTCTTAAAGCACAGTGGAGTTATATGCAGCTTCGAGCAGAATGCCTCAGGAGCTTGTCCCAAAGCCATGCCCTGGCTGGCAGCCTCCACTCTGGGGGTTAGCGCCAGCTGGCCCTAAGGCAGAAAGGGTCTAGAAAGCAGGGACCAAAGCCAGTTCCATGACACAATGCTGCTCAAAGGTTCAAAGGTGTCATGAATAATGGGGGAAAATGCAAAGAGGCCTGGGTTTGCTTTGATAATTTAAAAGCATTCTTTGCAGAACTGCGATATGAGCGAACCCATCCCCCCACCTCAGCCTCTGTCACCCACCACGACTCAAATATCTCATGCATTATTCTGAGTGATTTCTTTTGTTTTCTTTCTTTCATTCTTTCTTTTTTGTTCCCAATGTTGACATATTGGGTTTAGCAAGAACGCACAGTGCTCTACCAGTAATTGCCTCCCTTTTGTTCTGTTGTCATGAGTGTGTTCAGATCATTCTTGGTAGAGAAAGGGATTCGGAAACTGTCCAAGCTAATTGTGCTCTGCAGTGTTTGAGACCAGGAGATAAGGAAGCCAACTTTTAACCATCAATACCTTATCTCTCACCTGTATTCTTTCCACCACTCTTTACCACCACTGAAAGTGAGAAAATTAAGCTATCTGTTGGCTAATCAACATCGTATCAACATAACTAAGTGTAAACTATATGAAAATGTGTTCCTCTTTGTACTTAGTGTGCCCAGGAGTGAGTGTGATGTACAGTATTTACCTGGGAGCTGAATAAATGGTTCTACTAAAGTTCATATTTTAAAAAAAGTTTTATATTTAAAGTGATATCCAGAACATTAGCTTTTTACAGTGGTAGATGGAGTTCTGTGTAAGATTATTATCATTACAATTATGTAGTAATTGAAGCATCTCCATAAATTATGAAGCGGAAAGAAGTTTCTAATCCCCCAATACTCAAAAAGAGCCATTATAACTTCCCCCCAAAAACTCAGTTATACTTTTTAATAGGAGTTTAACTAGTTAGTGTACAGTAAAAGCATTCCATTCATAAACTATCCACAAGCAAACTTCTGTTAAGCTATTTGTAATACTGTTCAGAAGGTTTAAATGTTTTCAATGGCAGATTTCTTTTAAATAGCAGTTATTTCAGTCAGAATCAGCTTAATATTTATAGCCTTCTCTCAACCACCCTCATCCTTCTTGGCACATATGGTGTCCTGTGATTTAATTGCTGAGTTACGCCCACTCCATGTCTGAAGTGGAGTGTTTTCTATTAATTGTCAATACTGCAGTGTCAAGTTTACCAGTCATTTAAAAATGGTATGGTCAATTGAGCCTCAGACTACTCTGGGTCATTTAATATTGCTTGCAATAAACAGAATATGGCAGTTTCTGACATAGTATTACATTTTGTTGTAAATGGTCCAAGTCCTGAATATATATAAAAGACTGTGTTCTTAAATGTAAACTATATAAACCACGTAAACTAGTGATGCATGACATTTCATTTGAGATTTGCCATAAGTAACACTGCAAAATGTGCCATGTCAAGCTGTCAAAAAAATCAACTTGTCAGAAACAGAATATTTTTTCAATGACTAATCTGCACGAGACGTCTATTTAATAAAATATCATTCAATCAAATTTGAGAGTAGTGAGAAATTTAAGAAATGATTCTTGACATTCAAAATAAGTCTTTATAGTAAGAAGTTATTTTTCAAATTTTTTGTTATCTAATATGTACAAACACTACTCTTCAAAATAACCCCAATCGTTCTCTAATGATTGCTTCTTTCCAAATGCTGCTATTCATGTCAATTTTCTTACTTAAAAATCCAGTATTTTTGTTTCACAATGTATAACGCAGGAAAAAACCGCAATGTTAAATTTCTTTCCAATATCGTGCATTTCTAATTTAAAAATATATTTGAACACATATATAAAACATATATTTTTACACACCTGACTCAGCGAAACTGATGATTTCTGACGTCTCTTCTTGCACCTCGTTATTATAGGCAGCTTGTCCATCCAGGTTGGGAATCTCTACCCTCCCGTCCTCCCTCACTTTACCGGCGTGGAGTTTCCTCAGCGCGGTTACCATTGCGGCTTTCGGGATGGGATGAGTTATGTTCGGTCTCTGTCTCATTTGCAGCCTGTTCAATATGTGTCTTTTAACCGCTTCCACAAAGTCGATGTCCATTCGATCCGAATCATCTGGATGTCCAAGTCCGCAGGACGCGCAAGACTCTTGCGCCACTGTTTGCGTCTCCGAGCCCGGCGTCTGTGCGCACTGACCCGATAAAACCATCACTACAAAACAGCTCAGAGGGACAAATATATTCATTTTCTCTTAAGTAGGTTGACAGATGATATTGTCTTTAAGTTCTCCAGAAGCTTGTCTGCATTTACAAAGCCGTCGCTCCGGGTAAATCGATGCTGTGTAGCCACATGAGATATTTAAAGAGCGTGTTCATAAAACCAGTAGTTTCATGAGGTCCTAGATCTGGAATTTTCAACAAAATGTTACTTACAAATAAAAGGCTTCGAACCTACAGATACAGAGATCTCCATGCGTCCTGTTTTTGTATATATCAAAGGATGGAGAAAGTCAGAGGTGTCCGTTTAGATCAGATGGTGCTGGACTTGGAGCATCCAAACTCAATCTCAGTTGAGATCAGAAACCTGGAAGTCGCATTTTATGGATAAATTACGTCTTAATGGCGATTTGTCTCTCTCTTGAACATCTGAAAACGTGAAAAGGGAACCTGCTAGGTGCAGGGGGAAAAAAAACAACGTAACCGATTGACCGATTGTACGAGTTAGTCCTTTAAAGCTCTAAAATCGCGTTTCTTCATTCACACCTTTTCTTCGTCCAAAAAGTGCAGATCGTGGCTTGGAGTTTCAAATGTTCTGGAGCGATTCTCCTTTTGTCCTCACAGTTTCAGAGTTCCTCGTATTATGTTGATAAACCGTGCGCCTTAAGGAAAGGATGTTGTCCTTTAGTCATTTCTCGCTTGCAATCACGACACTAAGACACCTAACGCCGAAACTTTTTTTATACTTGCGACCACGTGGGCAGCTCCGCCAACTGGAAACAAGAGCAGATTATGGTCGATGCGAGAAAGCATCGGCTACGTCGGATGGAGGGACTCCAACCTGTGATTAAACAGCTCATGTGGCCGGTCGAGGTCAGGACTTCTGAATGAAACCTAAATGCCCAACATTAACCTCTTACACGAATCTTCCAGTCATGTGCGTGTTTTTCGTAAGGACTAGTGTTTTGTCTTAAACGATTTTCGGTGAAATCACAGTGAGTGTGTTGCTCGTCAAAATGTAAACCATTTTAAACAAAATTGAAATATGTTTTTAATCTCTCCTTTAATATCCATTTATTTCAATATCACAGTACGTTTTGCTTAAGGGTTAGTACTGCCATTGAATGATTTTCAGCACGGTCCCCATGAGATCATAGGCTATCGCTCGCTTATTAACCGTAAACCAGTCTTTCATTGTAAATTACATAAAAATATAAATTATTAATTGATCTTAATCACATTTCACTACACTGTTTAGTCAGTTTAACAATCAGTCCACCCACACATAATTTCGTTGTAATAGCAATGCTGAGTTGTTTAATTTATTATTATTATTATTATTATTATTATTATTATTATTATTATTATTATTATTATGAACACGTTTTGGGGTTTTTTTGTCCTTAGTTGAACGAAGCTCTGGTGCGACGCGCCACTCCACCGTTAGTTGTATGGCGCCATCTGTCGGTGATTTCTGGCTTCACCGATTAAAGTCTCGCGACCCGGTGCTTTGTAACCGTCCGGTTTCTCGTTACGAATTTTCATCAAGGCTGTGTGATGCAACCTGCTAAGGCTGAATCTGCATCTACTCTTCATGTTACCGGTAGTGCTCGACATATAGTGTAAAGACCACTATTTCCAGCATTATGTAGGCCACTGCAGTGGGCGTTTTGAGCCGTTTGAGATGAAGAGAGTCGACAGGAAACGCAACAGGTGCGTAACGGCAATCGGAAAGAGCCGATTAGAAAAGTGAACCACGAATGTCTAAGAGTGACTAGACGTGGCGTGAAAGCTCGCTAAAAATAACCTTTCTTCACTGAAGGCGGGTGAATGTCGGGCCAGCTTCATTTAGGTCAGTGGGTCAAGATGCTCATGTCATGTGCGGATTACATCACTTCAGACCTGAAGCGTGTCGGCACCAAGAAAGTGTTGCCTTAAACGGTGGAATTCTAACTAAAAAGTTTACTTATTTCCACTGCGATACATTTCTTTACTCCCTGTTTGGGTGTAAATAAGTAAAAACTAGATAAATGCATCGTTTAATCATTTAACTAATCAATAAAAAAAAAAAATTAACCAAATGTTGAAGAAATGCTTTTCCCCTTGTAAAATGTGAATATCAGCTTTATCAGTGTATCAGTAACCCTACCCTTAACCCTAAAATGAATATAAGAAATCTAAATGTGAATATCATCTTTTATGGTATTATGGGAATGCTAAACGTTTTTAGATTTGTAGACGAGTGGGGGTTTTGTTTTTCACGAGCATTTAAAAAGTTAATAGACTATATCTATGGGATATATCATATAAATTTATCTTTAGAGGCTTACGTTTTCTAATTACAGGGGCAGTTTCCTTGAGCAATTTCCAGTCAAGGGTCTTGCTCAGGGGCTCGATGGTGGTAGTGCTGGAGATAGTACAGTGTTTTATTTGAAATGTATATAATAGTACAACAAAGTCATTCATTCATGCATTCATTAATTATCCGAACCGCTTAATTCCAACCTGGGCCCGCAGTGGTTACTGGAGTCTATCCCGGGAACTATGGGCGCAAGGCAGGGACCAATGCCGGACAGGTGCCAACGCACTGCAGGGCACAGACACTCGCACAATCACACTCTTAGTCACACCTTACGGAGGCCAATGCAGAGTCACCAATTAACCTATATTGCATGCTTTTGGACTGTGAGAGCCCCCACACAGGGAGAGCATGCAAACTCCACTCAGAAAGGCCTTCTCGCTGTGAGGTGGCAGCGCTAACCACTGCACCTCCGTGCCGCCCACATCAAAGTTAGAATACCTTTATACAGATTCTATATGTACACTCAATGAAAAAGTAAAAAGACATTTTATTCTTTCAGTTGTCACTTCTGGAAAGTCATTTAAGAAAGAAAAAGGTTACTTGTTGTAATACATAATACGTACCAAACATGAATATAAAACACTTGAATAATAAACATTGAACATAATTTTTCAGAAAAAAATAAACATCTTAATACTCCAAATATTAGAGTCTAAAATGAAAATCTTTGACAACAGCCATCTGAGACCCATTTCTCCATATTTGGATGAGGCTGCGGAAAGAGGAGTAACCTCCTGCTCTCAGGACATTGACACTTATGGCATTTAGCAGACACTCCAGAGAGACTTCCATTACAGGGCCAGTCTCTCTGGGGCATCTTGCAGTTAAGGGTCTTGCTCAGGGACCGGAGGTGGGAATGCCGAAGGTAGTACTCAGAGGTCCAGCAGCAAGCATCCTACCACTAGACCACCACAACCCCAGGACCTAATGTACAGAAACTTTGACGACCCTCTGTAAGTAGCACCTCTTTTATGCAATATCAGAGGTTATATAAACATTACTGTAACATGTATGTATAACAATTTTATTTCTCATAGGTGTTTAACTGGTACTGGTCAGAGCCTGTGTTGTACGTATGTTACTTGGTTATTTTTATGGAAGCCTGTTTCCGCTAAGTAAAGAAAAAAACTTTCTCATTATTATGACTTAGAATCTTGCTATTATGAGACACTAAGAATATGGTTCCCCCTCCTACTACATATTTTTAATTAGGTAATAACAGTGAAGTACTCTTATAATACACCACTCCCTTGGGGAAACTGAATTGCCCGGACCACCTAGGCTACGTTCACGCTGCCATGCTGAAGTGACTCAAATCGGATTTTTTGCCTTAATGTGACACAGATCTGATCTTTTCAGGGCTGTGTGGACACGCAAATCTGATCTTTTCAAATCAGATTTGTGTCACTTTCATATGTGGTACTAAATCTCATATGTATCCGATTCGCAGCCATGCGACCTGAATGTGAACGCTCAGATCGGAATTCATGTGGCTTTTTGCTTATACGCATGCGCTGACATCATCAGCCTGCACCGGCAGCGCGGGAAGGTCAAAAATGGAGGAGAGCTGCGTTAACAGAAAAAGCTAGCCGACCTCACCTTTTTTTCTCCTTTTCGACCTGCTCATGTACAGCTGATTCACTGTTTGTCGTCATCCAGAGCAAAGTGCAATACATGCGTGAGCTACTAACGCCTCCATTTTTAATGCCATGAGTCGTCCCACAGATATGACGTTTTTTGTTGTTGGTGACGCAGTTGACCCGTGTAAAAACGTATCAATGTTCGCATGTGTGACGTTTCGGAGGACCGATGCGTTCACATTACAGTCAGATACAGGTCACTTGTAGTTATGAATGTGAACCGTCAAGATAGACAAATCCGATCTGAGCAAAAAATCGGAATTGAACGATGTGGCTGGCAGTGTGAACGTAGCCCTATACATCTGTCTCACAAGTTCCTTGTGCATCTTGTTTGTTTCTCATTATAATTACGTCATTTTCTCTTATGGGGCAGAAACAGCTGCCAGTTTTTGTTATAGGAAAACTTGATTTTAAAAAATTGAAAAAAACTGACAACAATAAGTGAGCGATGTCATACAACGTGTTAACTTTACTTAAACATTATATCAGAAATATTTCACAAAATATGAATCAACAATAGAAAAATATAATATAGACAATATATTGCATTATATATTATAGTCTATATTATCATTCTCATTATATATTGTATAGACAATATGCTATATAATATAACAATATAAAGACAAAGTCAAGTATACAGTCTTATGCAAAAGTTTGGGCACCCCTCCAAGGTTGCATGATAATTAGCTCTGTCTTCATAAGAGAAGATCACAGCAAGATGTGTTTTTTTTTCTAGAGATACATAGACAAGGGGATATTTATCAGACCAAAATTCTCAATGTAGCATTATTGAGTTGTATGAAATAAAATAAAGTTTGAAAAATGGGATGTGCAAAAGTTTAGGCATCCTCTCACTCTCATTACTTTGAAGACCTGCAGTCATTTAATACTGACAGTTTGCAACACTAAATTGCTTTGATTAGCTCCTTAGACCTTAAACTACAAAGACAGCTGTAGGGTCGAAGGGTGATGCGCAAAAAGAAGAGCTGCATGAGGTATGCAAAAGAGCATCTGGACAAGCCAGAAATATTCTGGAAAAAAATACTGTGGACAGATGAGACTGAGATAGAGTTATCTGGTCATAACCAGAGGCGCTATGCATGGTGGAAAAAATTACACAGCATTCCAGGAGAAGAACTTGCTGCCAACAGTAAAATTTGGTGGAGGGTCCATCATGTTATGGGGCTGTGTGGCTAGCACAGGTACTGGAAACCTTGTTAAAGTTGAGGGCTGCATGGATTCCACCCAATATCAGCAGATTCTTGAAAAGAATGTTCTAGAGTCAGTCACAAAGTTGGAGTAACGCCGGGGTTGGATGTTTCAGCACGACAATGATCCAAAGCACTGCTCAAAATCTACTAAGGAATTTATGCAGAGGCACAAGTACAGTGTTCTTGAATGGCCATCCCAGTCCCCAGACCTGAACATCACTGAAAATGTATGGATTGAGTTGAAGCAGGCTGTCCATGTCCATGGCATTTTGTATGGAAGAATGGTCCAAAATATCACCAGCCAGAATTCAGGGACTTGTGAGTGGTTATAGGAGGCGTCTACAGGCTGTTATTTCAACAAATGGAGGCTCTACAAAATATTAATAGGATTATTCCTTTGGGGTGCCCAAATTTATGCACCTGCCTATTGTTGTTTAAATGAGCATTACATTGTTTCTGTTGGCCCAATAAAAAATATTTCACTACTGAATTGTTGCTGTTTCCATAAGTTATCAAATATGTTAAAATTAAGTTGCTGCCTCTCAAGCATAGCAAGTTATGAATTAATACAGTTATTTTTATCAGGGGTACCCAAACTTTTGCATAAGACTGTATATACTTACAACCATACATACATGCATAACAACTCAGTTATCTCTGCATGTCAAATACCATACTGAGATGGCAGTTTGCCCATTTAGCGGTTTACCTCCTAGTATGAGCATCAGATCAGGCATGGGGGCCTTGCTTTCCTCTGTCATCTCTGTCTTATGGACTGGTTGAAGCTCAAAGTCTCCAAAATGCCATGTGGAGGGTTCCTTAGAACTGATAGCAGATGGCATTCTGGCCTGGAAACTACAGCCAAGACCTACACTGCAGTGGTGAACTCGACATGGAGCATTGGAGGGTAGCTTTTCCCACACCTCTGTGCTAAGACTGAGCCTCCAAAGACAGTTATTGGGGGCAGACGAGGTCTGTCCCCCACCAAACAGCAGCATGTTGTCCTTGTACACCACAGCTGAGTGTCCTATCAGTTTAGAGGGCCCTGACCTGGACAGTAAAACACAGAATCAGGAAAGCATAAACTAAATGTAATAATATTGCTTTACACTGCTAACATTTCCATTTTTGTTCCTGATTAATTGCAGCAGTACATACTATAAATACTGTAATATGAAACATTGTAACTGATCTTTACAGGCAAACAATCTATTTAAATAACAGTTCAAACACCTTAATCTCATCATTATATCTACACAGAGGAAATACGATGACACGTAGGTGTATTTTGAAAAACCACCTGGTTACTGTTTAGCTATAATTGACTGTTAATACATAGATATCTTTAAATTATACAGTATCACCTGCCTCTTTGTTTCTTTCTTTTTGCATGTGTGCCTACTTGATAAAGGTCAGAAAGGTTTAATTCAAGGGCAAGTGAACCAGGTAAATAGAAGAAACTGTACCAGCTTGCAGTTATAGAATAGTTATAGAAAATTTGTTTCCAAATGGGATGCAATATCTAGAAAATCCATTACCAAGGACGAGAGTTATATTTATTTTATCTTCCTATTATATTTAATTGAATTAAACGATGATTTTAATGACAAGGAAGCAGCTGTTTAGCAACAGCTTTTCATGTTCCAAGAAGTTTCGTATGAACACATCTCACAGACTATATACATAACATTTGTTATACTCATATTATGATTAGTGTAACAGCTTATATTTATCTGGGATCTTTGTCTTTACGAGTGAGTACTGGCACTTGTTTTTGACTATTTTTAGACTTATGTTAATGTTGGCTGACTCACTCACCAGGTTCTTAATCTGCTCCACGTCTGGTTAGAGGAGGTCCATTTCCACAGGTCACTTTGCTCGTTAAGGCCTTGCAAACCCCCGTATATGTACATAGAATCTTGGTGACCTATGGCAGAGTGACTGTATCTAGGCCCAGGACCCTCTTTTGCATTATTCAACAGGGACCACTCCTTATTATCTAACAGACACATAAAATAATTGACAGTGAGTATCTGTATATATAAAGATCCTGTAATTACAATGCACACTACCAGAAAAAGAAGAAATTCATAAATCGGGAGTCATGACAATTTTGATTTGAACAGACCCCAAAAATATTGACTGACCCTTACGCTGATACAAATATATTTCATATTTAAATATACAGTAAATAGGTTTTCCCTGACTGTTCTCCAAGCAGGCACCAGATGCCGCTAATGTTCAGTTTGTGCTTGTCCTGTGTTTTCTGTCTTGTCAATCATCCCATCTGTCCTGCCCCCTCTTTGTGTCTGATTGGTCCTTTCCTTTAATCCAGTACCTTTATCTGTATCACCTGTGTCAGTTCAGTTTGCCTGTTGGTTCAGCTTGTTTAGTTAGTGTTTGGTTGTCTTCATTGGTCTACACATTTGGTTTTGCCCTCTTGTTTGTTTCCGTATATACTAGTTTGCCTTTTCCCCTTTTTGCTTGTCAGGCCACAAAGTTTTCAGATTATTTTTTCTGGCATTGTGCCTGTTTTATTTTGATGTTCACTAAACGGATGCTTTACACTGGTGCCTCCATTTTCTGTTTGACTCTAACATGCTTAGTGACACTGCAACAGTTTTTGCTTAAGGTTTCTGTCCACATTCTTTTGTAATTAAGTTCATGCTTTTCAATGCATCAATTTAAAAACATTACTCACCCAAGTTAAGCTTCCAGAATTCTTGAGATGGACCTCGTATGTCAATGTATCCCCCGTAAATATACATAAATGAATCCAGTACAACAGCACTGTGTGCTTTTTTGTTGGCTGGCACCGGATTCTAACATAGAAGGGCAAAGGGCAGTTTTATGCACATATCCTGAACGTTGCACACCAATAGAACACATCATAACAAGAACCTCAGTAGGTCTAGTAGGTTTTTAAAAATCCAATAAAAATTCCATGTTAAGTGTTTTACCAGAGGTGAACTTTGCTTTCCTGAGTGTAGCCACTGCTCTTTAACTGCAGAACACAGAAATTAAAATCCAATGAAAATGCAATATATATAAAGCACCATTAAAAGAGTGTAGACACACATACTATTTTTTTATTTGTACCGATTTCCAGAAACTATAAACAAGAATATAAAAAAAGTGTGTATACACTTATAGAGTCTCCCAATTCATTTTTACATTTCTCAATTTAACACGATAAGTGTGTATTCTTAATTGTCAGCACTTATTCCATGCCATAAGTGAGATATACAAATTATATGAGCATAACATGACTGAAAACCAATCATTTCTCACACTTTTAAAAAGATGGCAGTAATTTGTCCAGTTCATTTTTAGGCATGGCTTTATATACTGTCATAAAGATGTGTTTATGCAAAGATGTAAAAAAAGAAAAGCAAATTGTATTTTTCCATTCTAAGCTCATGGATCACCTGTGTCAAACAGCCAGAGAGGAGTTTTTGAGGTAGAATATGAACCCAAGCCGCCAAAAATGTAAAGGACTCCCTGGAAAAGAATAAGAGCAAAATACAATATAATTAACATTCACAGATCAAATGAATGCATGGAATAAAGCTAGGGAAATTTATTGAAAATTAATCGAAACCGACTAATTGACCTAATCTGGTCCATGACATTTATTTAAATTATTTTTACAATTCTGTGAGCATATTCAGATTAGCATATTTGCAGTACAGTCTTGTCAGTGAACAATGAGGGCAAAAAACAAACAATAAATAAAACCACAAAAATTTGTTAATTAATCATAATCAAGGTAAAATGTTCAATTAATTTCTGGTTATATTACCCATACCTAGTATGAAAACGGAGGGAAATAAAACACAAATATATATTATTTTTCACCTGATGTGCCACCATAGAATGTTCCTCCAGTTCATCAGGCGCCTTGTTGTCACTACAGTCCAGCTGGATCCAGTGGTTACATGCTAAAAATGTAAACTTCAACATTGATAAAATCATCCCACACTTTACCGTTGATAAAATCATCCAACATCTGAAAAGACTTAAATTCCGTTCCATCGTTGTGTCCTAGTGAAGACTTACCAACATTATATTTCCAGAAATCCTTTAATGTGCTATTGTCTCTACCTCCGAGCAGGTAGACATGTCCTCCAGATGCACAACAGGCATGTTTATAGCGGTTACATGGTGCAGGAGAGAACTGAGGCACTGATGTCCACAGACAGGAGATGCTCCTGTTGTTCATACTAAGCCTCTGAAAGTGGCATTGACACACTCCTGGTGATACAAGCATTCACTTTAGAGACTCAATCAGGATACAAGTCCTGCAAGAACATAAAAATGGATTGTAATCGAAGAATTATAATTATAGGTGAAATAAGCATTTTGTGCTGACAGCTTTATCTTCTGTTACATAGTATGAGAAGAACTGTATGCAATGTTCATCAGGGAGTTTTAGTCTGACACATTTTACATTTTTTTAAATTAATGATGTTACTTTAGTTTATTTGCACACTTCTTTAGGCCTAGATGAGGTACACTATCATTACACCACAACTGCTCTTAATGCTCTGCTCACAGTTGAATAAATTTACACTCTAACTGTTAGAGGAAGACAATTCAGTTTTGTTACCTCAAACTTTGGAATTCCCTTCCTCAAATTACTTCAAATACTTCCTTTTTTTGTCTGTCTTCCAAACTAATTAAAACATATCTGTTCTGTCAGTGCTATTCTCCAATCTCTTGATCTTATATTTCAAGTCTTATTACTGAGATGCAACTCTTTTCCTGTGACTGTGTCATGTCTCCTTAATTAATACTCTTTTACACACCCTGTAAAGCAGCCTTTTGAGAGAAGCATTAGCAGTAGTAGTTGTAGTATCAGCAGCAGCAGCAGTAAAAGTAAATAAGATCTTCCACATGTGGTAACACGCTTAACTAGAATATACTTGTGTAATACATCAATTTTAACAGCACATTCTTTGAGCTTTTGCCAACGTAAGAAGGCACATTTTGATAAAATGCTTGGATTCTTAGCATGAATGAATTCGTGTAAAAATGTGCAAAACTCAAGCAGAATGAATTGTTCGTAATATCACCGAGTTAAATGATTTAAATGTGTCTCGTTTTAATATGTATCAATATATGGCCTAACATTGAATTCATTTTAAGTTTAATAAACTTAACAAAAATGCAACTGCCGCTTCACTACGTTAAAAAACGACTGTAGCTTGAAGATAAAAATATTTTTCAAAAAGATAGTACGGGACCTTTTAAGGCAAATCACGACTGTACTCACGTTTGACTAGTTAGACCAGAGAGACAGACGAATTGGTCCGTGTGGTGCTTTAGTCTCAGCTTTGGTGGCCGCCGCTATCTCAGCTGCAAAAAATAACGTTTTAAACTACTGTTGCAGGAAATCATGTGACAGGAAAGAAGAAAAAAAACAACACCGTCAGCTGGAGACTCTCTAATACAGAATAGGTCATAAAATACGCGGTACCACTTTCTGCGAGCTGCTTAAAACTTCATCGGCTGTGTGCTCTGAATTTTAGTCTAGTTTGTATTTAAAGTGTTTAGTTTGCATTCACTTACCGCGTAAACCCCATTTCTCCCGTTTCTCCGTGCGTGTGTAGAGCAGCGCTGGTGGGTGGAGCGAATCACCATTGAATTGTTTTTAACCACAGTCAACAGGCTCTCTCTGAAGTTTGCAACTGAAACTTTTATTCATGACTTTATTTGCCAAATTACTTTCAATCTGTATGGAAACTAGTAAAGAAAAGATATATGTAGCTGAACTGTTGAAAATAAAGGGTATGGGGTTTGTAGTTTTAATCTACCATAGACGTCAGAGCATTTTATTGCCATTATGGTTCAGTCTCACCGGAATTGGTTGTGGCCCACTGTCAGCCAACGCAACATTGAAACAAAACATACATAACATACTCAACAAGTGTAGAGCACAATATTAACTCAAAAGAGACAGTTAAACATTTTGTGCCTCTGGAGTTGATATTCAGCTTATTAATATATGTTTGTTCTATCTTTTTGTACGCTGTAAAAACTGGAGCCACGTCGTCTCGTTTCACTGTATATTTATGTATAGCTGAGAGGACGATAAAAGTTACTTTTACCTTGGCTTTGACATGAAAATATGTCCCAGCTGTTCAGTTTACATGAACAAGATGTGCAAAAAAATTGCTAAATTATGTGATTCCTCGACCAAGTTCTATATAAGACTAAGAAAAAATGATGCTGTGATATTGCACTGTGCCAAAAGGTTAAAATGATAATAATTTATATTTCCAGCATGCCAAGCCCTCAAACAACATTAGGTGTAAGCATTTGGCAGTAATTACAGCCTCAAGTCTTTTGTGTAAATATATTCCTTCTTTACACCATCTTAGTTCAATTATTAACCATTCTTGTTGCCAAATCCTTCTCAAGCTTAATCATTACTCTTTACATACTTGCACATTTAGACTTTCTTTGGATTTGATGACTTTATATATTACAAGATAGGTATATATATTAAGGTATATATCTGATATATAAGGTATATATATGATATATTTAACTGGTCTTCCATTTTTAGTAGTTGCCTTAATAAAACTCTAGGCATTTAGATTGTTTTGATGATCAGAAATAATCTCTGATCCAGTTTTAAGTAAATGCTATTCATTTTTAGGCATTCCTTGTAGCAAGGGAATTTACATGTCATATGTAACCCTTTTACCTTGTTTTACACAATACTCATGAGGAAGCAATGGTTTTAAAAATGGTGTTGTTTTATACCTCATATAAGACGTCATATGACAAATGTGGACTGAATAGGCATCTACGCACAAACACAGACAAATCTTATCTATGCTGCTGCCACTCTTTGTGTAACTTCCACTCTTGCTCTGACATTGTCCACTGATTACTGCCTGTGATGTTCCACATCAGATGGCACCCATCAACATCAGTGGAATTTTACCCTCTTTTGCCATGACATGCAGAATCCACTCCCTGTACACACACGTGTTTCTTGCCATGATCCAAAAGCCATATTGTCACATAAGTTCATTAAACAACTAGCTAAAGATAATGATTTCATCCCTATTATACCTTAGTAATTGTTTTCTCCTTCTTTCTTTTTTGTATTTAACTATATAACATTAGCACATAGGGATCCATATTGCTAGCTGTACATGCAAACACTCACACACACAAAGGCAGTCCAGCATGCAATCTCTTTTATTGTTCTTGTAATCTTTGATCACACATGTGTGATGTCTATTTCTTTGGTAGAAATGTATTTCACTGAATGATCTTTATTTGTGTACTCTGGATACCTACTTGGATCTTGATTTAAGTCACTGTTTACTAGCATGCAGTGTGTTTTTTTGTGTGGACTCTTATAAGTTGCGCTGGATAAGAGCGACTGCCAAACTACATACAGGTAAATAGACATGAACTTTGCAGTTGGTTTTAGTTGGTGCTCTATTATGGAAAACAACAGAAGAAATATTCACCTTCTGTCCTTTGAACACCACTGCTGTCTTAGACTCAAAATTACAGCTATATAAATGGATTTAGACATTTCATATCCTGTGATTTTATATCCTACAACAGAAAAACACACAACAGTTCCAACAGGAATGCTCCATTTGCAAAGTTTAAACTCAGTTATTATACGATGAGACTATGGTGAACCTATCAATGTTGGATCCTGCAGAGGCTTGAAGTCATGAAAACCAGCTCTATTTTGACAACAATAACAAAACTCACAAAGAGAAATGTTTGGATGTGCTACAAATACATTAAGACAAAACTTATGGAGTTCTTTACTGCCATAAAAAGAACACTGTGAATTCCATAAAACTGATTTTCATGTAGGGCAATGTACCATCACATGCTGCAAAACACCACTGACTCCTTCTTTGCTATGAGAAATTCAACATGTGAAGCATCCTTAAAAGGAAAACCTATAAACGTAGGCAGCAGTTGACCTTAAAGGAGTTGCTCTGGTAGGCAAAACTATCTTCAAAAATACAGGCAGACATTATACATGCCTTACAAGTTTAGCGGATGAAAGACTGGTTAAGGTCATATAGAAGAAGGGCTCCTATATTAATATGTGACTTCATATACAATTTAGTTTTATATGTTTTATATTTATAAAAGGGTCTCTGCATAGAGGTAATAGAAGTAATTTTGGCTTCATATTTATTATGACCAATTTAATGATAACAAACTGCATTTTGCATAATAATTTGGTTCATTGCATTTTTATGAAGTTTTAAAAATAGCTACTGTCACTGTCAGTGGTTTGGGTTCATATTGCAATACAAGAGTAATAAAAAGATATCTATATTAAAACAGACCTTTAAGAAAAACGTATAAAGTGGCATTTGCACAATAATTTGTAACACATTGAATATGCGCAGTAATAAAATATACTTCCACAAATTTTCCACTAATTGTCTTCTTGCAAATAGCTTGTTTTCTTTGGTCACTGGAAACCGCCTGTATGTTGTAATTTCTTGCCAGCAGGCGGCGCTGTAATGTCGAGTACACACTGAAGGCACGCGATAGTCTAGGTATCGTTCTATTTTGCGATGCTCTTCTAACAGTAGGCTTATGGCATATTGTTACTATTCACTAAACTTCTAAATGGGCTAGTAGATAAATCCACAACATAAATGTCTACATTTTTAAAACATTTAACATCATAAAAATAATGAATACAAATAGTTTTTATTTATAGGTTTACAGCAATGGCAGATTGCATTGCATAATTTGCATTTGCAACTACACTAACGAAAAACAACAGAATCAGGGAAAATAGATTAAAAAGCCTATATGTCGAATGAAAAAGAAACTATAAAAATAAAATAACAATTGTTTAAAAAACACAAAAATGGGAAAATCCGCTCGCATCTACATACTGTGTGGATCAAAATATTATATAATTAATCCCAGTATTGTATAGTGTATGGTTCGAATTTCTCTAATTACGAAAGTTGGTGTGGGTGATGAAACGCTAGTCCGTGTCGTCACTTCCGCCAGGCGCTAGCACTGGCGCTGGCCCTGAGGAGGGTGCGGTCACACTGCTCGGGCTGTCGGCGGCTGCAGCCTTCGCTGGTGGTCGTGAGAATCAGCTTCCAGGAGTCACGATTAATGCCTTTTAAAAGATAACAGCAGGTCAGTGGAGCGGTCGAAGTGACAGTGAGGTAAGATTTGGACTACAGATGTTATTTTTGTTTTTTGTTCCCTTTTTTTACTCGCTCCCCTGGGTTTTAAGGTACAAATCAGTACCGTGACTTAATGTTAGTCTTAAGACTCACACGAGGGTTTTGATGAAAGAGAGAAGCACAAGAAAAGAGTTTATATGAGAAGTGCTAGCGTTGTGTCCGAGCACATGGACCTTTATTAGAGAGAGAGAGAGAGAGATTCGGGTAAGAGCCTGACGTTTCGATGCTGTGATGATTGATATGTGCTCATTCATGGACTTGATTAAATAAATGGATTTGCCAAACATTTACCACATGAAAAGAATGTGAAACGTATCACATAGAAACTGATTCACTTTAGATGAGTTAATGACATCAGTTTGTTTATATTACTGTAGGCTACCCTGTCATTTTAGCTCATTTTATAGCCTCCATAATGTAAGGTTAGACAGAACGGGAGTTTCCTGTGATCAGAAGATCAAAAAGCTTACATACGATTCGGAAGTTCCCAGTTTTTTCCATTGTGATGAGTTTACATTATAAGCAGTGCGATGCATATTAAAATTACAGTCACCACTGAACAAGAACACGTATCTACCACATCCAAAAAATGCCTTCGTAGACCTTTTCCTTTCTTCATTTCTCTGATAGCCTTGTAAATGTGTCCATTTGTATGATTGATGAGGTCCTGGTGCCCAGTGTCACAGTGTCTCTTAATCTCTCACAACCTTGAATGTTAAGACAGACAGCTCGGCCCACATGCACCTTTAGCAAGAATCTGTTTTGTCACCTTCTTCAGTCACCTTTGCAATGTGCAGGCAAACATTCTTTTAGCTGTGAAATCCTTATCCTTTTATTTTGGGGTTTGGACAATAAAAGCACTAAAATGCTTTATTACTTCTGTCTTGCACTTTCTGTCATTTCAGTTTCAACTGCTTTTTCTCCCATTTGCCTTTTTACTAGTCAGACACTGCAGTCTGCACTGTCTCTCTGACTTTCATATTTTACTGTTATATTATGGTGTGGGTCGTATCCATTTTCCATGGGCAGTGGCCAAATAACAGAGAGAAGTGCATTTCAGCTGTTTCCTTATCACCAGTTAGTGTGGGAGGGGCTGCAAGTGCAGTTGAAATGGTTTGTACGGTTGTACAGCTCCTTTACCACATTGCCTGAGTGAAAAATGACAGAAATGTATTTCCGTGTGCAGTACAAGCAGTTCCTTATCAGGTCTAATCACCCTTATTTTATATATAGACTCCACTATTGTCCGTATATTGAATATTATTCAGTGAATGGCAACCAAAGATCTTAAAATGCCCTTTTTGGCATGCTACAATTCAGAGAAATGTAGGCTATTTAGAAATACAATTACTGAGAGATGACCTTAGAACATACATGCTTTACTTATTTTGAGAGGATTCACTAGTTTTATTTTTTATTACCTGTTTAATTTTAGTACCCCATCTTATACATCACTGATCTTACTGAACATTATTGCTGCATTGCAACGCTAAGAGTATCTTTTATGTATCATTAGTAATGCACCGTCCTGTTTCTGTATTGTTTTAGGAAGTATGAACATGCACTCAGTCCTGTGTGTCCATATTGTGATTTTCTGATAGTGGTGTTTTCACTTGTAATAGGAACTTGAATCACACATCCTTGTGTCTACAGTGGCAGTTAGCATGGTGTGAGCTGCCCTTATTTACCTTCTAGGTGGCCTTTTGCTGGGCGTGCAGATTTACCTTGAAAACAAGCTGACTACACTCACCTTCTCAGTGTAAACATAACCCAAACATTTTGTGACAGGGATTGTAAATTGTCTTGTTTTCAAAATGTAGTTTCAATTTTCTGATCTTCTTCTTTGTTATTTAAATTTGAGTAAGTTGTTTTACCTTGTGCTCCTCAGTTCGCTTAAGTGTGGAAGAAGTGTTATTCATTCACGGGGTAAAAAGGATTTTCCTTGAGGGTATATTTCCATAAAATTTGTGTGACCTTTACAATGCTCTAGTCTGTTATTTCCACAGCAGTTTTACCCCGATGCATTTGATATCATTCACACTCAGCACCTAACAAAAAATATCCTTACGTACATTTGGCATTCTTTCCTTCTGTCCATGAGTCACCGATCCAGTTATTCAGTGCAGCCCAGCTATAGCTAGCGAGGAGAATGAAGCCTTGTATTTTTTCCCAACTCAGCTGTCCATACTTTATGGGAATCTAATTTTACAATCTAGCAAATTTCATTTACCTGTCACATTGGGACCAGAAAACAATACCTGTTGTGTGAGAACAAGTTGCTGTTGTGATTAGATGTCTGAAGTATTTCACATAATATGGACAATGTATACTAAGACATGTCACAGTTGTTTATATCCAAACATTAAATGCACTCTCAATTAATTTTGATCTTGTAGAGCTGGGGGGTAAGGAATTCCAGGATGGTTGTCCATGATGAGCCATTTTCCATTCCACTTTTGCAGATGGACATGCTTGTGATAGAAGGCACAGAAAATGACTTATTTACTTTCAATAAAGACTGCTTTGGTGCAGTTTTAGATTTTGTTTGAATCAGTTTAGTGTGTGTAAGTTCAAAGCAAAATTTGCTCACTAAATCTTATTGACAAGACACTCTGTTTTCTTTAAATCCGGTTACTGCAGTCTGCATTTAGATTTACGTCATTTAGCAGTGGACCAGTCTAGTTTTATGGTCTGCTGACCAATAGAGATGTAGAATATGGCAAAAAGGCAACTGCTACATTCTGTGGTTCAGCACTATAGCCTGACTTGTAGGAGCCATTCAGGTTTTCCCCTCACTAATTTTTTTTTTTTTTGGAGTTGCTGTTTTTGTACATGTCTGAAGAAGTTTTTCTTTTAATCTTCCTAATCCTGTAATGGAGTCTGTTTGCTGCTGTATGCAGTTTACTTTTAGATAAAGGTATGTTAGCCCCACTTGGGTCTTCAGAATGTCCTTCATTGACACTTTCATTGCTCATTTCACATTCTTGCTCTATTTTAACTGGTTTCTGAGGTTCTGAGGAAATTCAGCTCCCATGGTCCAAGGCCCAGGTACTAACTTCTTTAGTTAGCTTTCTTCTAGGCAGATGTTTCTGTTCCTGATTTGAGGGGTCATGTAAGTCTGATTTTAAAACATGTTGGAATCTGGGAAGCTAGGTAGTACACACAGTAAATAAATAGTCCTCTTTCAAATTTGTCCAAAAATCTAATCTTTATAGAAATAAAAAAACTTGGAAATTTCAAAACTTGGAACGGCATTCAATACATTTTAGTCAGCCCTCTGATGTTGTAAAACAATCCCATTTTATATATTTTGGCAAGTTATGTGCATTTTATCAGTCCACACAAGATTACTCTCCATTTGTTTGGTCTGGAGGGAAGTTCATGTACTGATTTTAAAACATTTAACCTAGAAGCAACTGGTGAAAATGTAAACCTTTGTCCCAGGATGGTGTTTATTTACAATTTGGAACCGATATTTGCATTCAGTTACAGTGTTTAGCCATTTTCTTTGGTATACCATAGTGTTACTAAAACCTATGACCGGACTGGGAGTCGATTACGCATATCCGTCCACAAGATCATCTTGAAGGAGGATTTCTAGAAGTCCCAAGAAGATGTTTGTCTGCAAATTGTGGGAAAGTGTTACACTCCTACTAGCTGTTTAATTCTAAAGGAAGATTGTAGGACCCTAATTTGGTGCCATGCTTCTTAAATCTCTCAATGAGGCCTCTGTGTCCTGCCTGTGATCGTTAGTATTCAGTAATGGTGGTCACTTAGAGAGTGAGAGACCTCTGGAATGAACAGAGCTGCTATTTCTTCCTGCACAGTCTAAAGGCTGACAGTTTTATTGTTACTTACTAGACATATTACAGTATATTATTTGTTTCATGTTAGTTGCATGTGGGCTAATTGTTTCATATTGGCTACATCTTAACCTATTAATTTAAAATGTATAAGACTAAGACCCATTATATTTGTTTGGTGATGGACACTGCAGCAGCAGTTACTTTATATTTTAAATTAATTTAGTGTAAACATTTATTTCACTCCTCTTATTGTTGTGCACTGCCTCAACAAAAACAGGAAGATGCTGAACTGTTGACAGTTGCCCAGCTGAAATTTCCTCCACCACCATTCTGGTATTTGGCAATAGCTTGTCAGCCGTACTTATCAGCACTGCCCGGTGGAAGCAATGACCATTGGTATCCGTCTGGAACATGACCAAGCACAAGAAATTAATCTTGCTGCTATAGATGACTCGCAGAGTAATAAGGAGAAGATGGTGTTTGTGCTGTTCTCTCTCAGCCCCAATCCCAGCCCCAGAGGACGCGACCTGAGTCAGAGGAAGTCAAACCCCATGATGGGGACCGGACAGGGGATGTTAATGCTGATGGGCCTTGGCCCAGGCATGCTCCTGCTTTTCCCATCGCCCTGGTCAGGAAGTTCCAAACAAGCCAGCTGAAGAGAAAGTCATCTGGTTTCCTCAGATATTTCCTCTAGGCCTGTTTATTGCAGAGCTTGCTTAACGTTGGACAAATGAGATCTTAACCAGGGTCATAATGAAGCTTTTATGTTATATAAAAGCTTTGCCAGCTAAAGTGAATTGAAATTCAGATCTTAGAACAACATTGGCAAGAGTCTGAGTTTGATTAATCTCGTTAGACACTCATTAAATCCATCTGGAGGAATTAGTGTGGAAGAAGGGAAAAAAAACACATGCAGTGTCTATTATTTCATATAGCTCAGATGTACAGAGCTGCAGTTCTGGGCCTGTCTGTGCTGGTAAGCTACATTCTCTCCACTCTCCTTTAAGCTTTAGTCACTTCCATTACTACAGTAATGTCACAGCTGTTTCCATTAAGATGGGTTTTTCATTCAGACCGATACTTATAACCTAATCAGACCGACTCCATGAGTCTCACTCTGTTTGTTTACGGAATAAAGCTGTACTGTACAATTCAGTTTCGTTCTGCTTGACCGTACAGTTTGCATGGGCAGAATGATTCATAGTAACCACAATCTGTTGAACATGCACAATGCCAATTTCAGACTCATAGATTTTGGCCAGCATGAGAAAGAAAAATAGTAAGATACTGTCTTTTGGTTGTATGGTTTTATGTTTAGGCCTCAACCTTTTTTTATTGTTCGTGCATTAGTGTTCTACTTTTGCTGTGTGTTTTTGTGTTGTAGGCATGATTCAAGCAGTCTCGCTCCCAAACTTTGGAAACTAGAGTTGCCATCTGGTAGGGAGCAGAGTAAATCCTAATTGGTTTCAGATTTTGTTTCTCAGGGAATAACATTTAGATCATGTTAAATGTGTCTATTGACACTAGGCTGATAGTGCTACTTACAAAATACCACTTTTTCGAAATTTGTCTTGTTATCTGCTTAGATTAAACCTAAGGTTTGAATTAGGGGTGTAATAGTATGATCATCATATTATTCTGTTTGATAGATGGAGACAGAACTTGCGGTTTGATGCACTAACTATACTGTATATTCAACAAAGTAAGACTAAAAACATCTTCTTAAACATGTACATTTATTTTTAAAAAGCTTTTCCCAAAACCAGTATATTTTTTTTTGTATTTTTCATATTTCAAAATGTAAAAATTAGCTGTTTTGCTGTTAAAAGCGATAAACGGCAAAATGCCTAATATCGGCCTCCGATCATCGGTTAACCCTTAGTTTATTCACAATGACTCCTATTTCCTAATTACAGGAACAGTCTCCCTGCAACAACATGGGGTAGAGGCCTTGCTCAGGGCTCCAGTGGTGGAAATTCAAATTCAGAATATCTTGGATTTAAAAAGCTTCAAACTCATGCTTTGAGTACAACATAATTTGTGAGTCATGGTATTGTGCCAGGGTGCATTTTTATACACGTAGTTTGACTAAAGTGATTCATTTGCATTTGTTCGGTGATATTCCATTATATGGGTATGTGAGGGACGTGCCAACCCCTGGCATGCAGCACAGGCATTTTGATCTGTTTAGACTCTGCTCCTAGCGCTGCCACTTGTCCAATTCGGCATGGCTTCTCTTTGGTGCCTGCTGAAGCTCCTGACGTGTGCTGTGACTGTTTCCAGTGCTCTTGCTATCTGTAGCTCTTAAAGGTGAGAGGATGTAAGGGCGACCGGGTCAGCATGCTGTACATTCACGTACGCTACGGAGGAAGTATGAACAATGGCACTCGGTCAGACTAGTTCCCATGTAAATGGGAGGAAACGCTGCACTTTACGTCGGCCAAGATTAGGCTTTGCTCTAACAGGCGGACAATAAGCATGGTAATCATTGCCGTGTTTGCCAGCCTGTACGGTCTGGCCCTCTGACAACCATGCTAAAGAGTGCTCTCTGCCTCCCTCTGGAGCACAGCGGCTCTTCCTCGATTAGCGATCTGAGTGTCTTTGGGCGCGGGTGTGTGTGAGAGAGAATGTACGTGGGCTGCATGCTGCCCATCCTCCAGCACTAAGGGAATCCTAATGAATTCCTTTAGCTAACGGGGACGTGGCATTTATATTTCAGCAGCTTGTAGCCATAGGGGAGGCAGTCGAGGGGCCATATGTAGGTCACGTCTGCCATAACTTCCACCATGCTGACCTCCGTTTACCCCTCACTTGGCTTTCTACTGATGGAAGAGCCCCATGTGTCATGTTCATTCTGAGACCAATCAGATGCTGTTCTTGTCATTTCCTCGGTGTGTTATGACCCATTTTCTAAGTTACTGGTAGTGAATAAAAAGGAAATCCTAATTATGCTTGAGACTTAAATAATAATTGAATTGTGGCATCATGTTAATGGAAAAAGGTTGAATTAGTGCAGGACAATAAAATGATCTTGATAATTATCGTGAAAGTACTTTATTCCATTACGATGACATGGTTACTGTAGTGGTTATTTCTTTATCCTATTGATAACCACTCTGGTGACCTTGATGGAGGCTCTGACCCAAACATCGAAGTTGAAATAAGGTCCAGATGTATTCCGAAGTCCAAAATATTTGAGAATTTATTGAGAATAAATGGAAATATAATACTCAGAAGATATAAAACATTAATGAAAATAAGGATTAACTGATAAACTAAGGATTGTTCAGATTCAGCTTCTTTTCAGTTGTCTGGTCAAAGATCATCACTTCCTGCTCCAACCAACCACACCCCCATCAGGTAGCGTCACCTCCTCATATAGAACAGATGGCCTCTTGACCACTAGAGGGAGGAGAGGGCGAGACAGGATTTAGAAAATAAGTATGGCAAAATCAAATGAGAATTCTGGCTCTGGCTTAATTTTTTTAGAAAATAGATTATGAGTAACGTTGGAACTGCAGCCAATGAATGTTGCAATAAAGTAGGAGTTGCCGTTTTGCTGTGAATGTTCACAACGACGACGAGTGCGAGGAATGATGACATGCTGTGTCGGTGTGATGTAGTGTGTGTTTGAACTCTGATATGCGATCTGCCCATTAGTCAAGTCGCTCACATCTTTTGGTGCAGCCTCCAGCGTGACACACAAATGAATCTGGAGGTAAATGTGTTAACCACTGATATGAAGATAATATTCAAAAAGAGGGCACACATTATCAAAAGAAGTGGTTCATATATCAAAAACCAGAAAAGATAAAGAATGGATTTGCTGATGATAGCGTCACATGTGATACTATTCAAATGAACACATTGATTATTGTAATTTTTTGTTAAAACTTTAGTAAGATTTTTTGCAAAGATGGCACATAGTTTGAGCTATTTGTTCAGTGATCGGTCTAATAACGAATCATTTAGCTGGATCGGGTATCAGTTGAATTGGACTGATTTATAAATGACGCACGCAGAAATGGTTATGCATCTGAATGAAGTAGCAATGCGGTAAAGCTGGTTTATTGTTGGACATTTGTGCTAATTTGTACATATTGATATGACAAAGAGCAGAACAAGCAATGCAAATCATGCGATTATACTGTTTAATTTCCTTAACAACAACAGCTCACGCTTGCAGTGTGAACGTGAGTGATTATTTGTCATTGTGAACACACCATAGCACACAGTTCACCACAATGAAATGTGATCTCTGCATTTGACCCATCCGTGAAGGAGCAGTGGGGAGCAGTGCTTGGGGACGGTACCTTGCTCATAAGTACCTCAGTGTTAACTTTACCAGCCCTGGATTCGAACTGGCGACCTTCTGATCACGGGGCGAACACCCTACTGTCACGCCACCAACTGCCCACGATCTCTGTGTTCCTGATGGTTTTAGCGTTGCAGGATTAGGGACCATCACCAGTGCTCCCTGGGCACTGTCCGTCTGCTGCCCGCTGCACCTTCACTTCAAATTCACATTTTGGTGTGGTGTGCTGTGTTCACAATCACAAATAATCATTACTTTAAGACAATATTGCCCAGCTCGAGGGTGTAAGTGTGTATATTTGTTATTTGGATTCTAACTGGACCAACTTGCACTTACAGTTTACCGGGACAGTCATCCGGGAACAACTTTGATTTAAGTGACTTGCTTAGGGCTACAACAGTGCTGCAGTATAATATCCAGTAGTGATGACAACCAAAAACCTTTTGACCTCAAAACTACCACGGCAATAACCAGTGTGTTAGTAAGTAATGGGAGCTCGCTTATAGTGGCTAATGCATTTGCAGGCAACCAGTCAACCACAGTGAAAATGCCACTGGCATCAGATTGTGATGCAGCCTTCCTGCATGTTGATGCTTCATATTCACTGTGATTAGATTATGAGGAACAATAACTGGACAATTACTGGAAGCAATACAAGGGTCGGCAGCAGCCTCAGTGTTCTTGGATGGGTAACAGAACTGTGATATATCCTCAGTGCAGAGACTGACTTTAGCTGCAGCGACTAATTTGAAATTTGAAAGCGACTAACTGTCTGAGAAAAGGTTCTCGAGGGTTGTATGCATACACTAACGAAATGTAACGGATATCAGTCAGCAAAAAGTAATTAAAAGTAATGAATCTGGCTACTCGCCAAGTCTCACTCTTCTTACATGGCTATTACGAGTGTCAGGGCCTGTGTCCACCAAACACGGTTTTTGTGCTGGAAGAGCCTATTTTTAATACAAATCCTATGATCTTCAGAGTGCCTGAACGCCTTCAGTTTAAGGTTTCCATGTGGAAATCATGCTTGTTAATTTCTTTAGGGTTGGATGAGATTAAAGTCAGAATGAATTTTACCATTGTCATTAACTGAAATGTGTGTATCTTTCTGTGTGTGTTTAGCTCGTGCAGGTGGGTGTAGCTGAGAGAGGTGCTTGGAAATGGCGGCCAACAAGGGTAAAAACCAGAGCTCGCTGGCACTGCACAAGGTCATCATGGTTGGCAGCGGCGGCGTGGGCAAGTCTGCACTCACACTTCAGTTCATGTACGATGAGGTAAGCGGTCATCGTATAACAGTAGGTCATGTGATCAGAGGTGGGCAAAGTACCTAACTTCATTACAGAAGTAATTGCATTACTTCTGTACAGATACCACTAGTTAAATGTTACTCCAATACAAGTGAAAGTCGTACAGTCAATTTTGACTCAAGTTAAAGTACTGAAGTGCTTGTTTTTTAAAACATACTTAAGTATCAAAAGTACATCATCTAAGTCTGTTGCCACAACACTTACAATCCCTAATGCCTCTGACTAGCTTGTATAACCTGTAGAATAAGGAATTGGTAGAATGTTAACAGAATGAAACACAACTCAAACTGACAAAGAAAATCAGTCGTTAGTTTATTTATTAAATTAATTACACAAATCTTTAGCACTTTCAAAAACTCAGACCTTGGATCTAGATGTGTCCATGGGTGCGAGCAGTCCACAGAGAATTTTTCTCTCTCCGTCCATTGTGCCATCAACTGATCATGTTCGAGAAATGCAATGCTGGTGTTGACCTGTGTTTTAAAGTTACAGTCTACAGGTGTGATGTAACCCTACCGATTACTGATAGGCTGTCACCTGGGGAAAAAAACATAACATTTTAGAAAAACGGGAATAACATCCACTTTTACAGTTGAAAATAATGAGAACCTTGATAGAAATTTAATGTAAGTACGGTATTTGTCTTTCAGATGTAGTAAAGTGGAAGTTTCCAAAAAAAAAAAATACTGCTCAAGTGAAGTACAGATACTCAAAAACTGTACTTTGGAGTTCTTTCAAAGTCAAAGTATATATAGAAAATGCATATGCAAGTGGTTTGGATAATGACTGAAACAGACCATAAATATTAACTCTAAACTAGTAGTACAAAAATAAAATGTGCAGTTTAGTTACATGCCGTGTTCAACGATATGTCCAAATACTGCAGCAGCAGTCAAGTGGAGAAAAACCACAATTACAGGCTTTTGCATTGAATATTTCCTGCCCTTTATGTAATTTAGAGACTGTATGCTCCTTACAGTATATTAATCAATTTGCATGAGATTAGCATTTTCATGAGCAAAACTTTACAGGTTACGGCACAGTTTTGGATCCAGGGAATACAAATTCTAACCATCACTTCTTAAAGCTTTAGCTTTTTTGATATTAAAATGAATTTAGATAGACTTTTTCCATCTGCAATATGACTCATGACAAAGAAAAACAAAGTTGACTATTAGAAAAAATCAGAAGTTAAAAAAAAAACCACACACTCCAGATAAATACTTTATGGAATCATCTTTTGAACTTTCTCTGTTGACTTTGAAGATCAGTGCTTTGCATTTTTTCATTGCTGATAAGCTCCATCTGCTTCATATTGCCAGTAGATCTCCTGCACACCCTTGCATCTCATTTTTCACCCTTTTACTGGTTTTATATGGAAATGAGGTCTGGGATTTGTTTTACTTACCCATGCCAAGGCCTTGATCTTCCCTTTGTGACTGACTTAAATATATGTATACATTTGATCAAACTGTGAGAAACGATGAAATTACTCAGATAGTCATTAACTTTGATTGAGTCAAGCAGTTTTTATTTGAATGCATCTTGTTGTTTGGAAGTAGTTATTACAAATGATCTGGACTAGAGACCATGTTTCAGCTGAATAGAAGCTGCGTGGATGCTTTTAACATTTTCATGTGTTTTAGATGGGTTTTGATGTGCCCTTTCTTGAGAAAGATTTCTATCTTGCTTCTCTATCTCATAGCCCAGAGGTGCAGAATTGGGGAGATTCCTCAAGTTTACTGCTTAGTTCAAATCTTGGAAATATCTCAGTGGTGCCACGTTTTCTCATCTCACTGATGATGGCATGTAGAATATGGTACACTGAGTTTGAGACCATATATCCTGCTTCTGACTGGAACATTTGAATAACAAGATCTTACAAATAGTTTGCCAGCTTGTTTAGGATGGTAGTAACTAAGCCAGGATACAACCATGAGCTTTTTAAGGAACTACTACAGGAACAACCAGCTTATCTGATTTTATTTTATCCCTCTTTTTGAATATGATATCTGTGCATCGCTGTGGCTCCCTGAAACAATCATTTATTCAACAAGGATGTTGTGTGTTGACTATTTAAATTAGTATTTCTTTTCTAGTTTTTTGTAGAGTCTTATTAATAACTGACTGATGATTTTTCTAGGTTATTGAGTTAGAAAACCTATATCCACTGTTCAGATGCTCAGATATGAGACAATAATTGTACAATAACACCCATTAAGAAGTACCTATGGGTCTAATATCTTCTTTGCTTCATAGTTTGTCGAGGACTACGAGCCCACAAAGGCAGACAGCTACAGGAAGAAGGTGGTGCTGGATGGGGAGGAGGTACAGATCGACATCTTGGACACAGCTGGGCAGGAGGACTACGCGGCCATCAGAGACAATTACTTCCGCAGTGGAGAAGGATTTCTGCTGGTGTTTTCCATAACTGAACATGAGTCTTTTACAGCCACAGCAGAGTTTAGGTCTGTATGACATCAGGACACATACCCACGACATAAATCAATACTAGAAAAATTAGTGATTACATGCATATTTGTGTGTGTGTATATATATATATATATATGATGTCTGCTACCTAAAAAAGTATAAAATTATTTCATCTATATTGGTTAGAATATTCGCCTCTGGACCAAGAGGTTTAAATCCTACCTCTGACACTACCACTATTGGGTCCCTGAGCAAGACCCTTAACCCCAAGTTGCTCTCAGGGAAACTCCTTGAAATTTGAAAAATGGAAGTCACTCTGCTAAATGCTGTCAATGTAAATGACATTGTTATGACCAGCAACACGACCCTCATGGGTTTTACACACTGTAGTTACTTTAAAATATTCTGTAAAACTTAAAAATGATATGTGATCTCTGGCACCTTGCAATGCGTCAAAAGTATCTGTTTATATTTTACAGGGAACAGATCCTCCGTGTTAAAGCAGAGGAGGATAAGATACCATTGCTCTTAGTGGGCAACAAGTCCGATCTGGAGGATCGTAGGCAGGTGTCAGTGGATGATGCCAGAGCCAAGGCAGAGGAGTGGGGGGTGCAGTATGTGGAGACCTCTGCCAAGACACGTGCCAACGTAGACAAGGTTTGTCTGTGTAGAATTTTACTTTTTAGTGTAGAATTATACTTTGAGCGATATGGTGAGATAAGAAGAGTGTAATAATGAATCGTTCTTCCAAAGGTGTTTTTTGACCTAATGCGGGATGTTCGAGCCAAAAAGATGTCAGAAAACAAGGACAAAAATGGAAAGGGAAAGAACAAGAAGAACAAGAAGAGCTTGAAGGAACGCTGCTGTTTACTCTGAACTCTACATGGACTTTTCCACTTAATCCATTTGCAACTTTAAGAAACACTCAAAATCCTAGCCTTTTCTTTATTAAAATCAAACCGTAATTTCTAGTGTTTTTATACGGGCAGGTTATGATAAACAAGGCCTTCCATTTATTTCTCCATGCAAACTATCAATCAAATACAGTAGTTTTTAAAACTATTCACTGGCTACCTTGTGACAAAAAGCTGTAGCACTTTAGAACTTCAGAATATCCAGATGACCAACCTTTACTCAACACTAATCTTTCTTTTTATTTATCTTTGTATAACTGTTTGCTCTAGACCTCTCCCTGGGTTTTCAGATTTTTTACTTTATAGTCTTGAAAACAGTTTGTTGTCGTTAATTACTTTCAATTTTTCCATTTATTCCAAAGGTTACCTTTGCCACTCAAATATTTTGAAACAAAACAAAATTACATACGCAATTACGTCTTAGTTTCCTGTGCTCTGCATGTTTTCCTCATGGTTCATCTTACTACCAGTCCTTACTGCCCTTACTACCAGTTTCGATGCTCATAAACATCCCGAATGACCTAGAGATCCTCGCTTTCAAATCAACAAGAGCCAGAAGAGTAAGAAAAGCTGACAGTTACGATGTACCAGGCTAAAAGCCTCATATGGCTGTACAGGCTGTTTTCTGTCCCTGGGCCTGATTTCACTTCTGCCCCCAAGTCACTTCCACTCAGGGCAGGACTGTCAAATGCAGTAAATACTGTAGCTAATACACCCTTCTACCATAGATTTGCTCAGTCTAAAGAAACAGCCAAACTTGGCAGGGTTTTCATTTTTCTTTGGTTTGGAATCAGACCAACATATTACTCTTGTTTTTTCGTGATGAGATGATGTAAATCCATCTCGTTACATAACAGGGAACATACACTGCCACCCCGTGGCCGAAAAGAACATTTCACAGAGAGAGATACGCCCTGAACTGCAGTTTCCCTTGATGCCTTTGTTTTATTGGAATATTTTTGTAGAAAGTCTCTTGCATTTTCAATATTACCCAATGAAAGCAAGTGCCACGAGTGCATGTGCCAACACAATATGATAAGAAAATCAATGAGTTCCCTGGATGCTGAATAGCCATAGTAGTAAAGTTTGTTTCAATTGTTCATTGCTACACGTCAATAAATTCCCTCATACTGCTGTTTTATACCATGTTACACGATCAGGCCTTTCAGACTAGACTACAGTTTTTACCATCGGGCTTCACTGACTGATAAAGAAAAAAACATGAAAGTATGTTGCCAAATAAACCAAAATGAATCCTTGTATTTACAGATAAGATCTTTTGGGAAATGTGTACATACACTGTCCTTCTTTTTAATGGTCTGTCCCAGGAGGTTCCCAAGACACTAAATGTTATAGGTCAGGTGCATTTCCACAGCTCACAGGAAAAGTGATTGGTCGGGTTGGTGACATGTCCAGTGTCCACACACTGTTTGAGCACACCCTTGTTTGAGCACTTTTTTGGCAATTCATACGCAACCAGATAAGAGAAAATCAGTGTCCAATCCGCGTTTCTAATTTGTTTAATTAAACTGATAAAGCAATTTAAAGTAAAGGCACATTTCTAATGCCTCTATAAATGCTTTCCACAGTGCCTGTAAAATTAGAGTTTGAAATGGGAGCGACATCCAGTTTTGTTGGGACCATTACAATACTGCATACTACGACTAATGATGGGCTCACTTTAAATGGCAATACATTTTACATTTGCAGTAGTTGTGCATCTCCCACTAGTTTTAGCAACTCATTATTAGTTCGTTCATTATGGCAGTCATTCTCTTCTAATTAAAGCTACGGTGTAGATGTTTGTTTAATTATTACAGTTACAGCAGCAAAGGTGACAAATTAACTACGTGAACATAACTTCACAAATACTATATTTTCGATTTTTTAAAGAAAACGAAGCTCTTGCTTGACGGCTTTTCGATAGAAACATTAAACCAAACATTCCACACCTCCCTCAACACCACAGCATTTGTGTCTACAGCTATTTTTTCTGGGGTGTTTTTCTGACAAAAGCGACAATATTTTCAGCCACGACTGTAAGCCTTTGTTAAAAGCGTTCATCATCAGGCATGTCCAAACTCGAAATGTTAACAACCAACTTCGCTCTGTGGATTTGACTCGCAAGCAAACAGCTATTTACCATCTGTGAGAGACAGAGCGGATTGAATTGTGATATTTACAATAATGCATTTATAGAATAGTATCGAAAATTGGAACTTGTGTGATTACAGCGCAGCATTAAACTGTAACGCAACAACTACAGTCCGGAAAGGAGAAAGAGCAACACGAGCGTGACCGTGAGCACAGCCTGTAATGGCCAGCGGTGTCCACTAGGTGTCAATCTTGTCACTCGCAGGCAGTTGCATTGCTGTTTTCAATGTTGAATTACAGCCACGTCGAAATATGATTTTGGTGAGACAGTCTACCAAAGATAAAATCATTTTCTCACACTGCAAAGGATGAGTGAGTATTTTGGCATTTTCTAGCTGCACCATGTCTCATAAACCAGACACTGGGTTTTAAAAATGCATCAGTAGTTTGCATATTCTTACAACTTATAACATTTGTTCGTAAGATTTAAATGAAATTAAATATTTCTATTAAGGTCTATTTGACTTTCACCTAATGAACAGAGGAATATGGTAGACCTAAAAGTCCAAATTGTGCAGTTATTCAAAATGATTAAACGCGGCACTTTTCTTCATAATAAATAAATCATGTCAAGATATGTATTTTTTATTGCATTCTAGGGGACATGTAGTGAACCTTTTATAAAGATGAATGGCTCTTTGCAAACAATTGAACCTAATTAGTGTTTGGTTGTGGACAAGCACAGATGTCAAAGATATTTTCCAAACACAGGCAGGAGGATGCAGTGTACTAAGTGTTCTTTTCACTCCAGAGCTAGGCTTAATGCAATCCTTAAAAAAGCAGCTCTGTGTGAGTAGGTTTATTACGTCAAAGACAGCATGAGAAGGCCATAATGCAAAGTCCCACTGACAGTGGTAGAGCCTGAACTGTCAGTCTCCAGCACACAGGCTTCAGTAGATTAGCTACAGGCAGGAGGCCAACACATCCTCTCAGAGAACAACTGAGATGCTGCCATTTTCCTTTTTTCCCAAGCATGACAGAATGACCTTTCACTCCAGCAAACCCCTTTGTTTGCCCACTGACTCAGACACCAACAAAAGGGATGTAAAGCCCTTGAGACTAATGAGGTTCCGTTTATTAGCACTCATGGCACCCACAGGGCCCGGTTGCATAGTGATGTAAATATATGCGTTAGTGCTCAGCATGAGTAATTTCTGAGGAGCAAAATGAACTCTGATAGCGCCGACGAAAAGGGCACAGATAACAAATCACTTCAGTAGCATCAGCACTGACGATCTGGAGCGCTCTTCTTCTGAGATGATGGGAGCAACTACTGATGCAACAGCACAGGGCAATTTGGAGAAGACGCTTGACCCACTGCATCTTGGTTGGAAAGTGCAGGCAATAACACTGACTTGCTACATGAATGCTTTTTACACACTGTTATATTTAATATTATATATTAACTAGGCATTCCCCAGAGGGAAGAAGCAAAAATCATGGAACAAAATCTTTCTTGGTTTTACCTGTTTTTCACAAGGTAAAGCAAGTGTTTTCTTCACTGCATTTCCACAGTTACATAAAAGAAAGAAAGGATGAAAGAAATGTTGTTTGTTGATCAAATTCATTTCAAACAGGGCACCACAAGGCTAAGACAATCTGTGTGCTCTCATTTGGTGAGAAGAAAAACAGCTAAATATCCCATAAGTGTTTCTTTTTTGCATATGAGATGGTTGTTCTGATATTATCTTTACCATACCAGAATGGATCCCCCCCCCACAAACTGAAAGCCATTTTCACCAAAACCACTTAAATCGTTGCAATGGAAATAGTATGTTTCTGCACTGAAGGAACAAAAATACGGATATATTGTTTTCCTGAGCTTCAACTCTACAGAAATTACCATATAAACAGTGTTGGGAAAGCTACTTTGGAAATGTAATGCGTTACAATTACAAGTTACCCTATCTTAAATGTAATAGTAGTGTAACTATTTCAATTACTTTAACAAAGTAATGTAACTAATTACATTTGATTACTTTTCTACATTTTGAATGAATTTTCTCAACTGTCAACCATTTTCAGTTTTTGAAACCTGGTTAACCTTACAGCATTACTCAACACTGACTGCTGTCAAAATCATTTTAAACTCCCTCAACACAGCCACAGCCATGTCCGACTTCAACACCGCTTTACTGTGAGATCATGCTGATCTTTAAATACCTATGCCTGCTAAATCAAATATTTGACATTCAACATTTGGTGAACATCACTGAATAAGCAGTTGTCTATTCGTGTGGGATTGATTGTGCATATAGCGTCTAGAGATGGGCCAATACCACTTTTTTATGTCCGATACCTATACCGATATTGTAAATTTGGATATCTGCCGATACCGATACAAATCTGATACAGTCACAGTCTTTTTTTAAACATAAAATAATGCTTTAAAATATCTGAATACATGACTGAGATCGTTGTTATGCTTAAGGAAATTTAAATACTGTTTTCCTACTAAAACAATGTAATAATTACACACACGTATACAATAAATTATTTGTTCTCAAAAACTGTTCGTTTAGACATATAAATATTTCTTCTTTCTTATTGATTACACTATAACATTATAAAATTAAAAAAACTTTGATCAATTGAAAATGAAATACTGAAGTTTGTCATTTTTAACCAATTTGGCTTATAAAATGAGCTGCTTTTGCAGAGAACTACATTTCCCACAATCCTCTGGGCCGCGTCACAATGATGCGTTGGGCGCGCATTCCAGAATAAACGTTGGAAAATCTAAATAAACGGCAGAATTGTGAGTAGAACGCTGGTTATTGTGGTTATTTATCAGCAAAATATGGTTTGTGTCTGCAATAAAGGCGACATTTTGACCGAACTTGAGCGTTTTGCGAGTAAAGGCGCTCATGCGCGCGGTCATTAGCACAGCGTGTTTACATCGCGAAAAATCTCGAAAAATGTTTTCATGGATTTTCTTCTGTTTTAGTGCACGGAACATCTCACAAATACTTTCACATACAGAGGGATCAGGTCTTGTCTTGATCGCGCCACTGAAAACGTTGTGTGTCACTATTAAGCCTCCGTGTGAAATACAATCGGAGCTGCTCTAGCGAGTAAAATGAATTAAATGAAGCTTCGATTCTAGAAAAACTGCCTCGACCATTTTTGTAATAGAATTATTTGAGTTATTGGAACAATCGTTTCAGCTCTACTTTACCGTAGTGCCACTTCCCATGCATAACGAATGTTATGTACACGCATTCACAGATCGGCTCCATAGAACGGCCCAATGCCGCCGATACCCGATCCAGCCGTTTGAGCCGTTATCGGACCGATACCGATCCACATGTCGGATCGGCTACATCTCTAATAGCGTCTACTCGCTACAGCTGATTTTTATTTCCTGCAATGGGCTAGGCCTACATTGTAAGTTCCTATCTGGCATTGCAGGCCTCCTTGCAACTGCAGCTCAGACCGCTTGTAGGCTGTAGATCCAGCAGCAAGTGGGTGTTGCTAATTTCAACATGATAAGAGAACCAATTAGACATATCGGAATAGTATCAGACTTCCAGCTGTAAATGGAGGATGCTGTGCACAAGAAAAAATGGCAAAACAATTATATTATTAAACATATAGCCAATGTTTCTGCAGAGATATTGAGATGTAACTGAAATTGTAAACATGAATATTTCCTGAAAGTAACTGTAATTTAATTACACATTTTTTCAAAGTAATGTAACTGATTACTGTTACTTTTATTTTGTAATTAAATTACATAATTTTGTTACATGTAACTCGTTACTCCCCAACACTGCATATAAACAATATGAGCATAACGGATATGATACTGAACATGGTTGTTTGAAAATTGTTGCATAATTAAATATTTGTAAACAGCTAATAAACTGAGTATGTGCTCTGAAATACAAAGTAAAAGAGACCACTCTGATTCCAATTCAGGAAATTTCATGACCCATAGTGCAGCAATTAATTTTTTATTAGTCGTTGCACTGACGTATTATCATATTGTTAAAAAGAAGGTTTAGCCACTAATCTCCAGCAATAAGCCTTGAAAAATGTCTTGAAAAAGTTTATGTCAAAGTTTAAAGGAAAGGAAAGATTTTTATGCAAGTTTTATGCACGACAAACAAATCCAACTGTCATGATCTGTCTTGATAGAGAGAGCGGCGAAAATAAGATAGTAAACAATAATCTGCTTTTTGGCTTTTAACCAGCGCTCCTTGTTTGTCACAGATTTTAAAAAGGCTTATGAAAGTTTTTTATTAAGTAATTATAGATTTCATTTTTTGCATTCCTGTTTGCATTTACATGCAATTTTATTGATCAATACTTAGCAATCTCAGGTGCCAAGTATTCATTTTAACACATCAAGTGTTCCTCTAGTACTAACTCTTGTTGTCTGTAATGCTGGTCAAGTCTATAGATGTCTTGAGTGGGTATAGTCAATACTTGGTTAATACAGTTCTGAGTAGAAGTTGGTCTATGTACAGTCTATCAGTCTATGTACAAATTATCTTATTAAATGGATCTCTGTGCACATGCATGTTGGAGAACAAGCACAGATGAGATGCAGAAATTTAGGCAGAAATATATGCTTTGGTTGTTCTGGGTTGTTCACAGATAGTCCTGACCAACTGAGAGTTTGAACTGGAACACTTCAGCTTGTTAACATAAAACAAATTCCAGACAGACACAGCCATGACATTTAGTTTGCTTCCCCCTCTCTAATTAGTCATTATCTTGTAAAAATGGCACAGACCATTGTTGACACGAGACTATAATAACTTGTGACGTGGATTCCACATTAAAGATAGCAGAATTTGTGATTTATGGTTTTGCAACAAGCATCTTTGTTTGCTTGCTTTTCTATGCCACTTTCACTGATTCTCCAATTAATACCTTTCAAGAAACGAATTGGTTAGGTCAAAAGTGAAGAATATCCTGTGTAAAAAGACAGACAGATTTACTGACTAACAAAACAGTCTTTCATCTTCTTTCATTATTGCTCTCTTTTGGAATGTTATATTGATCCAATGTAGATAAAAGAACATTGTTTACACAATTGCCAACATCTTTGAAGAAATTGTTTTCTAACCACTATCACCGAATATTTTAATTTCCCATTAGACATTCTTTTGTAATAGAGGAGTTTTTGGTTTTGCTGTTTCAAGATTTGTTTCTTTGTTTAGTAATCCACTAGAACGTGTTATTTCAGCAATGGGTATTTAAGGACTTTCCTAGGAACTATGTGACAAAATCTGCTGTACGAAGGTAAAAGTCAAAAGGCAGCTTTAAAATGTTTTGAAAGAATATTATTAAAATACTAGTTTAAAAGTGCAGGCTTGATGCTGCTGCACTCACCTTGCCTACACCAGGATATTCGTTCCAACTGATGATCAAAAGGCACACAAGAGACTAATCAAAAAAGGCTTTTGAGGTGTCAACAACTCTTAAGGAGTCAGACATTTTTATTCCGCAGACAATTCATAGCAGCAACCACAGTAATTCAGTTATTTTCTGTTAGCAACAACCCAGCAATTCACTTGTGTACTCTATGTTAAGGTGACTCAAAAATCAGTAATGCAAGTCCCTCATGTAACTTCACCCTAAATCCCGTTTTAAGTCTCCAAACCAACTTGCAGTCGCGAGTATAATAGGATCATCTGCAGCCCTAATCTGATTGATCATTTTGAACATTGAATCTGGCAATTTTAAAATGCACTCCGTTATTAATATATTGATGATTTAATATTTCAGTTTGAGATACGAGCACATTTTGTAGTGCTGCAGATTTATATATCCTGGAAGTTGTAGGAGTTGGAATCTGCTAAGATTTAATCATCAGAAAAAGTTATTTATTAGGTGCTAATACATCCCATATAGTTCAGCCATTTTCTCCTCTTTTAATAACTTTTCTTCCCCATCCCTTCGGTTTGTGTACAGATGAAAAACAAGCCATGAGTAAACAGACGAAGAATTGCTTTGAGTATTGATGTTGTAGAATTAAGTCTGAACACAAGATGTACATTTTCTTTTCAACGGCAACACATGCCTACCCAGTAATGTTTGAATGGAGAGTAACCGTCAACTGCAGATGTGTCTCAAAAAAGACTGTGGTAATAATATAACTGTAACAGATGTCGAGGACCATTGCATTCCTATTAGTGTTCTTTTCAGCTAGGAGAAAGCTCTTAAGAAAGGAATGTACAGCATGTTTAAAGAGTTTTAAAGTTTACATCACATATCTAGTTTAAAGTGAGTGATTATTTGTCATTGTGAACACACCACAGCACAACACACAGTGCACTAAAATAAAATGTGACCTCTGCATTTTAATCATCTCTGAAGGAGCTGTGGACAACTTTTTGCCAGAGCTTGTGGTTGGTACCTTGCCCATGAGTACTTCAGTGGTACCCTTACTGGTCAAAGACTATTTCAAACTATTTCTGTTTTTCATTTTGCTTCATCTGCCAGAAGAGCAGATTGTTATGATTCAAAATTTGTAAGAAAAAAAGCCATTAACAATTAGACCAAGATATATAAGAATTAACTAATTCTTAAAACGACAGGTTCCGAAGCGAAGACTAGAAGAGACTAGGCATGTTTTGATTTTTGTTTTTCCTTGTTTGTCTTTGCATTTTAGATGATATGTAGTGTAGCAAATCCTTGAGTTTATTTTTATTTACATTATGTTACAGTGGTGGATCGACCTCGAAAATGAATTTTGTCGTCTGAGGGTTGTGCCAGGACAGAAGGTTGTTGATCTGTAACAAAAGCAATAATAAGGGTTGGGAAAATTTCCCTGACTTCCAGTCAATACCAATAGCATTATGAACAAGTTTTCATATATATTTCAAATATATTAAATAATATACTGTATATATTTAAAATCTTATATATATATTTATATGCAAATAAATGCAGAGGTCACATTTTGTTGTGGTGCACTGTGTCCTGTGACAAATAATAACTCTCAACTAGGGTTGAAACGATTAATCGTATAATTCGATTACAAAAAATGATCAAGGCAAAGTTTCTAGAATCGAAGCTTCGTTAAATTTTTTTCACTCGCTCGAGCATGAACCGCTTGTGTTTCATACGGATGCTTATTAGCGAGGCACAATGTTTTCAGTGGCGCGATCAAGGCAAGACCTGATTCATCTGAATGTGAAAGTATTTGTGAGATATCCCGTGCACAAAACAGAAGTAAATGTGTTAAAACGAATAGATGACAATTTTCATGATGTAAACACACGCACTGTTCGTGAGCTAAAACTCGCTAAAACTCTCCAGTTCAGTCAAATCTTTCCCTTTATAACAGACCAAACTTATATTTTAGCCGACAACAGCTAATATAACAGCTGACAACAGCTAAAATAACAAAAACAGTCAGCATTCTACTCACAATACAGCTTTATTGATATTTTCAGCATTTATTCTGGAATGCGCATCCATTGCTTTGTTATGATTCGGCTTTGAGCGGTGCACAGGAGATTGTGGGAAATGTAGTTCTCTCCCAGAAAGGTGAAAAGCAGCTCAAATTAGCTCAAAAATACTCAAAACCTTAGCATTTCTTAATTTTCAATTAATCAGAAAGATTATTTCTTAGACATTTTTTATTCTACATTCTTAGGGATACCAAATGGATAAAGAAATGTTTTTGCCTGGCACTAACCTTATTTTTCTTCATAACACTAAGCCATAGAATGCATAATAAAAGCTCTGCGAGTCAATAAACAGATACTGTTCTTACTATTTCTAGTAGTTATGTCTAGTTTTAGCACTTTTATTCTACATAAAGCTAAAAAAAAAAATTCTACAGGCGCCCTTCAATTTTCATCAGAAATGTTCTGATTTGAAGACTGTGTCAGTATTTACACGTCAAACTATGACAAATCTGAGTAGTGCAGAGCGTCCTGAATACAACAACATAAGGCATGTGAGAACTTCTACACACACACTATAATAAGCCTAAAAACAAAGGTATAGAAAAACATCCCAAATTCTCTCAAGGGTGTAAGGGGTAATTTAGCTTTTAAAAAAAGGAACATTCAATAAAGGAATAAAAGCTGGTAGTGAAAAAATGCTGAAAACAAAGAATGCTTTCAGAAATATAAATAATGATTGTTTATTTTATCAATTTACAAAATGCAAAGTGAGCGAACAAAAGAAAAATCTAAATCAAATCAATATTTGGTGTTACTACCTTTTGCCTTCAAACCAGCATCAATTCTTATAGCTACACTTGCACAAAGTCAGGGGTTTTGTAGGATTATAGTAATTATATTATTTTGTAGTCGTTATATTATTTTGTAGGATTATAGGATTATAGATCTGTGGTTAGTTCTCCAAGATGTTTGGAACAACCTACCAGCCGAGTTCCATTTTTGAAAGCATTCTTTGTTGACAGCATTTTTTCACACCTGCCTAAAACTTTTGCACAGTACTGTACATTTTGAGACTTGTCTTTTTTCTGTTTTTAATTTAAAAAAAAAAATCGGGTTATTTGATTAATCAAAGATCGATAGATCGATACTCGATTACAAAAAGAATCGACAGCTGCAGCTCTACTCTCAACTGTTCAGTAGTTTTCTTCTGCTGGTAACTCAGATATGAATGAAATAGAACTATAATGCAATTAATATTCATAGTTTAGCTTGTGGTAGAAGCACATTTTAATGGAATAATTAAGGAACTTAAATTTCTCCAGTTCATTTATAGCTTTTATATGTTGTGAACAAGTGGGAGAATATTTCAGAAGAAAACTATGCAGGACCTTTTGTAGAATCTCTAATATTCACATTAGATTTGCCAGCTGTATTTTAAATGTAGTTTCCCTTTCATTCCCAGGAGACAATTTGAAATGGATTATTTTTGACAAATGACTGCACTGCATGACTTCAGTGTGTTTTTGTATTTACAAAGGTAAATACTGAGTAGCATTAGACTCAGCAAACACTAAGCTTATTCCTTGAGATGTTTGCTCTGGTACCATTCTACCCTCTGAAGTTTGCTTAGACTAGCCCGGACTTTGATTTAAAGGTTGGCGAATCCCAAAGGCTACAGCAAGTTTACTTAGTTGAGGATTAGTGTTACAGGTTCAGAGAGGACAAGTCTATTTATAGAGAAGGACAAGCTATTTTTGAAAGAGTGTTAGTACCGCTTTTAACCCCCGGGTTAACAAAACCTGCTCCAGAGGGTTAACCCAACGTGTTGTAATCTGTTACATAAGTATTTTTAAAGATGGAATTATTTTTCAAAATCCTTAATATGAAATACTCAATAAGAGTAACCAGAAATTAGTTAACCCATTGACTGGGTAAGCCTTTGAAAGTGTGAAAATTTACAATAGGCTGTTCAGAGATCTCTTGGACTAGTTGAGAAGATTATTTTAGCATTTACAATATATCACATGGATGGCACTGTGGCGCAGTGTTTAGCGCTCACAGTGAGAAGGTCCTGGGTTCAATCCTCGGGTCGGTCTTTCTGTGTGGAGTTTACTTGCTCTCTCCGTATTCGTGTGTGTTTCCTCCGGGTGCTCCGGTTTCCACCCACACTGCAAAAGCATACAGTGAAGGTTAATTGGCGACTCTAAATTGGCCCGTTAGGTGTGAGTGAGAGTGTGAGTGCCCTGCAGTGTGTTGGCGCCTATCCAAGGTTGGTTCCTGCCTTGCCCCCGTAGGTTCCCGGGATAGGCTCCGGTCGTCCCGCGACCCCACTTGGGATTGAGTGGTTCGGATAATGAATGAATGAATGAATGAATACATTACATTACATTTGGCAGAGGCTTTTATCCAAAGCAACTTACAACTGGGGAAAACATTCAAGCTTGGTAGAACTAACAGCAGGTACTAAGTGCTAAAGTCAAAGTGTAGGAGGATGAAGGTATCCTCAGTAAATTTGGACAGGGGTAATATAGGATGTGCAGCCATCTAAGAGATGAGGTGCTCTCTGAAAAGAGGAAGCTCTTGAAGATGGACATGAGATGGAGATGATTAAATTATTATTTAATCATTCTATTATTAGCTAAGACAAGGTTAAGCAAGTCTGTCTATGATGCTTTAATGACTGATAGTACACAGAGTCATCTATACTCATTTTATGTTAGCTGTTACTTCTATAAAGGTTATGTTTATAATGTGACATTTAAAATCAAAATTGTATGGCGATGTATAGTCTGTTGATTCTCAAACAGTATAGTATTCACTAATTAGCTTTATTAGCATGTTGACTTGTGTTTCAGCCAAGGTGTTTTGGGTATATGATCCTCCTCTCATCCTTTAAAGAGGATTTTCTGGGACAAGTCCTTTCATCATGGCACATTTACTAAGGTCCCCCTTGTAGAGCAGTGTCATAAAATTGTCCTTCAGTTCTATTTGAGATTTTTATGCTTCCAGTCATAGCTTCACCATAAAGATGAGGGTGTCTCATAGGAGCCCCGACTCAGCCTTGAGGCTAGCCTTTCTTTTGGCCTCTCTGTATTCATGATGCACCAAATACTTCTTGGGGCTTAAGGGATCACCCTAAGACTGCAATAAAGTCAACTTACTTAATAAAACTTGCCTAGAAAGGGTGAACATAGTCTGACTGCAGAACATGTGTGAGGATCATTAACAAGTGTCCTTATTGTCATTTGTCTGCGATTCCAATCTACTGGAGAGACTGTTTATGGAAACAAGCGTATTTGTTTTGGGGAATTTTGATTACTATACATACTGAAACTAAAAGAATATGCAGTGTTTTTAGTGTCAATCATTCCATCAGTGGTTATCTGTGGAATAGTTCATTTCAATGGGAAGTTAGAATTGAGTAATATAGGGTGTGCAGCTACACAAACGAGAAAAAAAATCAACCTTTTCTTGCCTTTCTAAACAGACTACTGTTCATATGAATATATTAACTGTTTCACTTGCATTTGCATCTTGTTGCTAAGCACACTACCACATTTTGTCACAAATTTGCTCTCTTAATACTGTAAGTTGTTCCAAGTGTGAGAAGAAGAACATAGCCCTTTTTGTTTTACTTTCATAAATACACTTTAAAACAAGCAAGTGAAATGTATTAAATTATTGTATGGTTGTGACAGATTACAAAAATGACCATAATTTATTTTAAGGCAATATTCCACATGGTTGCACAACTTGGCTACACAAATCAGTGGTATTAAAATGAAGACTGGTAAGTTCACAGGTTAAGGTGGAATTGCTGGTTTTAGTACACATACTCGTTATCACGTAATTATTTTGTAAATTAGGCCTCACAGTACTGGGAGAAGAGAGAAGAGACCTGTTAAATTATCCCGGGGATTCTGTGTGAAGCTGCTCATTTCTAAGGGAATGAGGTCTCTAAGGATAAATACTTTTGGCTTTTATTACAGAGAGAACCATGGATATTTACTAGTGTTAATTATTTCCATAAACTAAACTAGAAATTAAGAAACTAATATTTTAAAAGAGGTGATATGCAAACAGATTAGATTTCTTATAGTGCAAAGATGATGTATCACTGAAATAAGTCCTGACAATTATTCTCAACATAGCAGATTATACCATGCAGATGATATTTAATTGGAACCTGATTAAACTAGTAGCTGTTATTGAACTTTTATTTATTGTAAGGTATGGAAACAAATTCAATTAAAAAGATAATTGAAAGCACGACTGCAATGAGGATCTATTAATTTAATGTATTCTTCTCCATTCCAAGTTTCCTTCATTCTGTGCAAGTTTTAGCTTCTTTTATTGTGACAGAGAAGAAGAGAAACAGGGCATATTAATGTTCCGATAAGTGCAAAAGATTATACATCATCTCTATATGAAGGTCGTACACAATATCCCTGCAGTACTGTTGGTCGGATTAGGAAAGGCTGGACAGTATAATATGTCAGAGTTGTTAGTATTACATATGGAATGGCAAATTCCTATTACAGAAAACAGCCAAGCATTATGGACAGATCCTCCATTTCCCAGAGGAGGTCATTACACAGAGCCGGACACGCTGTACGGGTGAGTCTCAGAGCAGAGCAATGCTGGAGAAACCGCTCTGAATAGTTAAGCAAGACACTGGTCAAAAATAATGGATTAACATAATGCTATATTTCTTGATGACTTGCTGAATGAATGATGCATCCACTGAGATGTTAAATATATGATGATAAATAGGGGAGGTGGCAGAGCCTTATGCCGTGGACATTCTAATGTGATGAAGACTAATGAGGAAAGATTTCTCGAATCGCAATGAGAAATTTCAGCACCTGCATAATAAACACATTCTGTGGGTGAAATGGATTCAGTGTTTGTAAATGATGATATGAAGGAGAATGCTCGCAAGGTATATTAATTAAGGTTGTTTCTAGGTTTCATGTATAATATTTTAATGGCTGAATTATGCTGCTTATTGAAGACTGAAAGGCTTGTGAAGTTTGTTAATATAGAAATAATGATCGTTGTGATTCATCTTTTTTCTTTAGTTTCTTTAAAGATGTTATGCATAATGCAAACCGAAATTTTATGCGCAGAACAAATGCACCCTCTTAAAGACAAAGTTGCAAAGATCTCCTTGTGACAGAAATAGCTTCTTCAAGGATATTTTGTCCCTTTAAATGTACAATGGTGAAGAGATGTCTGTGGGTTATCATGTCTCATAGGTCAGAACTGTTCACTTCACTGCTGGCCAATTATGGAGCTTAAATTCTGGCAGATATGCTATCTTTAACACTGTCAGTTTTGTACAGTATTAGAGACTCTTTGTCACTTTCTCTGGGACTTTTAAATCTAAGAAAAAAATCATAAGAAGTGAAGTCCAGGCTAACTTTGAGCCTCTGCAATCCAGCCTTTTCCAATCCATGCATTTAACAGTGGACCACGTTGACAGCAGTACATGCAAAAATGGCAGTGATATTGGGAGTCTGTCAAATGACTTGAGGTGTAAAACCATCTGGCAAAAAAGTAACAAAAAAGTGCCAAAGACGACTGCTGAGGACTATCAGCGCCCGACACTCCCCGCACGCTGTGGAGGTCTTAATTGCATCTCCCAGTAATCTGCTGGCTTGTCTGGGGAGCCTGCGACAGTGGCGCCTTCGAGAGATAATCACCTGACTGATAGCGGAGCGCCGTGCACACCTGTCTCTCCCTTGTTGCTACAGGATGATAAAGAATTAGCCAGCCTTTCATGTGGACTTTGAAGTCCGCAGCATCGTGACTGCTGCTTGTGGATCGCGGGCTCTTGATCTTACAGGGGCATTTGAATAACAATAAATGTGTGAATACACATGCAGAAAAGATGCATATTTTATCTGAAAGAGTGATGCAGTATGAGATTTCAAAATCAGAGAACCATGAGGTTTGGATTGATTTCTTTTGGAATAGTAGTAGTGTTAATGGATGCTGTCAGACTTGTGCTGCATTGCATGGTAGAAATTTGAATATAATTTTAAGTTCTTAGTCTCAACCTTACCCATGACTTTTAATTTTAAGGAAAAAATGAAGGATTAATCATTATGAAAATTTAATTTTCAGAACGCACAAGATCACTATAGATTCTTCTCTACTGGATGGTTTTAAGTGATAAATGCATGTTAAAGCGGGACTTTGTTATTTGCAGTAATTCTCTTTTCATGACAGAATATAGAACTTTTTTGAAAATCAGGTTATAGGCCCATTTCTCCCCTGAACACATCCCCCAAAAGTTCCATTGATGGCTGCTGCTGACCAGTGATGCATGGTGCCTCAGAAGACTTAAAATAATTGTAGGTTATTTGTTGAATGTGACAAATGGCCTGTGCTAAGGCCGAGTCGTGTGGCACATAATGGAAAGTTACAATGTCACAAGGGGATGAGTGCAGGTGACTTTGGCTGTTGACCTTGACAGTACAGGGTAATGGAGGTGGCCGAGATTGCTTGGAGGGGAGATAGACTGCACTGCTCTTACGAAAGAAAGAAGAAAAAGCTGAAAAAAGGGACGTTATGCGGGATGACCAAATGTTCTTGACATTCCATGTGCCATTTCACAAGATGAAGGCATTGCTTTTACGTAAGGACAGAATGGAACTAGCAGCTGAAAATGCCGGTATTTTCTTCTACCAACTGTCTTGCTTTTCAACACTAACTGTCCATCACAAAAAAATAAGTAATGGATTTAACTCTAAATCGAATTTGTATCCCACAGAATGCCAAGTCGGTCAACTTTGATAAAGAACAACCTTGTTTTTTTCCCTTTCTTTTCTTACCTTCAGTGTAGAAAATGGAAATCATTGGGATATGGAACCTGAATTATTAATTATTGCAGAAGTGTATACGTTTCTGTCTAAAGTTCTCTGAGGATTATTGGTATGATTTGGCTGGAATAAAATGTATTATACTGTTACAGCTCCCTCAGGATTTTACCCCAGCTGACCACTGAAGGACACTCCTGTCCTGTCTTGTATGGTATGTCTGTCATTTCCCTCTGTCCTGCCCCCTGTATGTCCTGATAGGTTAGAATCCCTTAGTTTGTTTATTTTCTTATTCTTGTTTAGTGCTTTGTTCCCAGTGTTACCTGATCTATTCATTAGTCCCAGTTTAGTTCCTCGCCTCATTTAGCCCAGTTCTGTTAGACTACTGGTGTAGTATTTAGTATCCGGGTTGTTAAATAAGGTAGCATATTGCTTGCATATGTTTTAGGTTAATTAACTCCCTATTTAGGCATGACTCTCTCTTTTATATCTGTTGGTCCAGTGCTGAGTTATACCCCGTTGGTGTGCTCTGCGCTGGATGACTGAATGAACAAGAAGATTTCAGTTGTTGTTTTGTGGCCATCGTGGTCACTTTATGCCCATTTTCAATAAAAGGGATGTTTTGCACCAGTTCCTCCATTCCCTGTTTTACACCAGCAGGCGAGCTGACAAATACTTTTAGGATATACCATATTTCTGTTTTAGTGTACTCCAAGTATGCACTAGTACATAACATTTTAAAGCGAATTGTTTAAATGAGTTTCTTGATTCAGTTTGGCTCAAAGTTTGGTTTTGTGTTCCTAATCAAAAGCAGGGTGAATTTATAATCACGGGGAAAAAATCTATACTGATTGCAAAGTCTTTCTCTTGTTTTTTTTTGTACAGGTGGAGAAACATGAAACATATCTGATGAGCCACTTTCGTATGGTTTGATAATTAATTTTCCAATGCAGCTCGTGTAAAGGAGCAGGACAAGTGTACTTTGAACCCACAGAGGTAATTAATACCTTTCCTTCCTGAAGGAGAAATGCAGCAGATTTTCTAAATAATTGTTTCTCATCCCCCAGGAGGATTTCTTGAACCCCTTATAGAATGACCTATATGCAAATACAATGTCAAGCAAGTGAAGCAGGAGTTTGTTATAAGCTGTGTATGAGAGAGGCACCACCACAAACCCACAGCATTGATTCATACAGTAATATGAAGAACGACTGAGCGTTAGCAGATAATGCCGTGTCCGCCAGGTAGACTTTCTTGAATAACGAATGTGACGAATGGCTAATTAGTACCATGGAAACTATTTCAGGGAGAGGGCTTGACAATTTGATGATGTTATGCATTTTCATTACTGATAAAGTGTAGATCCTCGAGAGTGTTTCACACTCTAGCTTTATATTTAACAGCCTCAATGGAAATTTCTAAATGAGACACTGGTATAACTATTTTTTATTTACAGGTTGAAAAGAGACTGTGTTTAGCAAAGGAAGAAATTTCCCATAGAATATTTAATATAAGCTAAGCTTCCAGAGATTCACTTGTAAAATACAAAGCTTAGCAGATGCTCTTTTTCAGTGCCACTTATAGTGCCATTTATTAATTTCGGGACCAGTCTTTGTAGAGCAACTTGGGCCTTGATCAGGGGCCAAATGATATTAGTTCTGGCAGGTTTGGGTTACGATGGATTTGAATGAACTCTTACTCCACGGGTCATCACCACCAAACCTGCTGCAGACACTGATTATAATGTTTACAGCTTAACTTTCTTCATTTCACTACTGAATCAAATTAAAACTTCTTTTTCCTAATTGTGCCACATGAAAGCCCACAATCTTTTTTTCATTTTAGTTTACTGACACCTAGTCCACATTATTTATGATCTTTCCTTTCACAATTGTCTTACTGTGTTAATATCATGCTGCCACTCTTTAACAAAATGTAACAGAAACATTCCGGAGATAAACAAATGTAGTCCAGTGAAGTGGTGCAGGTTTCTTTTTTGTCATTTGTAGGAGGCGAGTAGCTGGGAAAGCATCAGTAAGATGATGTGTCTCTGGAGAGCTAGTCGCCTGGGGAAAGACGGGGCTCTTAATCATCAGGGACCCAGTTTGGCTCCCTGATTTCTCTCTCACTCCTGCTGCTGCTGCACACTTCAAAATGCTCCTGAATACAAGACCATTTGCATACTTGCAAATCCACAGGCCTGGAGAACGGAACCATTTGTTGTGAAATGGGCCAGTTTGTGACAAAAGGCCGCAAACCAACTGTGTGCAGTTTTAATGCTTCACCATATGGCAGTGGAATTTCTCTGACCCAGTAATGGGTTTCCTGTTAATTTCATTGTGCCAACGAGGAGGAACGGCACCCATAATTTTGGCCCCTTAAAAGTTTATTTCAGCAACTTATGGGGAAAATTGCTGTATTTTACTCTGGGTCCCTTGTATAATGGCAACATTATAGAAAACTGATTCCATAAAGAATAAATTATATCTTAGAGAACTAAGCCGCTTTTTTACCCTACAGACAGTGTGGAAATTGCAACAATGCCGTTTGCCACCCACTAAGCCTTGAGGGAGAAGTTTTAATTCCCCTCAAATCCAAATGCACAGCCATTAAACGCTAATGTAGGTTGGTGAAAGCAGCTAAGGAGCTAACCATACATGGCTCACATGTGTAATTAGGATTTCAAATAGGGTTTTACTGCCACATCAGAACAGCGCGTGTACATGTGTAGGAGGTTTGTTTGTATGGAGGATGCTGAAGGAGATGCATCTCGGGTTGTCTGAGGCATCACTGCAAATCATAGCGCAACAATGCCAGACAATACCAGCTACTTTTTGTGAAATTTCTCTGAGGCAGATCGTTTTACAATGTCATTCTGTGTCTGGGGAGCACTTGTGAGAAAGAGACAGTAAGACTGTCTGCAGCAGAAACAAACAAATAGCAAAGATTTCTTAAAGCAAGAAAAATAATTACTGTGATAAAAATGCCACGGAGGTACAGTCTTTCTGCATTTACAGAATTGCATGCTTATCTAGAAGGAAAGAGTTGACAATCTCTTTGAAGAAATTTGGGGTTAAGGGTCTTGCACAAAACTGAAAATAAGTAAATTACTAAGACATTTAACTAATTAGAACTATACTATACAAGAGGGGCAATAAAATATCACCTTGATCTCTTCTGACTCCTTTTTTGGTTTTAGATATTTTTCCTTTGTTGTTTTTTTGCAACCTACAAACCCACTGATATTTTTATTTTTACTTCCCCCAAGAAGTATATAATAATATGCATTTAACAGCTTACAAAAATCATGTTTTACTCATTCTGTATCATTTGGGGCTCTGGTTTCTAGTCACCCATGACCAATCTCTATTATCACATGCACAGACCTATAGGGGGCATTCTTGTACTGCAACCCTTAGGAAGTGCATTGCACGCAAGGAGTAAGTGGACACTGTGATGAATGATGCTGCACCAATTAGTATTTTCTCATACTTTGTTCTAAAAGACTTTGCATGCATTTATTTTGAAGCAGTATTTCTGCAAGCATTTTGTTCTTCATCCAGAGAGACTTTTTCAACCACCAAATGGAGGAGCAATTAATATTCTTGATAGTTTTAGTTGTTGTAATTTCATCATGTGATACTCAATCCTTCAAACCAGTGGAATAATTACCTGTTTATATTTAATCATAAGACTCATAAACATCCTCCCACAACATGCACACACATTTGCCCACAGTTTTAAATAATTACCACATCGTACAGATGCAAGTCCAGATATATTCTCAAACCACCTTTTTTCTAAGAAAAAGTAACATTTAGATTATACCCTTACATTCAAATTTATATTGACAAGATATCTGACAACTTGATCTATTATGTAAACAGAAATCACGACTACAACATCTTTGTTCATCATAACTACCTGAGTTTTCCAAACAGACAATATATTTTATGTGTATTATTTCAGTGAAAGAAAACCTTTAGCCCTAAGTCATGTAGAAGAGTGGATTCTGTTTAGTATTAAAGCAGACACATTGGGTTGTAGACGTGTTCTAGATAATCCTTTGACTTTCTGCATGGGTGGATCAACTAAGAACAGTGGAAACCTTGGTTACGCTGGAGGATAGGCTTTAAAATAGCTGTTGTTCCCTCTCTTGGCTTTAGGATGGGGCTCGGTGCAGCTCACTGCCTTGTACAGCCACATCTCAGCACTGTCTCGTTCTGGAGCCGTCAGAAGAAATTCAATAGATTGCCTTGAATATCTGGCCTGGTCTCATGGGTAAGCTTGAAATTGTAGGCTGCTGGTCTTGTTAACTCACTTTAAAGATACTACACATGGAAGAAACTTCCGCATTTTAGAGTGCAGCAAAAATTCTCAAGAACTTCTGACCGCTACGTAGACTTCTGTGAAGCCTGGTGATACCATCAACTTTCCTACTTTCCACATTTGACTTAGTGATGTGCCAAGTGGCGAGTCAGTGCAGCCTTATTCCCATATTGCTATACTTTCTGCATGGACAGAAGCCTTGTGCAATATTACATAGTCACATATGGGCCACTTTTAGAATTTCATGCACACAGTACTTCCATATGCCCTGAAGAATATTCAGCATTTAGAGTTATGAATTCTTAATGTTTGGGGAAAGGTTAGGTTTAACACACCATTTTCGAATGATGTCTGAAAGTTATGAATGTTTAAGTTCACAGGAATGGTTATTGTTTATATCATCATAAATTATTTCCCATTAAAATGCTTCCTACTCTTTAAAGCTTTTGTTCTACTCGTTTTATCACCCCATCGCTGACAAATGTTTATACAAAAGTGCAAATTTTGACAACGTAGGATCAGAAGGTAACTGGTAAGCAGGTACACAGCTTTGTCTTAAGATTGCAAAGTAATAAAAGTTTGCATGGTCAGCTCAAAATAAATATTCATCTTAGGGGTGGGGAAGCTATTGGTCATACTGTTCATTATGACATCATTCATGAGATCATAATTCATTGGGGCAAATTTAGCATAATTTGGCGAGTTACTGTTGTATTTACTGAATGGACTGAAACATGGCCAAAGGGAGTGCAATTCTTACAAATGCAAAGCAGCAGCTCACTTTGTTGTGGGTTATTATAACTCTTAAGTTTATTATTGAGTTACTGCACGAATTACTGTCCATTCACATTATTATCCGCATTTATGTCTGACAATAGCTTTTCCTTCAAACTAACTCCTCAACAAAGCATGGCATTTTAAAAAACATTAACAATTATTTCTAGTCCACCAACATCTGTGGATTCTTTACAGTAGTAAGGATTAAACAATGTCTCACATGTTGTATAAATGTCTCACATATTGTATGAATTGAATAACAATAGGCATAAGTATATGTGCATGGAGTGGTAGGGCTATGATTCTCTGCTACAAACCAAAAGGTCATGGGTTCAAGTCTGACTCTACTTCCAGCACTACTACTATTAAACACCCATGCAAGAAGCGTCATCCCAAGTTCCAGGAAAATTACTGAAGTTAGAAAATGTAAATCACTCGGAATAAGAGCACCTGATAGATTATGTAATGTGTAAATTAATGTAATGTGTATAGTCCAGTGGGTACACAAGAGAAATTTATGTATAGACATAATTTAAACAAAAGTTATTTTCTGTCATTAGTGCTATATCCAGCTAGAAAATCAACATTTTCTCTTAAAAATGATATTGCTTTTCAATAACATCATTATAATACACAGGTTAATGGAAGTAGTATTTTATCATACATATTCATGATTCGCTACAGTTCAGTACCATCCAGCAAATGGTGAAATTTGGTGATAAAAGCATAAACGGAAATGGCTAAAGGATACTTTTGTATTATATTTGTATTATCCATTGCAACAGTTTTACCATGTTTGAATGTAATCATTCTATTTACTTTTAAGAAAAGAAACATTTTGCTGATATTATGGTGTGTTCCATTTGCTGGTATAAAAAGTTATAAAAAACTTCTATCCGAGTTCAACTCTCCTGTGGCAAATGGAATGCATCCAATTCGCTTTTCACTGTATTTGTAGCGGATGTGACAAAATCACATCAACCAAATCTCGGCTGCAATGGCAAATGGAACGCAACATTAGTACAAGTCTGATGCTTCATGTCTGTCCCTGAAACAGTACCAAAAAGGCATGGTTACTATGACAACATCAGTAACCTCAGAGAATCAATTTTGTTATTGTGTGTATGTGTGTCTGCTTGTGTGAGGATGTGAAAGAGGTAGAATGATTGTAAGAGACACAGAGAATCTATAAGAAAGCAAAGCAAAAGACTAAGAGAGTCTCTATGAGTGTGTGATAGAGAATCACTATTCCAAGATCCCAGACTCAAAGGTGCAACTCAAACATCCTCAGCCTTAATCTTTTTGGACATCTCATATCCCTCAAGGTACTGCACAATCAACTTTGATGAGAGCTGTTGACTCAGTTTAGTCCATCAGAGACTTCAGCAGATCTGATTGAGGTTTCAGGCTCACTTCCATTTTTAACCTTCAAATCTATATTTAGAGCCAAATAAAAGGTTTGTGAAGAACTTGTAACAATCTCTGGATAGTATTAGTTCATTGTGCTCAAAAAACCGTAACACAGGTAGAATGGAATATGATTTTTGAAGTGATGAGTCAAAGTCAATCAAACCAAACATACACCCAACAGCCTGCCTGTTAGTCAGTACTAAAATTGTTCACAGTTTAAATAAATTAAACCCAATCTCAATTAAGCTGTTGTTTTAGAGCAGAACTGTGATTAAAACATCAGAAAAAAACTAAATCAAACCCTTAAAAAAGTGTGTTGAGATGACGTTAAAACCTGTTAATTCATGCATATATTGAATGGCAGTCGGTTTCAAGGCTTGTGACCTCTCTAACCCACATCATTCATTTCATAACTGGTTGATTCTATAAATAGTAGGTTACTCTCAACATTTAAAGCCATGTCCTCATTGAACCTTTTTGTATTTAACCTGACATTTGCTTTAAAAAGAGAAAATGGCATTCAGTCAAAATATCAAAATCATTTTTCTCTATTAGCTTGAATGTTTGACGCAGGTTTGTAATGGTTTCACAACTTTAACACTGCACAAACCCTGACAACATTCTTATGCCCTTGGAAATGTATGGAAGCCACATGGCAGTTCCGTATTGCTGAAGTATTTATATGTAGGTCAAAATGTTTTTGAAGTCAGTTACAAACATTCCCATACTTAAGGCAATGGCAGAGATGGAAGTCATCAATCCAACATCTTTGGTATAAAGTTGTTCAGAGGTGAAGGTTCGGTGTGGAATCAATAATTATTAAGAAATATCCTTTATTAAAACAATTCTATGTAGTAACAATATAGATATGTACTAAACTGTACTTCATCCATCTGAATATAAAGTCGTATAATGTATTCTTTGCATAGCAAGAAAACAGTAACTTTTAGGCTTAATGAAAAGCTTGTTTGTATTAGCAGAGACATTCAGCTAGCTAGCTTGCCTTCGAACCGTGTTAACATTAGAGTATGCACCAAATGGAGGATCATGATGGTAATTACACTAAAACAAAACAGGGTTAAAGATGAATTATAACTCTTGGTTAGACGAGTTTGCTGGCATATTTTATGAAGAAGAAGAAGAAGAAGAAGACAGAGAAACATGAAGAGTTTGGGCACACAGGAGAATTTATGGAGGTTTCAAGAAGATTTCGTTACATACATAGACATACTACGTGTGAAATGTATAGAGAAAATGTTATTCAGCTTATCCTGTATAGAAATATAAAAATGGGTTGGGGTTTGTGTAAAAAAGTGAGGCATGTCAGATACATGATGGGGTAGTGGTGGGGGGTGTGTGAGGACGAGCCTTCAGTTTTAATGCTTGTTTAGCGCTCGGGTTAGTGCTAACCCTAACCCTAATGGCAACCCTGTAAATGCTGTATCTATCTAGTTTTCATTGTGTAATGATCCATCACGATACTTTCTCCTATGTGTTCTATAATATTGTGATTTATATTATTTCTCACTGATATTATTTAAAGTATGATTATCACATAAAGATTTATTGTTTTTAATGAAGGTGTGCATAATCAGTCTTATTGATGGCTGTATTAATGTTGTTTGCTGTGAAGCATTATTTCAGACGCAGTTCATGATCATTAAGATTCTGGTGAGAGAAGAGAAAGTGATTCATCTCACAAATAAATGTCAGCTGGGATCTTGGTGAACAATTATGCAGAATGCTGGGATGCTTCATAAGATGAAACAATTACCGAGACTGGGACATAACACTGTTATTGCCAACTAGAAAATTACTGTCATGCACTATTGCCATTTGCCGTGAAAAGCATGCTCTGAACATGCTGACATTTAGAAAGGTGAATATATCACAAATAGTACTGGCAAAGGTCTGATAGTATCTGGCATTTATTATAAAATTGTCATATTTAAGAAGGCAGTTTGTGACAAGTAAAAAATCTACCTGCCTACCTAATATTTATGTCTAATAAACAAAATTGCACATTAGTGTTAGTGATGTTGAATATCCATTTTATATTTATTTATTTATTGGTAATTTTGATTATGTCAATACCACAAAAGTGTTGTATGGATACCATACAATTTTACAAATGTGACACAAACATTAAATCTCAAATATTAACTTTAAAATCATGTAAACTTGAAAATGGCAGTGGGTACGTATTTTGATTCTTTGTTGCTCTTTTTAAAAATACATTATTTAGAGGCCATCAAGACACTAGCACTTGGTGATGTAATCACTTATAAACACATGCAACAGAGAGACATATCCCAAAATGTGTTAATAATTGAGCCTAAACACTTGGTATTATGTTCAGTTGCTGCTTCTGTATAAGATAATTGCGCCCTTTTCCCAGAACCCAGAGAAGCCAAAAGTTCTTTCCTTTGAGGTGTTCTTTTGATCATCAATTTTACATAATAAGCAAAAAATTGCCGTATGTAGTACGTAATTGTTTATATAACTAACTTTGTGCAAGATGCGAGTACATATTCATTTCTATTCAAATATTGCCAAAGACTTTGTAGTTGATTTTTTTCCTAAAATCTACAAGTAGCTTATGTTGCAACATTTAACATGAACTACACATGACTGTCTGTTACCAGGTAGTTTACCATTAATTCTAGTCAAACACTGCCAATAGCCATAATACCTGCAGATAAAATCTGATGCTCTAAGCAGGTCTGGATCTAGACAGTATTTAAAAGTGAAACCAAAGTTGGATTGCTGGTGAAAGTGATGTTAATGCGCCTGTGGTCTGTGTGAATCCCAAAACAACACTGACACAGTGTTGTAAAGATGACACTGTTCATTTGGAAGAGTGTCATCTTTATTTGGAGTTGGAATTTGGAGTCTTTCTGAGGTCATGAAAGATCTTCCAGGGGTGAACTGTGATGTCCTGCTACAACTGCTCACCATAAAAGCCACCATAATGTGTGGTAAAGGTACTGCAACAGAACGGCTTCCATCGCATCATCTAGGTAAGTGCTGCAAATTGGCTCTGTAAAGCACTTTGGGTTTCTAGGACTGCTCTATGTAACATTCATTTATGTCTGCAACTAGACCAATCACAAATGTCCTCACTGGCAAGTAATACTGTGACAGCTGAGATGCAAAGAGAGCTAAGAGATGACTAAAAGCTTTCCAGTCAAGAAATGTTAAAGAAAAATGCAGAAAGGTACAAGATCCGTTTTCTGTCTTCTGTGTTACTTTCTGACATTATATTAGAGAGAGTGTGTTGTAAGTAAATGTTCGGTGATTGTTGTGATATGTTTCTGAACATTCTGGTACAGTTTGTGAAGATACCGACTATGTCTTTAACCCTGGGTTATGGTTTACATTTGTATTTTTGCAATGAAAAGAGCTGACCCAGATCTTATGCATTTTCTTTGGAAAGGGAAAACAATTCAGTTGGGGGCCTACAATGTTTTCTCATTCTCTGTTATGTGCCATAGTGTGACAGTCCCTGGTGCCTTCACATTGCCATGCCGCTAGGGGCACTGCGTGCCATCGTACATCAAGGCAGACTGTGTCATTTCTAGTTCATAGTATATTTAGGAAGTCCTAATGAATGTGAACTTTGCTAATGAGCAGTTACTATTTTTCTTTATTGTGGCCAGGTTTGGCTGATGGATTGTTTAGGACTATGTTTTGCTGTGTGTCTGATGACTTTGCTTGCTTCGGTTTTTAACCCACTAGCCTGTTCTTGAATATGTTCCTTGCTTCACCTAAGATTTGTTGTTAGCTCCTGGTTCTGATCCAACTGCCGCAAACACTTTTGCTTTTAACGTAGATATCACCATGCACTGGCTATCTGCTCTAATCTCCTTCAAGTCTTGTTCAAGATTGTCACCAAATTACTGTCAAATTTTATTTACTTTCTGACAAGGTATTAAACTTTTGAATGAGCTGAAAAGTACTAATAGATAGTAAATCACTTCTTTTTCTGCTGTAGAGATAAATTAAATGAGGTATGAATTAATTGTGTAGCCTAGTTGTACAATAACCTGTGACAGCTGTTTTCTTTTAAATTGGACTCTCGCTCTCTCTGTCTATTTCTTCCTGTCTCCAATCTCTCAGAAATGTGTCTGATAACATGCCAAGTCAGACTTCATAAAGCAAACCCTATTATAATTAATACATTCAAAGTTAAGCAGCTGGTTGAAATTCAGGACCAATAAGGCCAGCCCAACCCTTTCAACCAGGTGATGCGGCGATGTGAAACACATCAAAAAGATGAAGAGGCTAAAGGAGCTTTGAAGCAGTGCATCAAGAGGAACAATCCAGCTAAATGAGGGAAAGATTAGCTGGAGTTCCAGTTAGTCTCATCTGCACCTTTTTTTCTCCTTGACACCAGACAGCTTGTTCTCAGTACCCTGTGGAGAAGCTCCTTTGAAATTCCTTACTAGCTTCCCTGAGCAACTACAAGACGCTGGGATGAACATCTGTTGGACCTGGTTACTACAGTGCCATAGTCATAAACTGCAAACCCTTCCTCAGCTGTGATCACCTCTGACGGCTAGAGCCTACCCTTCAGTGAAAGTGGTGGTCCATGATGTCAGTCATACCCATAAAAAAGAGCAGAGACGTATCCAAATTCTTTGTAGTATGAGGCAGACCCCATGCTGTGGCGCTTTCATTAGTGCGGTCTGGAGGTGGGCATTTCCTTCCTAAGCACTTATTAGACCCTTGCATCACAAAACTGTGTAGTTTACATTCCCTCACAGTATGTGGAAGCCATTGTTTTCCTTAATGCTTATGTACATGTTGGGCTTCACAGCTAGAACAAACTGTGAAGAAAAAGCAACAACCACAGTCTACAGACTTCTTTAATTAAATAAATAAGTAAACATATAAATAAACGTGTAGCACACAGTGAGTCAACCAGATTTGACTGAGCGTCTCTCCCGGCCTAAACATATGTTTGTTTAAGAGACTTGTGTTGTTTATGGCCATCCAACTTTACTCCATTTTGGGTTTTAGCACAACTGTCAGCACACAATTTTTCGGACGGTATAACTCTCAGGAAACAAGGAGTGCTCAGGCAAGGGTATTATGGGATGATACGAGAGTCCTCTTCAGGCATCTCCTCCCAGTCTGTCTGTCCCTGAGTGTCTGATCTCTCCCACTCGTGGCGCAAGCCTGAGAGACCACAATTGGGCACGGAAACCATGCTGTGATGTGGAAAATTGCCCCATTATTTCATCATCAAGGGAGTACTGAGGTATGTAAAAGCCTGGAAAAATAGATGCCAAGTCAGTTAAGTCTGCCTCATCCATGCCAACAGGGAAAGCTATTCATGGGCGGATATCACTGCTTGCCTTTTTAAATGGTGAGGTCATTCACTGGTACAACACAAACATACATGTTGACATTTGAGAATGGAATAACCTGATAGAAGACACAGAATAAAATGTGTGAAAAACAGGTAAATAGGCTTAAATGATCTTAAATGAATAGTTTAACATTTTTCCCCAAACCAGACCTTGCAAGAGGTGTTTCTAATTATTAATAATTACCACATTTTATATAAATAAAATCTGATGCACGTTTTTGACATTTAGAAATCATTTTATCCTAGTAATTCTAAGCCATCTATTAGGAGACTTTGGTTTGCAGAAGGTACTAACAACAAATCAGTAATAGCTCTGTAATAGTACTGTAATAACTATTTTAATAAGGCTCACATGCTGTAAATGTAAGCATTTAGCAGACGCTCTTATCCAGAGCGACTTACATTTCCTAATTTCAGGGACAGTTCCCCTGAGAGCAACTTAGGGTTAAGGGTTTTGCTCAGGGACCCAGTATTGGTAAGGCCAGAGGTCAGATTCAAACCCACAACCTCTTGGTCCAAAGGCGAGTGTTCTACCACTAGGCCACCAAAAAGAGTTTAAAAAGACTCTAGTAAAAGTATTGACACAACTTCTTTACTCAAGTTGAAGTGAAAAGTACAGGCTCTAAAATATACTGAAAGTATCAAAGTATAAAGTACCCTTGCGAAGGAGAAAAACACTGGACTCTGTGTGAAAGTGTTATGTAGAGCGCAATCAGAGAAAAATAAAGCCACATGAATGCATAAAGCTCCAGTGGCCATTGTCATCATTATACATGATGACTGCCTCTATCCTAAAAACATCATACAAAAATATAGTGGTGTAAAAAGCACTATATAAATAAACTCAACTGAACTGAATTTTGTCCAGCTAAGCTTCTTTCTGCCACCACAATCACGATATCATTTCCCACCGAGATGCCGCCTGCTTTTAGTTTGTTTTTCTCTCTCTCTTTCTTCATCGTGTTTTTCGTGTTGTGCGTCATATGCAAAGACGAATAAACCAATGGGATTGTCTTTTCTGTGCGTGTTTACTACATTTTTAAGCCTCAGCCAATCGGTCAAGTTGTCTGGATGGCGTGCATTATTGGTAAACTTGCCTAATAAACGTTTTATAAATTAAACAAAGCAAGAATAATGAAACTGATTTGAAAATGTAAGGCTGCCTAATAGCGAGAAAGTCCTGGGTTCGATTCCCAGGTCAGCCGTGGGACCTTTCTGTGTGGAGTTTGCATGCTCTTCCTGTGTTTGCGTGGCCTTTCTCCGGGTGCTCCGGTTTCCTTCCACAGTCCAAAAGCATGCAATATAGGTTGATTGGTTACTCTAAATTGGGCCCGTAAGTTGTGACTGTGAGTGCGTGTGCTTTGCAGTGTGTTGGCGTCCACCCAGGGTTGGTCCCCACCTCAGGGTGGGATTAAGCGGTTCAGAAAGTAAACGAATGAATGAGTTGTTACTTGTTACTGCAATCGTTTGTATGCTCAATGTATAAAGCAAACTGTATGATGATGATGATGATGATGATGTTGATGTAGAAGCTGCATCACATACTAAGTCTGTCAGAAGATGTGTGCTTCTTCCCAGTTTGATTGTCATTCTTTATCCACTGAATTTCACCAGACACCTTCAGCCAGGTTTTAGGCCGGACAGTAAAAGACGCCCAACACTGTACCATTGCACACAGCTCTCAGACAGCTTTGGCCAGGGGCTAATGACAATAAAGATGTTCATAAATTGCCAGCCAGACTGGAGCTTGACTGAAACCTGGCCGGGGGAGACAAGCCATAATTTTTCCTGGCCCGAGAAGTGAGAGAAAGGAGAGTGTGAAAGTTTAATCAGTGTAATCAAATAGACCGTTTCGCCCTGACAACTTGTCTTGGAACAGATGGCACAACAATGTAGGGGACAGCACTATTAACAAATCCCACTTCACTGCTTGGAAGGCATCAGGTTTAAGTTGAGAGCAAAGTGGGGATGCTAGGACTGTCAGATGGCTCAGTGCAACCAGGCAGAAGAGAGAACACTCACTGTCTGATATATTGGCATCGCATCTTTCGGTCTTGGCATGTCTGTCAAACTTTTCTTTCATAGCAAAAAAATAAATGACAGCACAGGTTATGAAACCAGCAGGCCATGTAGACTAAAGCTGTCCAAACTAGTGAAACTAGTCAAAGTGCATTAGAGAAAAGTTCTGACTGTTTACTTTAATAATCGTCTCATTGCACATGCAAAGGTCTACAATCATTTTTTTAAACAGAAAAAATGGACGCACTTCAAACATGCATTCCACACTTCAAAATATGGATTCAAAGCTGCGCAGTTGTCAAAGAGAATAATATTTGATGATGTGGGACTTTAGTTAAAATAGGCTGTAAAAATAGTGAAATGTACAGAATGAATTTTTATTCCACATGTTTGAGACTATTTTAGGCTACAGGACTTGTGATAAGCCTAACAGAGAGAAGTTCTGTTCACTCTACTTATGGAATACTGGAACAGTGTGGAGCTTTTGGTTCAAACTGTTTGAAGGACTTGCTACTTCTTCTTCGTTGATTTTTGGCCTGTCAATAGTTGTTCAGAACGAACATTTATTTAATATTTAAGTGAAATGGACGAGACACTCTAATGTAGCTACAGAGCAAACACTTTCATAAAGTTAAAGATTTCATCTCAATCTTAATTAAAATTTTATGTATTACTTATTTTGATGCTAGATAACATGCTGATTGTAGTTTTAACTACTATTTTCATGTTTAATTCCCCAACATGTAGTGTGTGGTGTACATAGTAAAGTCTGAAATGAAAAGAGCTTGGACAGTAAAGTACAAGAAAACCCAAGAAACATGTGGATTTCTATGATGGAGTTTTACGAAGTGTCACATTATATATTTACGTTATTATATACACTCCACTTTCTATAAAACCGTATATCTAAAGACTGTGAGAAAAGTCACTTTTCACAACAGGAGATGAAAATAGCTGGTGGGTGATCAGCTGGGATTCCATTAGTCTCTGCACAAGCATCTGGTCAGATCCGCAATCAAAGAGACGAATGTGCTCACTAAAGACAGCAGGACAAGGCAATGATGCAAATCTTATAGTGAATGCTGAAGTGCATCAATTTCTTATTTTAATCTTTTTATCCTATCTCCGGTTTCACTTTAAAGCATATTTATGCAGTGCTTACAATGCTGGAATATAGTTTCACAGAATACTTTCATCATTAAACTACAAGAATTATAATGGAACAATTTTAAGCTTTTTTAAAATTTAAGGGTTGAGTGAGGGAAGCAATGGTTCTGCACAGAAATATAATGTGTTACTCAGCATCCTCTGAATGTGTGCCAGTGATTAATTGCATATATCAGGATTATGTCAAAGTTAAGTGCTGCATAAATATTTAAGGAACCACTGTCTAATTACATTTGATTACCGTAATTAAGAAGTTCAGGACAAAGGGTCATGCGGTAAGTCGTTTCCTTAAATGGTAACTGTCATTTTGGCAGTAACGACATCAAAAAGTGTACTTTTTCCTCACACTTCATCAAGCATATTGATTTTAAAGGTGGCAAATTGTGCAATCTAGGCACATTGCATGGTTAAGAAGGCAGAAGGCACATCGAGAAAGTTGAAGGAAGCAATCATTATTGAATTTACTTCGCTCTACTGCATCCAAATGCACTGCAGCTCTGGCTACTGTAACAGTAAATAAATCTTACATATGATGGTGTGTTGATATTGTACAGCTTATAGAGGAAAATAACTGGACTGACTTTTAGGTCATATTTTATGACATCATTCTAACTATCCTATAATTGTTAATGGAGTTTCATGTACAATTTCAGGTACAACCTTCCACCTTTGCCAATCACAAACAGTACTGTGCAAAAGTTTTAGGCAGGTGTGAAAAAATGCTGTAAACAAAGAATGCTTTCAAAAATGGAAGTGTTAATCATTTATTTTCATCAATCAACAAAATGCAGTGAATGAACAAAAGAGAAATCTAAATCAAATCAATATTTGGTGTGACCACCCTTTGCCTTCAAAACAGCATCAATTCTTCTAGGTACACTTGCACACAGTTTTTGAAGGAACTCGGCTGGTAGGTTGTTCCAAACATCTTGGAGAACTAACCACAGATCTATAATCCTATAATCCTACAAAATAATATAATGACTATAATCCTACAAAATCCCTGACTTTGTGCAAGTGTACCTATAAGAATTGATGCTGGTTTGAAGGCAAAAGGTAGTAACACCAAATATTGATTTGATTTAGATTTTTCTTTTGTTTGCTCACTTTGCATTTTGTAAATTGACAAAAATAAGCAATCATTATTTGTATTTCTGAAAGCATTTTTTGTTTACAGCATTTTTTCACACCTGCCTAAAACTTTTGCACAGTACTGTAGATCACCAAACAGCTGAAAGTAATTCGCCTATTCTGTGAGCGAAAAGTGACAGAAACACTTTGAGGTTAATTTCAGGGACTATCAGTTGGGTTTGCACTAATGTAATAATCTAAATCAGTTAGTCCTGCATTGCTCTTGAATTGCTCTCATTCTCTGCCTCACTGGGGAGCATCAACTGCAGTGCCACCAATTTCTATCTTTTATCCTTGTGCTAAGTGATTTCTCTCATGGAAATCAACATGCAATTCCCTTGAAATAGAAAATAGAAGTCAAAATCCACCACAGGTCCAATTAATCCTGGCATATAATGACAAAACAGAAATGAAGTAAAAGAAAATTTAAGTAAAAGAAGTACAAAAAAAGATGAAAAGTCTATGAATACATACCACAAAAAATACAATTATACTACTGCACTGGCCATCCGTTCTGCAAGTGACTATAAGTACTGAGCTCATGCCCATCATCTTTGCTAACAATTAACTCTCACATTCGATGCATTTTGTTTCACTGCCCAACCTTGCAAGACAGAAAAGGGGAAATGCATGTTCTACTGAATATGGATTCATGAACTTCAGTCTAATGCCATTCTTTCTCACTGAGGCATTTAAGACACTGATGTTCTAAGAATAAGACATTGAATAGCTTTTATTAGCCATTTGTTCTTTAAGAACAAATGGCTAATGAAATTACCCAATGGCTAAATGAATTTGTTCTTTAAGAACAAATGGCTAATTAACTATTTCTGCTGAAATATTAATGACAATGAACCAAAACCGTACTCTATGGAGTGAATCATATTGTAATTAAGCAATGCAATTAAACTTGCTGATGGCCCTGAACATGCTTGCATTTTGGAATGGGACGACTTCCAGATAAAGGGACAAAAGGCAGAATTTCCATAGTGGCAGTAGAATCGATCAGGGATGAATCTCTTATCACTATGACTCCAGCTATCTTTTTCAATATGACAAGTGAATTGGACTAGTCTTTGTTTCCACAAAACCAGTCTTTGTTTTCTTCATGCTGCCACCCAAAAATCTTCAATGATGAGTCATCACCCAATGGAAACAGAAATTATGTTTGTGTGGAATACGGGTGGCATGCTGTCGCAGTGGTTAGTGCTGCCGCCTCACAGCGAGAAGCTGCTGGCTTCGATTCTCGGGTCGGCCATAGGGCCTTTCTGTGTGGAGTTTCATGCTCTCCCCGTGTTTGCGTGGGTAACCTCTGGGTGCTCTGGTTTCCTCTCACAGCCCAAAAGCATGCACTGTAGGTTAATTGGTGACTCTAAATTGGCACCGTAAGGTGTGACTGAGAGTGTGATTGTGTACCCTGCGGTGTGGTGGCGCCTACCCAGGGTTGGTCCCCGCCTTGTGCCTGTAAGTTCCCGGGATAGGCTTCGGTCGCCCTGCAACCCCAGTTGGGTTTAAGTGGTTCAGGTAATGAATAAATGAATGAATCTGAGTGGATTATGTGCTTTTGTCTTATAAAATAAATGCTGGTATGACAGACATTTGGAGGAGTCAGTAATATAGATGGGTCAAAGAGACATCATAAATAATCTTGACTCTTGGGCTACATTAACTGTTATAACTACTATACAGCTGACTTGGCACATGGTCCTGTCCATCAACAGTTCTATAAAACTGCAACACTGCTAACATTTCAGAGACTCTACAGTAGCATGGATTGGGTCAGTGTTGTAAATGTCCATCTTCTGTGTTATGAGCAGCAAACTAAATCAATTGCACTGCAGCGGTAGCATGTTGCCAATTTCACAGATTGAGATTTTACACTGGTAACCAGCAGCATGTGGCCAAGCACATCTGGGTCTACATGGACATCACTGTTTTTTTATTGTAATCATCTATTTCAAAGTAACAAATAACAAATTGAAATGCATGTTACTTCAAAAGCAAGCACGCATCAACTGAAATCTGCACCTAAGACACCTAATCTGTATTTATTTATATAACTAAGTTGGAAGATGTAAATATGGAAGCAAGGTATATAATTTTACATACTGAACATATTCCTAAAGAAAAAGGCAAAATAAATGTCCAATTAAATGACCAATTTTGTCAGGCTTTTGGTAGAGTTCAGATCTTTTAACAAACTTGCAACTTGCAAACAATTGCCCCTTTTTTCAAAGCTCTTCCATCTTGAGCTTCAATTAAATTGATTTATAGATAAAATAAGACAGATGCAGAGAACGACAACCTTTAGCTAATGGAAGACTTGTAGAATGTCAACTCCCCTGTTCAGTGGATTTGACATGAAACCACTGTGGGAGAACATGCTCATGACAGAAAACTGTCAAAATAATTTACGATAACATCACATGGCCATAGAAAATCACAGTCTCTGTAAGTAAATAAAAAGATATATATAGCAACATGTTATCACATCACTGACATCTTTGGTTCTTAAACCACAATGAAAACAAGTTAGCAAAAAGTTTGCAATTCAATTTAACAATGACATGCAAACCAGATAAAAAAAACAACGCTTAATATGCATAATCATAATAACTGACACCGGCAAAAGACTTTGAAGGCTCCACAGTAATTCTTCTACTTAAGCACAAATAAAATTGAAGCATTATTTATGGCTTTTCCCAAAGCAAGCCTTGAATGGTTTATGAAACTGTCTGACCTGATTTCTTATGTGAAATAGAATGTGACTACAGGAATAGCAGCCCAAATGGCCTTAAACTTCCCCATGATAAAGTGTGTCTGCCTTTAAATCTGGCCCAGTCGAGGCTCCCTCCATTTGCCCTTTAATAGTACAGGAAAATATGGTGCTGCTGTTGAAGTGAGTATGAATTAGGCGCCATAACCGAGATGAATGAAAAACTGCCATTTGAATACCATTTGCCAAGATTTGATGTACTCAAACTCAAACTTAATTAAGCACAGAGCTGTGAACGGCAGAAAGGTCTGAAATAGGGGAAAAGTGACTGTGGGGGAGGCAAATGGCTTATATAAGGATTCATTCTTATTCAAGACTGTAATTGATAGAACAGAAAGCTTTATGTTCACCAAATTGCTCCTTTATTGAAGCTCACATTGCAATAAGTGCATATGCCATAGTTAAAATTGCAGTTAACTCAATGAACACTGCAACAACAAATGTCAAAAACACTTTTTTGATCTAAAGCATTAAAAAAAAATTAACATTGCAATTAAAAGATATAAATGTTTATTATACTGTAAACCTATACTGCACACTAATATAGGCAATTTCAGGAAAATGTAAGTGAATTATTACCTGAGGCCCAGAGTATAATGTTGTTATTAGATACATGTGAAGTGAATTTAGGTTAGTGATTATTTGTCATTATGAACACACAACAGCACAACACATAGTGCACCACAATAAAATGTGACCTATGCATTTGTCCCTTCCATGAATAAGCAATGGGCAGCTGACATGCAGCACCCTGGGAGCAGTGCTTGGGGATGGTACCTTGCTTGGGAGTACCAGCCAGGGACATGAACCAGTGACCCTCAGTTTACGGCATTTCTCCCTAACCGTTATGCTACTAAGTGCCGCAAGAAAACATTTAATAAAATAAAAATAAAACAATCACAGAAACCTCACCTTGCAGTAACAAATGTTTTACATAGTTCACACTATGGCATGTGTCGCACTATAGCATGAAAAACAAAGTTCTTTGAATTAATTGTTCTTTAAGCCCATATATGTTTTATGGACTCATCCAGGCACTAGAAAATATCTGCAAAACCATTTCCACATTCAAATTCTCATACATGTACCAAGAAAACTTTATTATCGCCAAGCACCAATGGGCAAGTGTCAATATTGCTACAATATTTTAGGGGAAGTGTTGCCAAACAAAACAAAACATTGCCTGAGCATTATATGCTTGTAACTGTAACCACTGGGTCAGTGCATCAACCTGTACTATTCAGCTGTAGTCCTGTGTGAATTAAAGTTCGTCACATGTCATCTTTCTAACACTCTGTGCTTTTGAAGATATGGATGTGTAATAAGTGACATCATAGGTGAACATACATAGCTGCTAATCTAACGGGGTTTTTGGATATTCAAGTGCTGAAAACTCCTGATAATGGCCATGCATTCTGTCAGGAACACAATGGAATTGCCAGTCCAACTCACAGTCTCTTACCCAGAGAGCTCTGGAAAACAGTCTACATCCAAAAGGAGACACTCACTTTGCCAAAAAACTGGAGAACAACCATCAAACTTTACTCCTGCATGCACGCATGTGCAAAAGAGTGACCCGATATACTGTAGATGGTCATTGATTAGCGGCTGACATTTGAGTGGCCCCATCATTCACACATTATCTTGTTGGGGACCGTCGCTTTAGCAAATTTCACTCAGCGTCCATTTTATCTCTTTCCAGGATGACATTGCTGGAACCGCGTCTAAGGCCATCCAGTTTTGTATGTGTTGTGACATTTTAGTTTTTTATCTATTCTTTGTTTTTTAAAAATTGTGGCACTCTCTCTCTCCTTGTCTGTGAGTACAGATACCCACCGCTACTCCGAAATACTTCATGCATTACAACCCTACTACCCGAAAACAAACACAGACCAAATTCAGTCCATTCTGTCCAAATGGTATGATAATGAGCTATTTTACAGTGTTGACATAATGTTCCTCGGGCAGCACCGTGAGGCTGCATTAAGTGGGTTTTATGTATTTGGGTCATGTTTGAGCAACCTTAATTTGTAATAAATTTACTCCGCCTTTCGCTTAGTGGACCACATGATAAATGCCCTCTGCATTGTGCAAACAGCAGGAACAGAAACATTTAAATGGCGTGGCTATACTGGCAGTCCTCTTTAAATAGATAAATGCATATGTTTTCAATTTCGGCTTAAAAAAATCTCATGTATTTAAAAACATGGCTGTGTATGCTTGCCTGATGATTTATATGAACGCACACTAGGAAAAAGCATGAATCTAAATATACGCAAGAGAACGCATATTTGATTTTAATGGAGATTAAATGTATTTAATGTGAATTAAGCCATTTTCTAACCTGTGACATCAGTTGCAAAGGCAGAGCATGTAGAGATGGCATTCTAAGTCTGAGCTGAGCAGGGGGCATGGGCTCGGAATCGACCTGCTGAACACACATCCTTTGTGCTTATCAGAGCCCTGCAAAGACAGACTGAAATGATTACACGCCTAATGGCACTACTTGAAAAAGCATCCCTGCACCGGTGAGAAATCCCATCAGGACTATCGTTAAATCAGGAGAGCCGTAACAGAGGTCTCGAGGAGGAGGCCTGTAATGACGACTGCCGCCTTTCCCAGTGGATTCACCTCCCCTCGGAAGCTAATTCGTTGGCCTGCAATTACACAATTAAATGTGTCCCTAATGGAACGATCCTGTTGGCCATTCACTGGGGATATTATTATACCATTTATAGGTACTGTCCCACTGTTTTCATGTGGTGAAGACAGGTAGCATTTTTAACCATTTATACCAATTCCCCCCCAAAAATACTAGAACTAGTTCATTTAGATACATGCAACTATTAGTATTGTACATGTATTTTTGCATGCAGCATAGCCCGAAAGCAAACTCTGTTAGACATTTCTATTTCATTCAATCAACTTATCAAAGGTAAAGCAAGAAAAAAGGGGTCAGAATCTAAATTTAAAACTAGATTATGTCCCCTATGTGTTTTCTAGAGATAAAACAGCAGGGACGGTGGTTGCTTTTAATCAGTATGACTCGCTCCCCCCTGGAATATACAGAGGATCATTACCCATAAGCTTAACTCTACCCTGTGCTCACCTTCATTTATTAAACTAACAGTTATAGGTTGCGGTGGGGAAAAAATGTGAAATGCATGTACCTACAGAAGATGTGAAATGTGAATATGTAAAGAAGAGTCTCCATTTACACTTAGGAATAGCAAAATATTAGTGCAGTTATGTAATTTTCAAGTTCACTGTGTAGTTCTTAAAAGTAGCTTTGAAAAGGGTAAAGTGCACCTCACTATAAAATTAACTCTAAGTTTAATGAACATTTTCATTTTCTTTGCATCACACTCCACATTTCACTAGTAAAAGTAGCCTTTTCCGTGAAGAAAAAAACTGTAAACACCAAATAGGTTAAACCAGCTATCATAAATTAAGGTTGAAAGTCAAGAACACAGAAAAACAAAAGTTTTTTTTTCCTTAAGAGACATCATGATTTATTGCTGGCTTTAGTATGTAGCCCCCTGAGTTAAACTGCAGCGGAGAGGAGAATAAATCACAGCTCACCTGAAATATAACAGTCCATTTGGCCTCGGACGTCACCCATGCAGGCCATGGGCCACTCGCAGCACTAAATCACAACCTGAATCACCACCTGGTTCTGCAGCATAAAGAGCTGAACTCACCAATTAACACTATGGCATGTCAGAATTAGCTTTACCATGACGCCATTCATCAAGGTTGGAGGATTGATGTAAAGCATCAGAGTGGCTTCAGAGCAAGGTACAAGACCTCTCTTAAGTGAAGGAGGATTACTAAGGCTTTACTGTTGTTATCCTACAGTTGTGCTGAAGAAATGGAAATCTGATTCTACATTTACTTTGTAATTGAATTTACCATTTAACACCAGATTAGAATATAACTGAGTAAATGTACAATGTTTATCTTACAAAGTACATATCAAGACAGTCATTACGATCAAGTGTCTTAAGTAGCTTATTATTACATCTAAAATGCTGTTCTCATTTTAATATCCCTCAAACACTGTGGCCTTTATTTTTTTTGGGTGGTGGTGCTGAGAGTGTGGGAGCTAATTAGGATAGTAGGATATTACAACCAATAATAATAGAAACAATCAAGCCATCTTTGTGAGGTACCTCCACTAATTCTCATTCTACTTCTAGTTTAAAGTATATATTTTATATTCTATTTATATATTGCCTGTTTTTGTGCCTTATTTGTTCTTTGTTCCTTGTTCTTTGCACTGTTAAAACTGAAGCCACGTCTTCTCGTCTCTCTGTATACTTGTACGGTATATAGCAGAGATGACAAAGTTTACTTTGAGTTTGAAACATCTTAATACTACTACACCTAACCCTAACTTTAACCCCAAATCCAAAAGCTAATTTGACTTCATCTTTTTTTAAAAATCTAGACGTTTTTTAAAAATTTTATCCTTATGATATCACATGCAAACATGTTCACAGAAATATCAGACAAATCTCAGGTGCCTATAGTGAAGACCAATCAGGTTCGTACAGACACCTAAAAACCTCCCTACCCTGACACAAACATGCATGCATATGTTTTATTAACATCATTTGGCTCCCTTTACAAAAACATAATTAATGTATAGTTAAATGAAGACCTTTCAACATGTATTTGTAATTCTGACTAATTCTTGCTAATTTCTGCATTGATTTTATACAGCACAATCAGATATTTGAATATGATATGTAATTTTATTGAGACTTAGATGTGTGTGCGTGGGTGAACGGCAACATTAATTTGAGGCTGGGGAAATCACTGATCCAATGGAGCGTATCTCAGACACACCTTTCAGTTGAGGCTGTGTAGGCGGTTAGGATTTGAAAACAGCTTTACAGATGGTGGTTTGACCTATCTCATGTTAAAGCCTCTAGGCACATTATTCGTTCTCTGGTAAAATCGAGTCAGATAGGTTAATTTAGACAACCGTTGAGAAAGCCAGCACCCTATTACACTAAACTGCAAGACTGCCAAATTAGGTAACACAACATTTACATACGCTATTTGCATCAGGATAAGATACAGTGGACTTTATGGGAACAATGTTGTAATGGAGCCATTGCTACCTTGATAATGGCTGCTGAGGGAAGAGCACAAACTGCCATGGCACTGGTTTAAAAATAGTGCCACCTGACTGTAGCGAAGAGCTTCTTCAGTGTTTATTATACACAGCACGTCTGAATAGAGAAATCCTGGAGTGGAACAGGCAGTAACAGCGAACATAAATGCTGTTAGCTAGATTGGTTATCTAAGGGCGCCTTTCTGAGCTCCTCATCCTCTAATTGGCAAGACACTGTTGCTGCTGTATGAGCGTGAGAGAGGCAAAGAGAGCAGAGGAGGTCTGTCAGCCTGAAGCAATGGCGTGTGAAAACAAAAGAAAGTGGGCCGATTTGTGTCAGCGGTGCCGGCCGAGATGCAGTGTTTATCGCCCGCCGCGGCTTCGCTCTCCAATAACTTTTTCCTCCTCCACTTTTTCCCATATTTTGCTTTTTGTCCTTGTACTCTTCCTCCAGTTCACTGGCGCTTATTTCCCCATCCTAATCTTCAGATAATCACTCTACATTATGTGATTTTGGTCTTAAAAACCCAATTATCTCTCGATAACAACCCCATTTTTTTGGGGTCTGTCCTTGGGCTCAGTTATTTTTGTACAAAAACACCGAGCTGGAAACAAAGCCACAACATTTGGTATTCGGCGAGTGACTACTGCTCCAATCAAGGGTTACTTGATAGAACCGCTTCAGTGCCACGGGCATGGAGCTATGGTGATTGTACACCCCATAAGAAGAAGCTGAAAAAGCGAGGCCTCCCTTTGGAGAGTGATGAATTGAAGTGTGGCAAGTGTGGCTTTACCCACAGCAACCAAATCTCCTGAGTGGATCGCTGGCAGTGAGCAGAGATGTCACCCCCTAACCCCTTTTGTTCCAGGGGGACTGCATGGAAGGCGGAGCCAGGCCTCGGGGAGGGAATTAGAGCCCACCCCAGAAGCCCTGCTGGATTTACTCTCCCTGTTACCACCGGTGGGCTACACATTAATTTATGCGAGTTCGGATTCCCGTAATGGATCATCCACGGCTTTACCAGGCTCTGTGTGCTACTGGATATATTTCACTTTTGAGGTCCTTGGGATCCTTTTGCCTCAATGTAGTATGAACAATACGCCATCCAGGAGCGGCTTTTTTGTTGCTGTTAAGCTTCAATATCAAGTAACAAAGCACAAGCATAATTAGACGCTTGATATGCCATGTCATAATCTTATTTCGCCTCACATTACAAAAAATAAACAAAAGATAATTAAAACATTATGAACGAAAGAAGAAAAGGCATGTGGATAAGTTTATGTTTAAGTGCAAATATAAATGTTCTGACTATTTTATGAATGTGTTATGTTCATTCAGATTATGTCTAAATCAGTTATGTCTAATTATGATGATTAGTGGCATAATTATTATTTGTTTTTTTCTAGATATGAAGGCTAGTAGCATAATGACATATGACAGTTAATGACAATTATTATTCCTAGCTGGACTGTAACAAGATGAGAGAAACCTTACGGTCTGAAGTTACTTTATTATTTCAGTTACTGTACCATTTCTATTTTTTTTATTGACTATTATTATTTTTTTATTGATTTAGAAAATACCTTGCTTATTTTCATGCCTTGTGCAGGCTATAACCATGAGGAAGAGCATCAAATTTAGCTCAACTATAACACATGAAGTAATTGCTGGACCTTTTGTAACTGCTGCCTGTGCAATGCCGCTGGACCTGTTTGGAGGACAGTGATAAAGGCTCTGGGTTTACTTCAAATTATGCTTTAAACAAAGTGGAAATTGGATGATAAGGGCCGCCTGTCAAACTACTGTCAAATATGGCATTGAATGCAAATGTTTGTAGACTCAAAGTGTGTTTGTTGAACATTACTCCACCCATATGAGCAAGCCTGCATCTCTGTAACAACACTGTATTAAAGCAGAGAGGAACTAATCCATCATTCACATCCAGAATGTGGAGCTAATTATGCTTTCTTGGACCCACTGGAGCCCAACTACTGTTTGGCATATTCAGAAATGGATCTCAAGAGAACAGAGACCTTTAGTTACTTCACAACAGTGCTTTTATGTTTGCAATGTAAATCTATATGTATTTAGAGCACATCTTATATCAAGATGTAAGTTTTATTCCTTATTTGTAATGTAGATTTTTATACAAGTACAACATGTACTGAAATAGTTCACCCCTAAGACTGTCCAACATATTTGAAATGTTGATAATAAATTCAAGTTAGTGGAGAAAGTGATTATTAGCCATTATGAACACAGCACAGCACAGCACAGAGTGCACCACAACGAAATATGACCTCTGTATTCGACCCATACACAAAGGAGCAGTGGGCAGCTTTTTGGCAGTGCCTGGAAGCAGTGCTTGGGGACGGTACCTTGCTCATGAGTACCTCAGGAGTACATTTACTGGTCCGGGTGTTGAACCAGCGATCTTCTGATCATGGAGTCAAATCCCTAACCGTTATGCTATCAACTGCCCCGGAAAGTGAAGTCATTCTTAAACCGTGAGTCACCTGAGACACCTGAGACAAGTTATAGCTAACTAATGGAACTGCAACAGCTAACTTAAAGGAGCTATATGTAAAATTGTGGGCAAAACTGGTACTGCAGTCATATTCAAAATACTGTAGTGTGTTGTTTCTCCTCCCCAGACAGGTTGGTGGAACCTCATTTTTGGCTAATCTAATGTTCCATGTCGTACTGCTATAATTAGCATGCTAATGTTTGCACTGGTATCACACTGTCTCAGTGTAACACGATACTGATGTTAGCCATCACAAGTCACGGTTTTTGTTTCTCAAACAATTCAGTCGGTTCGTTGATCCACCTGCACATGGGCTACAATCTTTGATCGAATGAATCTATGCATAACGCTATTCAGCTGTTAAAAATATTTGTCTCCATCTTTCAAATGCATCTCCTATGCTGATCCTCATTTTGTTTCTGCTTTGGTCAAAACATTTTTGAGAGTGATAGCAAATTCTTTTAGTTTTAGTAATATCAGAAATTTTTTATCAAGAATACTTGTAGCTGCAGCTCAGTGGTAACTGGCAACCTGGATGCCGAAATGCTACTGACTTCGCGATTGGGAGATAGCAGTAAGTGGAGCTATAGACCAAAACAAAAAAACAAAACAAACACGATTTACAGGATGTAAATTACATTTAAAAATGTGAATATTCTGGCTGTACTAATTTTTAATTCAAATTAACATGATTCCTTAATCTCTGGTGACGTATGTTCATTTTATGATTATTTGTCATACATTTCTTAGATATAGCTCCTTTAATAAAGCTGCTCTCTGTACATGTTTTTTCAAACTACTCATAAGACTGGAGAACAAAGACTTTGCTACTGGAAGTAAAACATGTGATTTACATGGAATCGACGGTGTTGAATCCAAATCTTTACTCAAAACTTTCCTAGCACGTTCAGATTGTAAGTTATAGGCATAATATTGTTTTGTGACAATTTGTATTTTGATTGCATTGCACAGCAACACAATAACAGCTGTTTCTCACTAACCAGCAAGCTGTAAAGTGGATTTGTAAACAAGATGCTCACAGCATACCAGCAGACAACATCCAACACTCACAAGCGCAAAAGCAAGGGCCTAAAGCACTTTTGAACAGTACATTACACTGCATCACAAATAAATCATTTCTGTCTGCTACTTGGTCTAATTCACGTGTCTTACAGTAAATCCTTTGTGCTGAATTCAAATCTGGAGGCACATTTTGTCTATCACATCAAGATCTTAAGTTATATATGCCAAAATAATGCACATAGGGAAAGTTTGCCTTATAGCTGTGTGATCAAAACATAATGTACTGTTCAAAAGTGCTTTAGGCACTTGCTTTTGTATAATTATAACTTGGGTGACGTAAGAGATGAACATGGGGAGAAATTCTAAGATATGTCTGTGATGGACACAAGATATAAGGGCCGCTGTAACCAAAACATGATGAACAACTACTGTTCCTTTCTGCAGCGGGAAACACCAGACACTCACAAGCACAAAAGCAAGTGTCTAAAGCACTTTTGAACAGTATATTATGTTTTGATTTAAGTCTCAGGTGAACTTCTGTTTGTAATTTAGTTGCAACAAATACATTTTCCAAACATCACACAGCTGTAAGGCAAACTTTCTTTATGTTAAGTATTTTTGCATGTATAACTTAAGATCTTGATGTGATGGACAAAATGTGCCTCCGGATTTGAATTCAGCACACAGGATTTACTGTAGGACACATGAATTAGACCAAGTAGCAGACAGAAATGATTTATTTGTGATGCAGTGTAATAAGATAATTTGAAATGCATGTAAGCATAAAGATTATACAGATTATGCTTTTTACTAAGAGTATAATTTTAATGATTACAGAAAAGCAGCTTTTCTTGGTGTCTTTTGTTGTCATTAAGAACACAGCACACCACAGTGCTGCCACAGTTCCTGGAGAGGAGTGCTTGCGGATGGTACCTTGCCCATGAGTACCTCAGTGGTACTTTTATTGGTCTGAGAACCGGCAATCTTACGATCACAGGGCCAACTCCCTAACTGTTACATTATACTGTAATATACAAATATATAAGTCCCCCTCCAAAAAATCAAAATGTAAACAATTTCTATACTAGAAATTTATAGAATTTCTAATAATTTCTATGCCTATTAGAGTGCAGTGTGCTAAATTCTTAATATTGTGAAAATCCAAAAGTAAGCAATCTTATTACTTAAAACTTAAACATCTTTCATCTTCCGAACATTGTGGATGTAACAAATACTGCATGCACCTTTTATCTTTTACTCCCACTCTATTTTCCTCTTTCTCTGCAACCTCTTCGAGACTTTGTACACATGATCAGATGCTGTGTTAGTTCGACATACCTTTTAGTCAGAATCATCTCAGGCGCACACAACAGAAGGGAAAATGTGTCACCGAGCGCGCTGAATTATTCAGCTGTTGCGAGGACAGTAAAATGAAAGCAGATACTCCTGCCTCTTTCCCTGTCATCTTCACCATCGCTGCATGGCTCATTGGGTGAGGAGATGTGTACAGTTGGGGCTGTGGGCAGACACAGATTGGGTTCATCTGTTAGACAGTGTCTACACACTCACTGAAAGCTCATCTGAGCGGCAGAATTTGTGGTGAGACAACAATTCCATAGTAACAGTTATTATGGAAAAAATGTTATATAGAAAAAATACATTTATACATAGACTCCTTGCTTAAACATCCAACAATATGATTTCTAACCGCTTGTGTCTGTTCCTGCTCCATCTGAAAGTAATGATGCTATATTGCGCTTGCTCATATATGGTATGAAGGTTTGTAAATGCAAATGTATGACATGAAATAGCAGGGTGTTTTATATTTTTGTCATGTACCATTTATATTCCCCTTTTATTTAGGGCTGCACCTGTGGCCAGGAGCAAGATATGAATATTTCAACGTACCACTTACAATTTTACTATCTGTCAAACGTGTGCATCCAAAATCAGCATTTGGAACTTTGATCAAAACAGCTGTGTGTTTTTACAGCAATCCCTGAAGGCAATGCTTTTCAGTCCAATTTGAGTCATCTAGCCTCTTTTCGCTGAGAGCAGAAATGCAAAAGGACTCTACACGATCATTTTGGAGGTGAATTTGTATAAGCAGGCACTACACTACACTATACATCTGAAATATTTCAGGCCTACTTGAGTAATAATATGTTACGGAGAGAGAGTACAGACAGTTAGAACATGTTGGAAAGCATTGCTATCCCATGCATGAAATCCAGTCTGGAGAATTAATTGTGTTGTGGTTGATTGGACCTTTTTTAGTTTTTGTATTTTTTTCATTCTGAGCAGTTTCTTTCTGAATAGTGGCTTTCAGCTAAAATGCTACTGATTGGTGAAGTGGTGGCGGAGGGTGGAGCTGCACAGTGGGGAATTTTGCTAGAATTTGGGGAAAAGATGGTAGGAGCTCTGTTTAGATTGTTTTGCTCCATGCAGATGAGTGGAGCTGGGGCGGGATGATTACTGTCATCTACACTCGTAAGCACCAGCCAAAGCACACAGAGGGAGGGATTCGGTTCAGCAGAGAACTCAGTCACGCTTAAACAATACTTATCTCAAAGAACATTAGGGGATGTGAGTAAGTGCTCTGAAGTATGCACCCATTTGTTCATAGTTTTGATCTTTCCAACAAACAAGAAAAAATATATTATAGAACAAACACTTTTTAAAGGGATTATTTAGTTCTTGTTGAAAAATGCTAAACGTCAGTGACTTATGTCAGTCACTAGTAAGGCTGAAATATACTTGCTGTGATCTACGTATGCGTATCCGTACACAGTTGCGTTGTTAACGTTTGTGCTGATATACTTGCGTCCGTACTGTGTCGTAATCTGTAGTGTGTACTCCTTACCACCAGGGGTCAGTGTTGAGGCCTCAAACCTAATGAATGAATACCTGTATCTTAAAATTGTCATCTGTTATTCCAAACAAACATGCCTTCAGTCGAAGAAGCATTAATCGTCATCATACTGAGACGACACCAAAGAAGAAAACGAAAATCGTGGAGATGGTACGTTCGACCACTTAATTGATCTCATCAGGAAAATGGGGAATTCTTTTCTCTGGTTTTGCCAATGAGAGACATTGCAGATCTCGCAACACTGCCCCCTATAAATTATGCAGGTATTGCATCTCCATATACGCTCCATTAATTTTTGAGTACGTGCACAAAAACCGACGCAAAGAACGCAGGACACGGATCGCTGCTGTACGTACATACACACATACGTAGATAACAGCAAGTATATTTCAGCCTTAACAGAACAAGGCCGTTAATTTATAATTAACCTAGATGTTAACTTGTGTGTTTGATCATTCACGTACTTGGTAGAAAAAGGTGTTTCTCTTGATGTCTTAATAAATCAAAGAAAGAGAAAAGAAAAATAACCTGCAACACATACATAAAAGGTGGAAAGCACAACGCAGTCGAGGAGCAAAAAGGAATCGGTAATGTAGTTAAAATGTAATCAATCAATCAATAAAGCAAGGACCCAATCTGCAAGTCAGCAGAATTAATAGCAACTTATCAGACAGAAGTGTCACAGCTCTGCCCCCCTGCCAGTCTCCTCGTTCTGCTGATTATTTACCAGGTTTTACATTTCCCCAGTTGATATGCCTCTCTAGTGTGTCTACCATTAAATTTAAGCTTCTCAGATTCTGTCTTACACCTGCATTGTGTCTGTTGTTTTTCAACTCATAGTTCCAGCCTGCAAGGTTTGAGACTTTGGCTACTTTTCCAATTTGTTGCTTTGTCACGCTTGTGTCACTATTCAGAAATTCCTCCTCTGAGTATTATTGATTTGTCCTCTTGCCTCAGGTTGTGCTGTAGCCATACTGGAGACTGTGGTTTTACAACTATTCGCAACTTAAAAATAAATAACTGACTGATGTTATCTGACTTAGCATCTCCTGTCTTCTTGTACTGAATGAGCTGCCCTTTGTCTGCAAATTGAGTTCCCGAAATCTAAAGACACTCTTTCCCCTTCTGGTGACAGTGTTGCCATCTGATGTTCAAAGATAAAAAGCAAACCATTGGAGAATAGTCCAAGATTTAAATTAAACTATGTTTGGAAAAGCCACAGTTACCTTTTAATGAAATGTATTGGGGAGGTCATTGTTCTATTTTCTTTTTATACTGTTATATAGTTAACATATTTTGAACCATTAATTCCAATTCTCACATTAATACATATGGGTGCAGGAAAAAATTGAATGGAATTGAATCGCGATTCTTTCCGATTCAAAATCGATTTGTATATTCCAAAAAATCTATTCATATTTTTTCAACTAACGTAATGACACTAGTTTACTTTTCCCCTCCAACACGAGTCCACAACAGAAGTAATTTAAGGTTACCTTTCCTACAGAACAGCTCTATGCTGTATCCTTTTAATAAATACTAAATTACTAAATTGGCTTATGTTATTCATCTTATTTACACGATGGCATGTCATCTCTGCTACGTGGTCGTGCATTTGCAATTCTCCTTTGCTCTCTGTACCGCATAAGACAGAGTTCCGTCTCTCTCACACACACACACACACACACACACACACACACACACACACACACACACACACACACAAGGGGTGTGCCATATCCTAGCGTTCACGCTAATGAATTTCACAATATTCTATGTTGGCGGTGTAATTAAATCACATCGTTACGATGTGAACGTAAGTTAACTTAAACACCTGCTATTCGGTACAGTACATGTTATCATATTTGGCTTAAATACAAATATACAACTTACAAATAAAATAAATCGCGGTTGCTAAAGCATTTATTAACTACTACTTATTAGAAACAGAACCAAAGCAAATTCCTTGTATGTGACAATGTTCTTTGTAATAAACTTCATTCTGATTCTAAAATTGCGTTGTGCAAGTTGTATAAAAAATGTACTTAGTGCTAAGGTTCAGTATAAATGGTAGTGTGAGGACATTTGTTTTCATGTAAAGCTGTAAACCAGAGAAACACTGCCTGTGCATTACATTTAGTAAACTAAATTTAAATCAGTGTGATTTTAATTGTTGATCTGGAAACAAATTCATGCATATATATAATTGTGACTTGTGAATCATTTATGAATTGTGAATCAATTTTGAATCGAAACGTGAGATTTTCTAAATTGTGCATCCCTGTTAATTCATTCATTATCTGAACTCTGACCACACCTCAGGGCACGCTTTCACACCTATGGGGAAAAGAAGAGTAACCAATCAACCTACAGAACATGCCACGGTGCAGCCTCTATTTCAGACATGCAATCAGCAAATCATGCATCCACAGTTAAATATTTTATGGTTTGCTAGTTTTGATCAAAATGCACTGATACACTTAAACACACATACTGTCTGTCTGTCTGTCTGTTTGGCTTAAATGGCTCTTACACTTTATACTGTACCACTATTTTGTGCAAAATGATACAATATACCTCCCTACTAAATGTTACCCTTACCCTTTTCGAGCTGGTGCTTCTCAGATCTTTCATAATTACAGCAGATTGTTGGGCCTTGGAACCCTCACAGTTTACCATGTCACCTTGTCATAGTAATGAACTTACAATAAATCAGATGTTCCTCCATGCAGCTGCTCTTTTGAAGCTCAATTCACTGCAGTCACCAGAAGGACAGCAAAACTAGGGACTTGGATTGGCTTGTGGAGAGCACACAGATACCTAAACCTTAAGGCTTTACAGTTTTATTAAGCCAGGTATAGTTACTGCATAACTGTCATAATTCTGGTTGTACTAAAAGGAGATTATCCACACGGCAGGCATGTTTAATTTGTACATGACCTTGCTTGAAAGGACATAGAGTAGGACAGACTATTTTTTGCTTGTACGAGGAGCCAAGTGTCTCTGTCTTGGTGCTGAAAGAAATATTTTACCTCTAGAAGAACAGTGAAACAGCAGAAATGCCAGTCCTTGTCAATTGTTACAAAAAGACTTTGTATGACTCTTAAAAAGTTATTGACTTCTGAGTGTGAACTTCCCTTATCATTTTAGTCTTTTTTTTGAGTCCCAAATTGATTGTGGAAAAAGCTATCACACTGACCATCAGACACTGCCACAGCCTGTCAATAACAATGTGGCAGTGGGAGTTGGGAAGAGGATGTTTTAATCTATACGAAAACACAAAGAAATACAAAAACACAATCAAGGACATTAAGTTCAAAACTGTTTGATCAACTTTTAGACGGTCTGATCTAAATTTGTCAGTGCTGAATGCTTGATCTTTGTCAGATCATTCTAGAAGTATGCTGTTGGTGTTGGTGGCCTAGTGGTTAGGACATTCACCTCTAGACCAAAAGTCAAGTCAAAGTCAAAGTAAACTTCGAATCCTACCTCTGATTCTATCAGCACGAGCACTCTACCATCATTGGGTCCCTGAGCAAGACCCTTAACCTTGCTCTCAGGGAAACTCTCCCTGAAATCAGGAAATGGAAGTCGCTCTGAATAAGAGTGTGTACTAAATGCCATAAATGTGAATAAATTTAACACAACATCCACGTTTGTGAAGGTGCAATAAGTCGAAGTAAAGTCAAAGGTATTGATGTATAAAATGCATTTATATGTAAATTGTCACGCCCGGCTTTGCCATGCTGCAGGACGGCCTGTCTTTGTCTGCATTGCTTATAGGTTGCTGTCTGTCTGTCTGTCCCGGACCTGCAGGTGGAGCTGTAACTTGGCCGTGCTGGTCAATTGATGGCCGATTTGCGAAGCCTTTTAAAAAGAGGCCTTTATTTCATTTAATAAACATGTATTGTAAAGTTGTAAAATCGGTGTGGTCTCACTTTTATGTCATCTCTACTACGAGCCAAGTGGGTCTGACAAAATCTTCATCTTTACCCAATACCTTTTTAAAACATTTTTAACTGACAATCTAAACAGTTTATTATTCCCTATTAATGCCCTACATTAACAAAACTGGATAGTTCTTCAAGGCAATATTCTAACATCACATTATAGCACGTCCCGCCAGCCCTGATGAGAAACTACATACTGTATATACTGACACAATAATTCAAATCCTTTTTAGAACACTGGTGGCTCAAGTCTTTAAAAAATGTCACTTACTCATCAAAGGCTTGAAAAAAATGCCATTGGCATATATACCTACAGATATCAGCAGTGTTCAGAAACTCTTCGTCTGAAATCAAAATCATATCTCCAGCTGTGAGTCATGTTTGCTTTTGCACTAATAGCTTTGTACAATGACAGATGTAAACAGCTTCCTGCAAATATCAGAATTAACAAACTGCATCAAATTACACTTGTCAATTTAAAGGAAATACCATGCATTTCTTAGATGGTTTTTCTAAAAGAAAAAATGCCTTGCTGCTGATAATCAACTTTTACTATTCCTTTAAACAACTTAGATATCTAAATTATGCCATGTTTATAAGAAAATTCAGAGATTTTTTAAAATCACACAATCATTTAACCATCAACATTTACTTAATTCTTCTTCAGAACTTGCCTATGGCATACACGTTTCTGACACATGCTTCTGTTAAGTTACTATACTGTACAGACTTCAATTTTCTCACCAAAACTCCAGAGATATATTTATTCGCTGCTAGACCCCGGAATGGGCAGAAACACCTGCTCCACTCTCATCCTCAACATCGGCACTCCACAGGGCTGTGTTCTGAGTCCCCTGCTGTAGTCCCTCTTCACACGTGGCTGTGTGGCCATATTGAGCTCCAGCTCCATCATGAAGTTTGCTGACAACACTATCACTGTAAGTCGGATCACCAACAAGGAAGTGGCCTACTGAGAGGATACGAGGCTCCTGACAGAATGGTGTCAAGACAACAGTGTTTTAATATCACAAGGTAAGAAACAGGTGATTGATTTCAGAAAACAGGATGCAACTCATGCCCCTCTCTACTAGGCACAAGACACTATGTGGGAAGTCAGCATTTTTAAATTTCTTGGGATGGTCGTCACTGTTAACCTTAAGTGGAGAAAGTACACAGCACACAGCTGGTATTAAAAAAGGCCCATCAGTGCTTTCAGATGTCCAACTACAACTCACCATTTTCTACAGGGGTGCCACTGAGTTTACAGGCCGTGTTAAATCCTAGCATATCAGTTGTTTCACACTGGACAAAAGGTCTCTGCAAAATGATGAAAAATGGCTCAATTACATCAGCACCCACAGCAATCCAGAACACTTCTTTTCTATATTCTAGTAAGGGTCTGTGGACACATGGCACAAGATTCTGGGACGCTGAATACTGAAGTACTGAACACGTGCTAATGGGCAAAACTCTATTGGCATCAGCTTATCTTTTGTATTTCTATCTCCTATTCCTTCGCATCATCCCTTATTTGGTATTTAAATTATAATCTGGACTATTACCTATAATTTACAAAAAAATCAAACTGAATAAAATGAATGACAATTCTTTTTCAGTCGATTCAAAATCAATTCATGCATTCCAAAAAAATAAATTCATATTTTTCAACTAACGTAATGGCACTAGTTTACTTTTTCCCCTGACACGAGTTCAGCTTGTCAATCCTATCGATGGTACAATGTTGAAATCTGCACAGATAGACCTCCTTGACATGAGCATGTAGGAAATGCCTTACACTAAGTAAACTACATTTGATTCAGTGCAGTTTTCTTCTTGTTGATCTGCCACAGTCAAATGGGAAAATGAACTCAAAACAGCAATCTGGACACATCTATGTATTGAATTGTGAATTGTTTATGAAGGTGAACTGACTGTGAATCCAAGAATCACCAAAGAATCAGAATCAAATCGAATTGCGATATTTTTTCAATCCTACATACCTAAAAACTGGACTGTCATGTTCTCCCCATGACAGACAGACAAAGGTCACTTTTTCCACCCTGTCGGAGTCTGTGGTTACTTCCTGCTAACATGGTGGAGTGGTGTCAGTCCTTATATAAGCCTGCTTTCCCCTTTGAGGTTCATATCTGTTGGTGAATTTGGTTTGCTGTTCGTGTCCTGTGATAATACTGCTCATATTCTGCCTGCGTTCTTTGGCCTTGAGTTTGTTAAAGTTTACGTTACTTGCCAATAAATAAAGCAACGATATCTCACGCTTGTGTCCGACCTCTCTTGCGCTAAATGTGACATGAACATGTGCCAGCAAGTGCTCATTTATATATATCGATGAGCCATAACATTATGACAGATGACGTGAATAACATTGATCACCTCATTGCAATGCCACCTGGCAGTGAATGGGATATGTTAGAAAGCAAGTGAACATTTTGTCCTTGAAGTTGATGTGCTGGCGGTATAAAAAATGGGCAAGAATAAGGATTTGAGCCAAATTGTGTTAGTAAGATGACTGAGTAAGAGCATTTCCAAAACAGCAGCAACCCTTCTGGGATGTTCACAGTCTGCAGGTAGGAGTTAAGGTCAGGAGCTACCAAAAGTTGTCCAAGGAAGCAAAACTGGTGAACTGGCAACAGGGTCACTGGAGGTAAAGGCTCATCGATGCATGAGGCTGACCAATAAAAGAGATACTGTAGCTCGAATAGTCGAAAACTTTAATACTGGTTCTGACAGAAAGGCATCAAAACACACAGTGCATCACAGTTTGCTGCATAAGGGTCTACACAGCCGCAGACCCACCCAATATTAGGATCATAACGATATGGTTGATCGGTGTATATGAGCTGTTATTTTTGTACTAGTTCCAAGTAAACTTTTAACTAATAAGATGTTTATAGTATCAGAAACAAAAATAAGAATGTCAAAAATGACATTCTTATGTGATATAGAATGACAGCAACTGCTTAACACTGCACATGTGCATTTAATGAAAAAAGTTACACATATAGCTTTCTCCCTCTTTGTGCTCCTTCTTAAATACTGTTCTCTAAGTCTTTAAATCCACTACTACAAAACTGAACAAAAATGGCCAGACCATAAATATTATTTTTATGCCCACTTCCACTTTATCTTGCGCTACCTTTTATGTCTAATAAGCATTAGAGAAGAAAGAGTGTCTTCTGCCCCTAATGCACAGGGAAAGACACAGCAGTTCGCGCTGATGCACTAATTCCTCAATCTAATTACTTTAATTCACTCAAAAGACACTGTTATTGATTGGGGGATTTGGTTCAATGAGTAAGTGTATTGATCTGGACAAGAATATTTCACCCTAACACTGTTCAGCCCAACGTTTCGAGCCTGCTTAAGAGCTTCAGAAGAGATGACGCCTATGTCCAACTCGGGTGTGCATTCCATTTTCTGTTGCACATGTATGCACTTGACTCATTAGTGGCCATGAAAACATCAGAGTCTATGGTAATTGGTTTTGGAAGCAGCATTGCAGGTACAGTGCTGAATATACAGCTTTGTTGGGCTTGTGGAGGCGGTCTGGAGGAACATTTAACTTACATAATTACATATAATATAATTTTTCACATTGAACTGCTGCAGATCTTATGCACATTCAATGCAAAAAGACAATGCCATGACCATAAGTACTGCATGTAACTAAAGCGCACAGTCTCTTTTTCTACCTGTCGTTTAGAGTCTATATTTTATAATCTATTTATATATATATATATACACACACTTATATTATGTGCCTTATTTGTTCTCTGTACTCTGTAAAAGCTGGAGCCTCTCTACGTCTCTATATATACTTATATAGCTGATGAGAGATGACAATAAAATTGACATTGACTTCATATACAGTCTTTTTTTTTCTTTTTGCACCTGGCAAATTCTGAAAAACATTTTTAAAACTGTCATTCAAGTTTTATAGTATCTGATGGTTGTAGATGATGGTTATAGATAGGTTGCATGTAAATAGCCAGAGAAATGCAAAACACAGAAGAGCAAAAAAATTTGCTCTTCTGATTGCCCTTTCATTGAGCCTGGTTAGTTGCTATAAAATAACATTTAACTAACATTACATCAGGAATAGAGCTGTAAAATTCATTTCCTTTTTAAGATTCGGCTCACTAATCTGATCTGGGTGTGCAAGTCACCTGAGTCAGTATTTCCAAATTGCCAGCTGAACACATTTTTCACAGAAGATAGTATATGTGGCTTGTGATGGGAATGAATGCACTTCCAAATAAATGACAAAGTATGAAGGCAAGGCTACCAAAGTGGCAAATAATAATCAAGTGCAGAGGAAGTTAACCGGCGGATTCATTCTGTATGTGGTTTGGGGAGCGCTAACCCGTTCATGTGTGCGATTCAGGGGTGTGTCTCCCAAAAGCATAGTTGCTTTGGTAGTTGCTAATGTACACCATGTTATTTGCTAATGTACACTATGCTACGTAGCTAGCAACTATGCTTTTAGGAAACGCACCCCAGATTTGGCTGAATGTTTCCGGCTGTAAATTAAGTTAACCAGCGAATTGACTCATTATAATGACAAGCGCTATCCCACGATTCAGATTCGGCTATATGTTTCCGGCTATAGAGGAAATTAACCGACAGATTTACTCATGAATGTGTGAGATTAATCTAGATTAATTCCAAGATTACAGTGAGATTAATCTAGATTAAAAAAAATTAATCTATGCCCACCACTAAATATAAGGTGGTATAATCAAGGTGTTGGGACATGCGTACACACTCATTGTAAAATATAAATGAATAAAAAGTAGACTCAAACATTTACTTGAGTAAAAGTAAAATTATAGCTTAAAAAAACGAATACAGAGAGTATGGCGTCCTCAAGAAAACGACGTTTTTACTCATTACTACCCACTCCCGGTTAACCTTTATGCTAGCTTACATTAGGTTGTAAGTAGCTAAAGATAGCCCAACTCAGATCGATTGACATGACATTTAAATTACACCACCTTATATTACATTTGGAAATCAACTTAGACAACATAAATGTTCAAACTATCATCAACTGACCTGATTTGGTTAGCAAGTTGTACAGCGGCTTTGAAGTCTCCCGCTGCTGCGTGTCGACATCCGCTTCGGAACAGCAGCCAATCAGAGCCTTGCACTGACACGCATTGGCCATTGACTGTGGGGCAAAAATCTTCTGGCGGTTTATTTAGGCCCTGTTTACCACGGAAGCGTAATGCGTTCACTTGAGAAAAAAATAATTCTGCTCTGTTTTTCCGAATTTACGAGATCGTTTTCATGTAGAAAAAAATTCTGTTTTTCTGAATTAACGAGATACAGTTTTCATGTATTTAAAAAAAAAAAAAAAAAAAACACTGCAATGTCCTGCAGATCAGAATGGGCTTTCCGTCTTGAGGTGCCTGCGCAAAGTCGACAAACTAATAACAATGCCATCTATGTTACTTAATGCTGCAGGTATTAAGCCAACATGGTCTAGTCTATTTATTGCACTACGTTTTTTTTAACTGAGTATTTTTATTTAAGCTTTAACTATATTTTTGGGTACTATTCTATTATTGTTATGTCCTTCTGTCTTGTGAATTGTGCAGTCGTGATGGAAGCAATTTCCTTTGGAAAGCAGTTTCTGATTCTGAAGTATTTCCCAGTGTCTCAAACCCAAACCAAAATTAAACTGGATTAATCTAAAGTGTAACGTTATTGCAGTGAAATCGAGCTCTAAAGTAGGCGAAATGAGAGCTTTTGAGGGTTTTTTTTAAAACATGAAAACTGTATCTCGTTAATTCAGAAAAACAGAGCAGAATTTTTTTTCTCAAGTGAACGCATTACGCTTCCGTAGTTTACTACTTGTAGTATGCGGATATATATATATTTTTTTACAAACGCATATTTTTATACCTTTATTTTTAAAATTGCGACATTCGATAAAAACACCCGTTTACACGTATGCGGATGTTTTATTTTTTATTTTTTATGAACGCATATTTTTTAATACGTTTATTTGGTTTAATTGCGTTTACACGGCAATCGGTTAAAAATCTCCGTACACACTAGATCGCAAAATGATCCCAAACTCGAATGTTTACTACTTGAGTGCGTCATGTTTTTCCCCGTCAGTGAATAGCAGGCGACATGCCTAGCGTGGATCATCACACAGTAGCCTTCTTCATGGTCACTTGTGGTATGTAAGAAATGTAAGGTATTTAAGGCACGCGCACAATAGAACTTCACACGTCATCCGTGGACGTCGTTAGGTCTGTTTTATGGGGCCCAAGGACTCCAGCGCTTTGGGAAAATATGCGTTTGAGGTGGCTGAACTCCGTTTACGTGTAAACGAACGACCAAAATGTATTTAAAAATTAGTGTTGCATGTGAGAAAGCTATACACAGTATTTAAAAACAATGCCTTTTCATAGAGTCAAAAGCGTTTCTTCAATGTTGACGTGATGTGATTCAAATAAAATAGATTCCAGTTTAAATAGGTGTCCACTCAAGATGACTCAAACGGTTAAGAAAAAGCCAGGTCTACAAGAACTGTCTCTTTATTTTAAGATAAGATGATATAGTCGTGTGTGTGTGTCTTAGTGGATTTTTTGCTGACTTCTAAACACCTTCTATGGTTTTATTTTACTGTTGCAATTTACAGTAAGATAGACATATACATTTCAATTAGTAAACAACTATAACCACTAGATTGATTGTTTGTGGCTTTTCCTAATGTATGTGTACAGCAATTATTCTGAACATGTTCGAAACCATGCATCACAACTACAAAAATATTAAGGTTAAAAACATTGAATATTTGCTTCAACATAAACCTTTTTAAACCTATAATACGACATAGCTTCTGGGATTTGTTTTATACATGGCAGCCAGAATCTGAGGCTTAGACAAAAGAGAGAAGTGAGTATGTGCTCTTCAGACACGTCCTTCATTGTTTAAATGTTCATCTGCTTTTCTGAAGCCACTGTGCCTTCAAAACCGTGAAGGATCTATTATGTATGTCAACAATGAGCGTTTTGATTAGTGAATTATGTGCTGGTGCATTGCCTTGCGTTCTTGACTTCTTTTTTTCCTTTCAGCTTTCCTTTTTAAATACAGCTGCAAAGAAAATATTCAGTGTGCAAAGGTCTTTCAAAGTGGATTAGTTCACTTGCCAAAGGCACCTCACAATGTATCACCTTATGAGAAGTATTTTTAAAATACATGCAATAATTAATATTCATTTGTATTTAAACTATCAAGCTATCAAAATATGGTCACCAAGACTCTGTCAGCATCCCAAACAAAAAACCTTCTTTATTTGGAATCTCTTGTTGTCAGGGGCAGCTTTAGATGATTTTGTACAAAACTACTCCTAAAAGACCAATAAAATGTCTTCAAAGTGCACAATCACTGCAGATAACAAAGCGAGAGATAGCAGTCTTCAAAAAGTAGAAAGATAAGAGTGTATTTGATTGCCGTGAGAGATAATGACCAGGTCATCATCCTGCATTTCAGACTGTACACTGTATGCATATTTATCAGCTCCTTCATGGCTGTTAGTGTGAGAAGATTTGACTTTTAAACCATTGGTAAGGAAAGAAATGGACACAAAGTAATAAAGAATGGGTGCAGTGCTTTATATAGAAACGTGATATCTGGTAACGTGATATCTGGTAACATGAGATATCTGGTAAAATTTGCAACAGTTGTGGATTGCGGTCTAATTATGATTCTACAGGAATATAGGATTACTGGAGAATTATACTTCTAATCAGAATGCTTCTCACTTTTGAGTTCCACCTTTGCAGATACATCTGAATATATGAATAGCAGATAGAGAACGAGCGTATGCCCATGATGAGAATATGCTGGCGCTCACTTTTCCCCCTTTTTTGCTGAAAGTAGTTCAATTGTCAACAGTCAAACAGGCTAAATTAATTATTAATGTTAGCTTATTTCCCACTTCATGCTCTCTACAGGAGTGTGTCTGCCTGAGCAGTGGTCCTAACTGGAAGACAGATACTGGATAAACATTTTTCCCAAGAAAATGGCATTGCAAAGAATAAGTGGGTTGTGTCTCAAGAACTGACATATGTTTAAATGTGTATAAAATGGTTATGTCTACTCAGAGCAAGAATGCATATCATTAGTGTCATGCATACACTGTATGTGAAGAAACAGTAACAGCAGGCAGGTTTGCAACATAACCACACAGTCCCTTGATTTGAACAGAGCCAAGCAGTACCAGTCTCATTAAGACATTGAACCAGGCTCATCAAAGTCTTAAATCTAAATCGTAAGTGATTATTGCTGATTGAGGGTCTCCCTTACAAAGAACCTGATGAACTAAAAGGTTGCTCAGAACATGCCTCTTTATCAGTCTGATTTGTAAAGTGTTTTGATAACACACAATGCAGTTATTTTCACACCGTATTTCTTCTTATTTCATTGGAAGTTAGTCAAAGTCAAGACAATTTCGTAATATCAAGATATGGTTTTGCTTGTTGGTATTAGAAGCCCTTGTTAAGCATTGCATTTACTGATTATGGAGTAATTTGCTTTTCTTCTCAAATCATCCTTAACACAGCTCCACCAACATCTTATTTTATATAATTGGCAATAATGTTCAGTTTTTGGACAATTACCATTAAACAACATATATATATATATATATATATATATATATATATATATATATATATATATATATATGTATATATATATATATATATATATATATATATATATATGTATGTATGTATATATATATATATATATATATATATATATATATATATATATATATTAGTGATTACAGCACTTTAGTATTTTTATTTAGTAGTATGACCCATTAGAGAGGGATTCAGATGAGTAAACAGCACCAGCCAGACAAGGAGAGGCTGTTCAGGGAATCAGTGATACTCGGTCAGAAGACTTCCTCACAATGTTGAAAAGCCGCAGTGTTTCACAGACACTTTAAGCACATCTCATCTCTCAGTTTGTCGGCCAAACCTCACGCCTTGCATTATTTGTAACAGGTGAGGAAACAAATGACATGAACTGCTGATTACACAAGCATGTTATTTGCATGCTGTTATGAGGCAGGTCAGTGGAGTGTAAAGAAGAAGACACACTTCCAGCTGCAGTGTGTCAGCCTGAGGAGATCTGTTAACCTTGTGTGAATCCCATACAAACAAGCTGTGAATAAATATTCTACTTCCCCGAACAGCTGAAATCATCCTCAGTCCATTCACATGCAAATGCAAATTACTCAGAAGAAAATGTTGCTTTTAGCATTAGCGCTTCATGTAAAATACAACATATCAAAGGTTTGCCAGCTCTATGATGAATAAAGATAATTAATATGAAATATAATGTCCTATTGGATGTAGAAAAAAAAATAGCCATACAGGAATTCAAAAGTCTAAAATGATGCTTTAAACCTGTATTCATTTGACTATAAAACATTTGTAAAAAAATCTCTTATTCAGTATGTATCTACTGTTAGAGTGAAAAGAGATTCTAGATGATAAATATCAACAAAACAATAAGAAGCTCATTTGACAATTGCCTTGAGGCTTGTTGATTCAAAATGTATGAAAAGCTCAGAGTCTAAATAGTCTCAGCTCGCATCATTTATGTTGACAGCACACTTAAATTACACTGTTCCCAAGTCAGGATTTGCAGTGCTCTGTACTAAACACTTGACACTAAGGCTGTGAAATTTCCCAAATCTTGAGTATTTGATATACGACATCAAAATGCTGAGAGTGTTATTAGGTTCGTTTTTTACATTCTTGGTTTACTTCTTCCATTTCTTTTGATTATTCAAATGGGGATGATTTGTGCGACTGGAAGACTGCTGTCCCATTAGCTTGACAGAACGAAGTTTCTTACTAAGGTGCTAGAATGGGAGTTTGAACCACCTCCAGACTTTTGCTGTTCTTTCCTTCATTTTCCCCCTCCACCTACAAAAACAAGCCATTTCACCTTGACAAGGATGAGTGGAGTCAGATGAGCAGGGAAAGCCTCTGTTCTACACGCTTAGCATTTTCCCTCAGCACTCAGAGGTCTCAGACGATGCAAGCTCAAATCACTCATTCGTGCTGAGCTTGAACTCAGGAACCGGCGGGATCTCTTTGAATCTATCCCCCTTTCATGCTCCTCAAAACTGAAGGTTCGATTAATGCAGACTTTACTGTTAGCTGACAGTACCAAGAATTTTGTCTTTCTGCAAGTGGGGAAAGCCGCTTATTGAAGAGATTTAAGTAGAGATTTTTTTACATTTAACAGTGGAATTTGGCAAATAGAAATCATTGTAATTTTAGATGTATTGGACTTAATGATTTGAAATTTTACGTATAGTTTATAAATTAAACACTGTTGCCTTATCATTAAATTTGTCATTGGTTTAATATTAAACGGTAGCTTATATCAATGACTTTGCAAAAAAAAAAAGACTTATATTAAGTTGTTTGTTAGTAGGAGTTAGAGTATTACAAGGGAAACAATTTGTACAAAACGAGCAAATTAACTTTGTCTTTTCAGACTTTGTAACGCTAATGTGGTGAAATAAAGTTCACCTATGACCATGGGGTGACATAGAACAACACATTGTGAGACAGTAAAATTACATATGCCAGTGTGACTAAAACGTGTTGAGAGCTTCACCCCGATGAAAGTATCACCACTAAGTAGGGAACAGCAGATATGTAGTACGTTCGATTATTTCAGTCACCAATACCACCTTCATGATATTTTGAATTGAAGTGTGTATTTGCATTTACATTAATGCATTTGGCAGTAGAGATGTGAACCTTCACTGGTCTCACAATTCGATTCAATACGCTATCTTGATGCATCACGATGCAGCCCATCAATTTTTCCCCTTCCATACCTTATTTTTACTTCACACTGCACGCAGATTGGGTATGGACTGCAAATCGTTGCTACCGTGATATTCTTTTTAACTTCTTTTATGCCATAGCCAGAAAAATATATCACCAAGCTATGTGACTGTGATATAATCTAGGGGTTTTCAACTGGTTCTGTCCCAGGGACCACCACTCAGGTCAAGCAGTCAATGTGCTATTTAAAATGTAATATTTATTCATTCACAACCGTATGAACATTCTTAGTTCATAGCTAATTACTGTAGCACTAAGCCTCCTCCACCCTCATTTTGCATATGTTTATGAGGGTCTTCTTAATGAAATGATGGGTATCAGTTTCCTCCATGTCCATCTGGCTTTCACACACAAATCATTCTACTGTCTCTTGAGCTCCACTAGACCAGTTGGAGGGAGGACAATCTATCAAATTCAGCAGGAGGTGAAGCCACAGACGGAAAGGACAGATGAGTTTGCTAATCAGTGACAGAGCCACATATAATCCGTCAAGTATTCACTGATTGATGACAGAAGTCTAGAAACTCTTTCTGAATACATGAAAGAGTGCAACAGGGTGTATCAAACTCATAAAGAAAATAAATTTGCTAATACCATATGTTTGCATCAAAGTTAATATTCAGTTAGCACAAAAGAGCCAAAGAGCTGCAGACGGATATTACACAAGCGAACGTGGTGATAAGTGTAATATCAAAACTGATATCAGTAAACGGGGGTGGCACGGTGGCGCAGTGGTTAGTGTTGCCGACTCACAGCAAGAAGGTCCTGGGCTCGAACCCCGGAGACGCTCATAGGGCCTTTCTGTATGGAGTTCGCATGCTCTCCCTGTGTTCGCGTGGGTTTCCCCCCACAGTCCAAAAGCATGCAAAATAGGTTAACCGATGACTCTAAATTGGCCCCGTAATGTGTGAATACCAGCGTGATTGTGTGAGAGTGTGTGTGCCCTGCCCTGTTGGCGCTTGCCCAGGGTTGTTCCCCGCCTTGCGCCCATAAGCTCCAGGGATAGGCTCTGGTCCTCAGGAACGAAAGACACTTAAGATTTTATGGACCAACCAAGTATATTGATCTAAGACAATACAATATGCTGGCTCCCTCTCAGATTATACAATGCAATTTTCATGATGCCAATACATAGAGATAAAAGATAATATATGAAATGTAAGAAGGTCAACTGACATCTCATCAAAGATATTTTAATGAACAAATTAGTTCCCAAAACAATGTGACATTACTGCTATTAAGGAGCATTGCAGAGGAAGCCGGAGACATCCTCAGGGCAGTTGGTAGCATAATGATTAAGGACTTTGCCCCATGATCAGCAGTACCACTGAGGTACTCGTGTAAGGCACCCAAAGCACTACTCCCTGGGCGCTGCCCATCAGCTGCCCACTGCTCCTTCACGGGTGGGTCAAAGCAAAGGTCACATTTCATTGTGGTGCACTGTGTGCTGTGCTGTGCTGTGGTGTGTTCACAATGACAATCACTCACTTTCACATCTTTCAGTTTGAACTTGTGGATGTAAGACTGTTAATGTTCATTGGTCAATAGATCTTTATATACTGATATGTTGTCTAATACTTCTTTCAGTAGCTCAGCTTTCCTTTAATATGAATGGCAAATTTCTCTTTCAATGAACTCTGACATATTTAATAAAATGCTTAACATAATGAAGCATATTTATTCACACTTATTAAGTAGAGCCAAGTGAACTAAAAGCTTTGATATTCTTCAGTTTGGGCTAACTTTCAATATCCCTAATTCTGTAGTGACATGCAAATAATAGGACATGGATTAATAAAATAAATTGTACAGTAACAATGAAGGCAAATTAATGTGGAAAACAAAAACAAGGCATTTCATAGGTTACCCTCACATTATTAATAAATCCTGTTATTTTGGATATTAAAAATTAGTGACAATATGAGAAACGAGACATCCATGGCTTGCCTAAGGCAGTAAATTCATCATGGCTTACTGTAATGAGAAGACATGCAGTGTTGAATGGCAAATTGTCTTTTAAGGTAAAACTCCAAAAACATTTATACAGTACTGCGCAAAAGTTTTAGGCAGGTGTGAAAAAATGCTGTAAACAAAGAATGCTTTCAAAAATAGAAGTGTTAATCATTTATTTTCATCAATCAACAAAATGCAGTGAATGAACAAAAGAGAAATCTAAATCAAATCAATATTTGGTGTGACCACCCTTTGCCTTCAAAACAGCATCAGTTCTTCTAGGTACAGTACACTTGCACACAGTTTTTGAAGAAACTTGGCTGGTAGGTTGTTCCAAACATCTTGGAGAACTAACCACAGATCTATAATCCTATAATCCCTACAAAATAATATAATGACTACAAAATAATATAATGACTATAATCCTGCAAAATCCCTGACTTTGTGCAAGTGTACCTATAAGAATTGATGCTGGTTTGAAGGCAAAAGGTAGTAACACCAAATATTGATTTCATTTAGATTTTTCTTTTGTTCGCTCACTTTGCATTTTGTAAGTTGATAAAAATAATCATTATTTATATTTCTGAAAGCATTCTTTGCTTACTGCATTTTTTCACACCTGCCTAAAACTTTTGCACAGTACTGTATATATAAACTGTGAATAAATATGTTGCATTGGTTAAATTAATTGATGGAACAACTGAGAGGTGTGTAGAAGCCAGTGAAAGAGTCTCCCACAATGTACTTGGGCATTTTCACTAAAGAAAGTGTAACTGTTGTTTCACTGTTAGACCTGAATAAAAGTACAAAAAAGAAAGTTACTGAAATTAGGAGAGATTACTGGGAAAAAAAACTGTAACCTCTGTGGTAATATGATTACAAAGGTGCCCAAGTAGAGCTAATGGAAAACTCCTCAAGCCCCCTGGATAGGGGTGCAGATAAATCAGCTAAGGTTAATTTTTAATTAACTGATGGTGTCTGGAGAACAGTTGAAAGAGTGCCAAATGAATGATTTCGGATGGGCTTCTTGGCTTTGAAAGTTTCATTTTTGTCTGACAGATTTGATTTGATCTAGGAGCTCAAGAAATCCTTAGGGTTGATTCCAAGAAATACATTTAGAAATACAATATACCATAGGGTTGCATTTTAATAGCTATAATCAATGCAAATGAATGCTATGAAATGTACTAAAAGTGTTAAAGTGGGCTAGGAACAAACCTGCAGTGTTTACTCTGTGGGACTCCTAAGAGCGTGCGATTAAGTGCTGTATGCAACAATCTCTTATTAAAAGAACAGATAAATTCTATTGGTCACATCTGCTAATTTCCCCCACCCCCCTTTTTTTGAAACATTAAAATGATAAAGTACAGTAAAGTTGTATGTGTTATTATGCATATGTACACAATGTGTGTGCACATACTTGTCCATCAATAAAAACTAAAAGAAAATCTTTTGGTTATTTATTATATTTTCATATGAATTTGGAAACTTTTGAAGACCGGTTGTCAAATACAAAAAAAAAAAATCCCGAAAACCTACCCACAGACCTTTGCCATATTGTATTATTAACATTGGCAGATTGCATGTCCTATCTGCTATGTCTTTCAACCTTTAACACCTGATAGCAAGGTTACAGGGATTAAGAGAAGACTGAAAATGTGAAAGTGATAGCAGCAGGCATTTGTGCCTCAGACTTTGAAGTGCGGCTGATCAGAATAGAGATGTTAGACCATGCTCTGGCCCATCATCTCTCCCGCTGTTTTATCCTATTGCCTGGAGTGAGTGAGAGGCCAAGACTCCCTCCAACCTGTAACACACGTGTAGTTGCATTTTGAACAGTGTTGAAGCCTTTACCAAGCTGAAGAAAGTTGCTTTAAAATGTTTTCTCTTTTAAACATCTGATTGCATCTTTTAAAATGCAATATGCAATACAATAGCATTACAATAGGTTTACAACCTTAAATAATTGGACTGCCAGTTACATTTTGTGATGCTCTATTATATTTTAGCTGGTTCCCACTTAAAGGTTATCAATCAATAATGAATAGAAGAATTAGTTGGAGTTCCTTTTGTTTTCCATTTTTCTTTCACTTTTGAATAAGCAAATGTCTCACAAAATATCAGATGTTTTAGGTAAGGGTGTTTTGCAGGACCTCTGGATGTTTTAGCTTGACAGAACTAAATATGCAATTAAAATGTCAGGCTAGACCAGTGAAGTTGAAGGCCAATTAAGTTGTTGAAATTAAGAGCCTGTTTACACGTATGCAAATATTATTAGAAATGCATATTTTTTATATGTTTATTTTTAAAATTGCATTTAACAACATTCAGTTAAAAAAAGATGTTTACACGTATGCAGTTATTTTTATAAATGCATTTTTTTTTTAAATACGTTTGGGTCTTGTGTTTACACATATCCACCAAAAAATGAGTGTTTTCAAAAATCTTCACTTTGGAGGATTTTTTAAAAAATATGCATTTGAGGTGGCAAAAGATCTGCTTATGTGTAAACAAAAGGCCCAAACATATTAAAAAAATATGTTTCCAAAAATATGTTTCTAAAAACATCCGCCTACGTGTCAGAATGTGTCAAACTGCGTCAAACTGCACAGAAAATGCCCTGTAAAGATTGAAGCAGTGGGTGATATGGATAGATAGCACCACTGAAATATTTGACCTTGTGAGCTTTAAGTTAGAGCAAATTGCTTAGATACTCTTATACTCAAGATGTTTTTCGTCTTCATCTAATCTGTGAATTCATTTATTAGGTGATTCATGAATATATGCTGTTATGTTAGACAAGTGTTATACAGCTCCAATCTACTCAGTTCCTTGGGAACCTGAGGCAAACATACTTAAATTATGCCTCCTTTGAACATGATCAAATCGTGCCACAAGTTACTATAGTAACACGTCAGGTAGAGCTCCAGAAAAACATACTGACAAAACTGAGTGAGTTATTGTCCTTTAGCAGTCCATCTTTTATTTAGAAATTTACTTTTACTACCTGATATTTTTCTGGGTGGTATATTCCCTAACCTCACTAACCGTTACCCTACCACCTGCCCACTATTTATAAAAGATATGAGAAGCTGAGCTAGCAGGATAGCACACTGACTAGCCATACAAAAGGACACACACAACCTACACAAGCTAGAATTAACTCTGTAAAAACTGTGAGCACATTTCCCAGTCGAGGATTAAGCCTAGTCCTAGACTGGCTTTAAGTTTGAATGGTAAATCTCTCTGGTACATCTGGAAGAACATTCATAGTTTCAACAGGCTCCAGGTTTACAGTTTTTTAAACTTATTAATTACAAATTCAACAAAAAATGTACTCATCTGCTGTCATACAATTAACATTTTTATTTTGCCAAAATTAAGGAAGCTGTTGATATATACAGTTATATATGTTGTTTCTAAGCCAGAAATATAGTTAGTATGATTGTGGCAAACAATGAATAATGCAACATTTCATTAGTTATTTATTGATGGTGAAATCAATTACACAGTCTTTTACATTTGTCTCATTTGTTTTAGCAATGCTTTATAAATGTAATTAACTTATTACATTGTCATTAAAGCAACATTTTGTTAAGTGCAGTAATAATGTTAATTGGTTTAACATTCTCTTATGTACAGTGTGCCAAAGGCACAGATATTTTAAACAGTAGGATTTAAAGATTTATGAGACTGAAGAAAAGCTACACTGTGATATCCTGCTTAGTCATCTGAGTCGCTTAGAGTGGGTGTCTACAGTTTCCCTAAAAATGGGACTGGGTATGAAAATACTTAATGGCACAATGCAGATAACATCATGTTAATTACTGTATTTTACTGTATTAACTAATGTTTTGGGACTAAAGCTTCAGATAGATGTGAAGTAGATAGTTTATAATGTATATACAGTATCTATCATCCTTAAAGAGCATCTGCACCTTTGTAGAAGACAAAAAAACCCAATCTCTGTCATGTTTTCTTCAACCCATCTTGTATGCTGAGGAAGGTAACAGCCTTATCATCCACAGGTGCTGTGATGCTGCAGGTCTGTGAACCCAGCTCTGATCCCAGTACAAAGCTTTTGAAATACACCAGGTCCAGAGGGAATGAGAACCCAAACAGAAACCTAATCACTATCCACTCGAGGGGAGATAGAGAAGGAAAATCCAATTTTGTCCAGTTTCTTTTTGGGAGGTTCTCTCTACCCAGATACCAATTTACACTACCAGCCTCAACGATAATTGGAAATGGCGCTCATATAAGTGCTTTTGCAAACATACAATACTCCTGGAGTATCTGTCAAGCACAGAAGTGTCACGTGCGAATACAATATGTCTATTTTCTCTTATTGTGATTTTATAGCTGTGGAGATATTTGTACCATCAACTGTACAATGTGAGAGGGGAAATATAAAAGGAAAGGGGTTTTGTCACTAATGCAGTTTTATTATGAACGCTGGTTACACTAATGCGACTTTTCTTTTCAAGGGTGTTTTAAAAATGTAAGCATGAATGTCAGAAGTCAGAACAAATAAGCATAGATGCAATTATACTGTTGTCTGTGTCTACCACCCACAAGTAATAAATGTCACTGGAAGGAAGGTGCTCATTATTAACTGACAGTGAGACATTCATGACATTTAAAAGTGGAGAATGCAGCCCTTCGGTCAGATTGTAAGTGTAAGAGAAGGCATCACTCCACCCCGGCATGAGCGCGAGACTGTCCCAATCTAACAAGCATACAGTATATAATCCAACTATGTTTAATACATGAATAACAAACCTTGAAAAATTCACTTCATTTACCTACTTCCCTTTTGAGTTAAAAAATCATTTCCTAGCACCACTCCTATTCAAATATAATGCTTTCATTTATTTAAGATAAGGACAATTAATGGGTTCACCAGAATATCAAAGAGAAAGTTAAATGAAAAACATAAATCTAAGTGTGTGCAGGACACAGAACATTAAAGACAGCCTTTTCTTTACTATGTCTGCACATCCTCTCTCTCTCTCTCTCTCTCTCTCTCTCTCTCACACACACACACACACACACACACACACAATCTCACACACCCTCAAGATTGATTGTCATAATGAACTTTTGAATTTTCAAATTTCATAGCATGAATAAAACCAGCCAGCCCCATTAATAAAGCAATGACAGACTTCTTTTGATGTCATCATCGCTGGCTTTTATCATAAAAAGAGGGGCCAAACTAAATTGCCATCATATTTCTTTTTCAGCACATTCGCTAGGAGATGATTTTCAGAGGATAGTGAGATGACGGATTTTCAATTTGGAGAGTTACTGGTGTGTTGGACTGTAATTACCTAGAACAAAGCCTAGAATGGTTTATGAAGTTGATATTGCCAAACACAAAAAACCCCACATGCATTATATGATAATGAAAACTAAGCCCATAATGTGTATATCACAAATATGTAGACAGATGCCCTGTATGTGCCAGAAAAGCAGACTGTGAAACCAAGGTGGGTGGAAAGGAGAAATGCAGCCACATCACACATCTACCTATCACAGAAAAATGTTACTTTGTAATTATGGTCATAATTATTTTTAAATTATGCTTTGCTAAACTTGACGGAAAAGCATATCTCTTCGCTTTTTAACTCGCAGGATGACAACATCTCGGATCCCATCATGCAAAAACAAATTAACATTGTGGCAGAGGAAATAATTGAGAGATGGTAATCGTTTTAAGAGCAATGCATTAAAACCCCTCTATGATATTGAAAATCAGTTCTGCTCCTGAACAACACCCATGGGAAACTGAACACCGGGGAGCCTCGATGGCAAGTATGGAACCGTGCCTCGCTTCGAATGGGCTTTGTTACCTCATTAACAGGATTACATTCATCCATGCACGGATTTTTACACAGATAATGTCACCTCAGATGAGGACTTAATGTCTTAACCACGATCCTGCCCTGAAACTTTGAAGAATTATGCGCCATCACTGCCTTCCCTAATCAGTACAAATGAAACTTCTGAAAATGAAATAGCCCCATAAACGGTGCAAAATATGTTATAGATATATCCTTATCAGTGTTGGGGAGTAATGAGTTACATGTAACAAAATTACATTAAAAATGTGTAATTAAATTACAGTTACTTTCAGGAAATATTCAGGATTACAATTTCAGTTACATCTCAATATCTTCTGCAGAAACATTGACTATATGTTTAATAATATAATTGTTTTGCCATTTTGCACAACATCCTCCATTTACAGCTGAAAGTCTGATACTATTCCGATATGTCTAATTGGTTCTCTTATCATGTTTGAATTTACAACACCCACTTGCTGCTGGATCTACAGCCTACAAGCGATCTGAGCTGCAGTTGCAAGGAGGCCTGGAATGCCAGATAGGAACTACAATGTAGGCCTAGCCCATTGCAGGAAATAAAAATTAGCTGTAGTGAGCAGACACTATACTGTATGCACAATCAATCCCACACGAATAGACAACTGCTTATTCAGTGATGTTCACCAAATGTTGAATGTCAAATATTTGATTTAGCAGGCATAGGTATTTAAAGATCAGCATGATCTCACAGTAAAGCAGTGTTGAAGTCGGACATGGCTGTGGCTGTGCTGACGGAGTTTAAAAGGACAGCAGTCAGTGTGGAGTAATGCTGTAAGGTTAACCAGGTTTCAAAAAGTGGTTGACAATTGAGAAAATTCATTCAAAATGTAGAAACGTAATCCAAAAGTAATCAAATGTAATTAGTTACATTACTTTGTTAAAGTAATTGAAATAGTTACACTACTATTACATTTAAGATAGGGTAACTTGTAATTGTAACGCATTACATTTCCAAAGTAGCTTTCCCAACACTGATCCTTATTGATAGTGTCATAAGTCATTTCTATTTATTTCACCGTCTGTTAAATTCTGAACTAGTAAATAAAACTAAATTTAAAATTTTTACTATAACAATACAGTTTAAGTAGCAAACTCATCAGTTTAATGCAGCGTATCGCTGGCATTTTTCTTGCTATATTCTGGAGCCACATGAGAGGGAATCACACCAATTAATGTCTCAGTGTGCTTTGATATGTTTCCAATGTTTTTTAAAAAATATTTTCCCCTGTATTCAGCATTATACCTTTTATAATCCGATGTCTACTTTATGGCCATTTTATAAGCACAATGACTGATCCTGGAGGAGACAAATTCCTGGGCAGACGAGAATATCTGAGAATATAGAAGAGAAACCCTAAAAGCATCCATTTAAACCTTTTTCCCCCTAGTGCTCATTATAAACAGCCTCTTGCCTATTCCAACCCGTACTATAGTTCACCGTTTGTAATAGGCCCTGTCTCGTTGCTCAGGCTTTTATTTGCCAAGTCTAAACGGTGACCCAAATGTGTCACCAGTCTCAGATTTTGAAAAGGATGCTGGCTGAAATGCATCCCTGCTTTCAGCAAGTTGATGTAAAAATGATAGTTAAAGATGAGTCTTCAAGTGCATGCAGGCTTTAAAGAGCTTGCCCTTATGCGACATACAACATTCCCAACCAGTGTAATCTCAGGGTTTGTCATGTGGTAGTGATGACTCAATCTGCAATGAGACCTCAAAAGGAGTTTGTTGCCAGAAGAAGAGAGTGAGGAGAATATTTTAGTGTTCAGTTTTTTTTAATGATAAAGTTTTTAACAACTTGAGTTTCTGCTTAACAAGATTCACTGATTCCAAAAATATATTACTACTACGACTACTATTAATAATAATAAATACTATTAATACTACTACTATTAATAGTCTAAAATATCCAATTAAAAATACTTTCAGTCCCTGGCTTTAATATTTTTGTCACATTCTTATTTTTGTTACAGTACATTGTAATGCACTATTTTTTTAACTTTTCATATTTCAATTCATATCCTTTATATTATTTTACCTAGTCATTTCTTCAATGTTTTGGGCTTGTATTATGGTTGTTTTCTCCATTTTAAGCAGCTCCTGGTGTTACTGACTTTCATTCAATGATTCATTATCCACTTAATCCCAACTGGACTGCGTTGGGGACCGAAGCCTTTAATTTAGAGTCGCCAATTAACCTACAGTGCATGCTTTTGGACTGTGGGAGGAAACTGGAGCACCCGGAGGGAACACGGGGAGACTCCACACAGAACGGCCCTACGGTGGACCCGGGGATCGAACCCAGGACCTTTTCACTGTGATGCGGCAGCGCTAACCACTGCGTCACCGTCTGCCCCGGTGTTATTGACTTGACCACTTTTTATTGCATCTTGCATAGGAAGATAGGGGCAGTTGGTGGTGTAATGGCAGGGTGTTCGCCCCGAGATCAGAAGGTTGCATGTTCGATTCCAGGGCTGGTTATGTTACCACTGAGGTACTCATGAGCACGATACCGTCCCCAATCTGTGGTGCACTGTGTGCTGTGCTGTGTTCACAATGACAAATAATCACTCACTTACTGTTATTCTTAGAAAAAAAGAAAGACAAAAAACATGGAAAAACACATCACATAAACTCAAAACAAATAAGCACTACAAGAGATATTGAAATGGAAATAAAATGCCTTTATTTTATATTGATTCATTTTTTATATAAAAAGTACTTACATTTAATACATTTTTCCAAAATACAAGCAGCCGAACGACATATAAATCAAATACAAAATTATAAAATCTGTTGTATCGTATCTTATTAACGACCCTTCTTAAAGTAACAGACAGAAGGATTTCATTTTATATTACTCTAAACTCTCCACAGACCAGCAAATGTTTAGATTAAATCCTCTGTCCCATCCTGTATGACAAGAGCCAGCCATCGCCGAGTCTACTTCTATCATCACTGATGTTGGTGAATAAGAGTCAGTCAACAAGTTTCAGGAGAGTTCAGGTTTTCCTTAGTCATAAGCGAGTGTTTAAACGAGATGAATTACTGGAGGTGTCCTTCATGTAGCAGACACAGCTCTCTTTTTCATATTATTAAGTCCAATGGATGGATTGCTGTTTGTTACCACTGGGCTGAGTTCACCTTGTGAAAAAAGATACCATCAAAGATAGATAAGGAAGTGCTTTCATAAACCATATCAGGCTCCATCAACGCGTCCTGTGGCTGAGCTGGATGAAGAGACAGTATTTCCTATTTGCAGCATTATTTTCAGTGATAGAAAGCAAAATTGGAAAGGGACAAATAAGACCAGGCAGTTTGTTACTATAAGCAGACAACATAAGAACACAAGGAGATGAATTAAGTCTCAATGTAATGAATGTAATCAGTAGCCCTCTGTCGCGACATAAATACATAATGAAATAATGCTCCAAAAATCAAAACTAAAACCCTATAACAGTGAACTTTAAGCAAAGATGAGTTGAACATCGAATGTAAAAACCAAGTATGAAAGCGTGAATAAAATGAAATAGAAAATGTGCCACATAGTTACTGAGCCAATGCTATGAAGCAAAAGACAGTTTTAGGAGAAAATGCTACTGTAATTTCCTTGTTTTCTGGTTAAAAACTCGTAATTTTGCAAATCAGCAGCTTTAGATACAGTGCAGTACATGAACGAATATCCGAAACCAAAACAACATTAAAGAAGGAATAACAACAACTTGAAAAGAACAATATAGAGGAGAAATATGGAGTCTGAAGTTTATAGCACAGACATGGAGAGGTAACACTGCTGCCAAACAAAGAAGTCAACTTACATGAGTTAGCAGAACCTGATAGGAAATAGAAAAATTCCTTCCCCCCATGTCTTTTATACATTTTGTACACTGACGTTAAAAAAAGAGTACAAAGTGTAAAGTCAGGCTATGCGGCGGTTTCTCGGATCGTCCCCTCGAGTTTCTTTGGGAGTAGCTCTCTCCTTTCGTCGATGCTGATCACCGGTTTCCGACAATTCTGACCATCAATGTATATCTTAGCATACATTGGGTTGGAGTAGTTCATAGGCTGTATGGAGATATTGAGAAACAAACTGGATTTATTATACTTTAAATACGTGCCAAACTGGTATATGCAGAAGCCATTCAAATGAAATGACTGCAAACATATTACATTTTTATTGCTTTCTAATTAAAGGTGAAGAACGCTAATGTTAAATCAAACAAACACAAGCATGCATGCACAAACACTGACAATCACAGAACCAGTGCCACTCATGCAATGTTTACGGTCACTGAGAAGGGACTGGTCACTTCACCTGTCCAGGTATAACTTCTTTAGGGACAGAATTTACGTTCAGATTGCGAGGGTCACTGGACTTTACACACCACCCCTGTAACACACATAGTCCTCTTGAAAGCTGCCCAAATACGATTTATAGTGAAACCAGGGCCGGCATGCATAAAACTTAAGAGTTTAAAAATTATTACCAAAAAGTAGCCTAACCTAAGAGCATTGCAGAAAGATGCTAAAAGTAACTTTCCGCTAAGTCTAAGCCCAATTCCTATGTGGTGACGGAGCCAGCACTTAAAGGAGCTGTATGTAAGATTGGCCAAAACTGGGATAGCAGTCAAATTCAAAATACTGCAGCGTGTTGTTGCCCCTCCTCCCCAGACTCGAGGTTGCCAGTTAGGTTGGCAGAATCGTATAAGAACCGATCTAGCATGACGAGTCTAAGTTGATTGACTGCTGATCATATAATACTTGATTATTTGTGAAGTAATAAAATAAATGTTTTTAAGAGTCATAGCGAGGCCTTTTAGTTTTAGTAGTGTCAGACTTTTGTTATCCAGAATGCTTGTAGCTGCAGCTCAGTGGTAACTGGCAATCTGGATGTCAAAATGCTACTGACTTTGTGATTGGAAGATAGCGGTGGATGGAGTTACAAGTCAAAACACAAAACCAAAACATAAACATGATTTATGGGCTGTAAATTACATTTTAAAATATGAATATTCTGGCTGTACTAAATTTGTCAGTAAGGTCAGTATTTCAAATTAACACAATTCCTTAATCTCTGGTGACATTCATCTTATGATTACTTCCTATAAAATCCTGACATATAGCTCCTTTAAGTGTTGTGAAATGAGGGCTACAAATAAAATCAAACATCAAACCGTTCATCTAGGTATTTATACAACACACTTTTTGTGATTATACTTATAAGTGGTTGTACTAAAGTCTGCCTAGTACATCACCAATCGAGTTCCTCTAATAGATGCTTATGTTATATATCTTATGGGTCAAAGGTAGAAGTCATAGCAAAACAATGGATTCTAAAAGAATATCAAACTGGACAACAAACAAAATGGTTCTTTTGGCACAGCCAGTGCTTATTTTGCTCAATTAAGCCAGCGAGTCCACTTTCTGACAGAATGTGTGCATCGTGTGTGGACCCTGGCTACTTGGCCAGCAGAATTGTATAATCACTATCGAACCCAACTCGGGCATTAATATTGTGGTATCGTTTTCTATTTATGTAGATTTCCATGAACATTTGAGGCTATTGTTGGTAGGGTTGGGTACCGAGGTTGGTACTTTTGAAGGTACCGATCAAATTTCGGTCCATTCACGCACTCATCAGAGCCAGCTTTCATGAGCTGAGCGGGACAAACGAAACGGGGTGAAATGTTTAAATTAATCAACAGTTAATCTCAACGTTTCAATGCAATTTACATTTACAGCAGCAAGAGGACAGAAATGGAGCAGGGATACTTACTGCAGTTAAACTTCCATTTGCTATTTAAGCTATAGTGTTAGTTTTGTTTGACAACGGTTGCCAGGGGAAGAAACGCATGCATGGAGAAACTGCACAGAAATCTGAAAACATGGCGACAAGTCAAAAACGTTTGACTTTGTGACTGCTTTTTACTAGCACTGACATGCAACATTTGCCAAGCAAAATGCAGAACTGGAGCTAGCAGTAGCAATAACTTGAGGAAACACCTTGTTAAACATAAAATATATTTACAGGTGGATGACTAAGCAGTGTTTGATAATTGGGAGTGCCACAGTTAAAACTACAGCCCCTGCACCAACAATCACCATTGTAGCTAGCATCGACATCGAGAACGCTGAATCTACTCCATCGACAAGTTCCACTGCAGTGATCTAATTACTGATCTGTCTGTTCTAGTTAATGTTCTGGGATATTTTTATAAAAACTAATACATTTATATTGTAGTTGTAACATAAGAACAGCAGCTTGTGTGACGTTTGAAATTAGTTTGGGGATTAATTATTTATTTATTATCACTGTATTTTTTATGTTGATACAAATCAGGTATTTCAGATTCAGAGCAAGGTATTGCAAAGCAGTACCGCTGATTATCAGTACTGAACACCAGATCAGATATCGATTCAGATGTGAAAGGTACCCAACCTTAACTGTCGGTAACAAAAAGAATGGCTCTTCACGATCAAGCCTGTGTCTATTCATCAACTCTTATCAACACATATCCGCAGGACGTCCTGTCTTTCACGGAAAGTGCGTGGTCTTGTTGCTGACCTCATGCAACACCTAACTGGTTTAGGAGTCCTCTCCAGCTCTCTTAAATAATTTAGGAGCTCAGACCTAGTCTTAACTCATCAGAACTTTTATGCATTTCACTTCTTATTAAGAGCAAGAGCAAAATCACGTCACTCTTAGAATTTTAGATGAAACTTCACTTTGAGAGGTTTTATGCATACCGGCCCACATTTCCCATTCATGTATTGGTATTGGTTACAATTTCTGTTACGCAAAGTGTAAGTGGAAAAAGTGGAGCAATAAAGGTTAACTTCATACAGAAAAGACAAGTCAGACAAAAAGTGAGTCTCCAGAGTACAGTAAGGAGATAAACAGTAGAATGTTAGAGAGTAACCATTAGGAAAAAAATCATATAGAAAAATGAATTATTTGTCATCAAATAATTTATTCACTTTACTATATTTAATATTGCCTGTTTTTGTAAGTATGATAAGGGTCTGTGTCCACCAAAAGTGGTTTTTGCGCTGGCAGCACCTGTTTTTAATACAAATCCTAAGCGCCTTCAGTGGAAAAAAAACGTCGATGGAGACATTTTTTGGTCATTTTTTCAAGTTGAAATCTAGCTAGCCAATCAAAATCGAGGAAGGGGCGGGACATAGTCAAGAATTCACTACAAGTGACGCTTATTTTGGCTTTAATTACACAATTTGAGATAAGGTAAAAATCTACAATTATGTGATCAAACCCCTAATCGGTGGTATTCTCCAAGCTGTTTTCTTGCACGGCATATCTAATACACCCAATCTCTACGTCTCCAAGACATGTGAGTATCTAGTTCAAACGCTGCCGTTAGATGCGATTTCTCTCCATTGTAAAGATAATCTCTTTTATATTGGCTAAACTACCGATCTCAAATAACATGTTACAATGTTTACACGAAAGAGGAATGAACGCGGAACTGGCCGATGATGCTTTTCGTAACTTAGCAACGACAACCGCATCCCGGAAGTGAGGTTTTGACAGCTCTCAAAGCAAAAAAACACATTTGGTGGACAAGGGCCCCAAGTGTTCCATTTTTATAATAAATGTTATGTGTTGACTTCATCTGTGCCTTTAATTATTGTTATTTTTAATATTGTCTCTGCAAGTGTGAACAGTAGTACCTTATCTGATCTGATATAGAAATGTCAAAGAATCTACTGGATGCTTGAGCTAAGATAACATTAATATACTGAAACCGAACCATACCAAACTGTTGTACAGTTGCATCTTTAATTTCTCTGTCTCTCTCTCTCTCTCTCTCTCTCTCTCTATACACACACACTCAGTAAAGGTTTTTAGAATATACTTCAGGTCATAGAAGTGTATTGAATAAAAATAGGAAACATTCTAAAAGGTGTCAAGTTTCTTTTTTCCCTGTATGATTTTCTGCTCAACAAGAAAATTTTCTAGTGGTTGTATCTGTCTCTCACCAGTGATTCCACTGAATGCCATTAATTTGTGGATATTGGTACAAACCTTATGGGGATCCAGTGTGAAATTTGGTTTGAGGAGGCTCCCAGCATCTGCATGATAGTCGTGGTCCACCTCATACATGTTGTAAGACGGGTTGCCAATCTCCACGTTGATGCCTCCGTTGGTCATGGGCTGCCGTTGAACTCGCTTGCCCCTGGCAAAATCCATAAAGAGATTGGCAAGGTATACTACTGGAAAAGCATGGTTTTTCATTTTTGGGCGCTGTGCAAAATGTTACAATGTTCTTCTTCACATCTTGCTATAATACAGCGCGGCTCATGCTGTATGAATGATGACAAAAATGCCACTGGTTGGGTGACAAAGTGACCTTTCAGGTAGTGCAATTACAATTCAAATGATTTGTACCAATTTACTCTGAAAATACATCAAATCCTATTACTTTGAGGAAATCATTTTAAAATGAGATTTAGTAGGACTTGGCATGCTTTCAGGAGTTCTGTGTCCAGTATAACACTGTATTCATCACCTTTTTGATCATTAAGTTCGTCTCCTATTTTGAAATGTATGAAATATGATATGATGTATAATCTACTGTAAACTGCCCCTCCAGGATTTCTTGGGCCTTTTTTGAGATCGTTGCGGCCTAAAATGCCTGATTTTGCATCAGCTATTCTAAAAAAAATTGTGATGAAAGTTGCAGGGTTTTTAGGCGTTATGTGCAATAAAGTCACAGAAGGGGTGACTTTTGCTCCCCTTTATAATGATTCTTTAACAATTCAATAAAATGAAGGGAACAAAACCACTGTTACTTTTATTAACCATTAATCAGTTATTTTTGAAGGTAAACGTGAGGCATTTTTAATCAAACGTTTCCTGTCTTCTAAACGCAACAAGGAAGTCAGTTCGCTGACATACGGCTCAACATTTTGCAGGAAATGTCAAAATTGGTCAAAAATTGTAGAAAAGTTGTGCTTATTGGCCCAAACTGCACAGTAGTATTAAATTTGTGAGGATTGGCTGAATTTGCGTTAATAGATGTGATTGCAACATTGCGAAACCATGGAGGATCTGAGTAGTCCATTAGGTTTACCTCTCACTATTAAACTTCGATGACTTGAAAGTTCCTAAATACTTCTTTTGGCGAACCCTAGTTCTACATTTATTAGTTTTATGTCTCACTATTTTTAATCTCATTACGACTTTTGATCAGAATTAAAAACACTACCTTTTAGTGGCTTGCAACTTCTTACTAACACCTTAGAATGCAGTTTCCTGTGCCTACAGTTTGACCATTAAGATGTGTGTGAGGAACACAGTGTGGTCAGCACCAGCACCACTTCACACTGGGTCTCTGTAATACCTCTGCCGCCTCCTGCAGACGAAGACCCCAGCCACCACTGTAGTTATCAGAATAACCAGCAGGACCAGCGGCACAATGATGGCTATGCTCCCTGTGGAGAGTTGGAATGAAAGAGCAGGAATTAAAGTCCAGTCCTCGCCGCCCATGGAGAGATCGATTCATACTCACAGCACAGCGTATACTGGCTCTGTATTACTTCATCTAAAAGCGAAATCCCGACGTAAACATTCTATTTTTCATCCCCAAAACAGAACTGCGTGAGAATACAATGAAATCCTTCATAAATAGGAAATTACTCATGAAAAATACACTCAGCAGGACCTTCCTTATGCCTGCTGACTACATATCAAGAAACAGTCTATGAAACATAATTCAAATATACATTTCAAAAACAGCATGTGTCCATATGCATCTAATTTTGGTAAAAATATTATAGACAAAGCTGTTGACAGTGTCCAAACCGAACACTCCCGTACTAAATAGCATGCCAAAATATTGCACCAGCAGGTTTTATTGGCAATAGCCCAGGTTTTATTAGTTTTTTGAGCAGCTTAGAGCACCCTGGGTGTTAAATCTCTTAGATCATAAATCATATTTGTCCATGCTCTGATGCCTCGGCTATGTGGTACGTGCTCCCGGCGGGTGAAGCAGCGGGCTCGTATTTTAATCAGAGCTGTGAGCATGCAGGGATGAAGGAGGAACCCCGACTCCTCCTCACTCACCTCCCGCCGTGTTGTCTGAGCGGCTGCTCTTCGGGGCGGGTCTCTCGCACTGCGTCCCCGACCAATTGGCTGAGCACCTGATTAAAAAACATCCACAGAGGGCCGATCAGACGCCGTTTATGAATTCTAATCGGCTCGGGTCGAAACGTGGCAAACGATGGCAAACAGATAGCGCTGCCTAGAGACAGTTTATACGAGTGGAGGATATAACTCCTGGCTGTGAATAGTAAAGCGCGACACATTTGTAGCACGCCAAGACAGATGGTAAAGGGATGAGTCATCTCGTTGGGCAATGAAAAAGTTTGAATGGGCGGCATGGACGTGACTCGCCAGATGGTTCATGATTTAAGATGGTACCTGAGGATGACGAGACTTCGGATTCGCTTTTTAAGAAGCAGAAGTTAGGATCATTACTTCTTGGCATTTTTTAAAAACAGACCACACAGTGATGCGTGTTACAAAGAACTTTGAGCAGTCGTAGAATATTTTAAATACACCTAAATGACATATAAGACATAATATAAATAACCAGAAATGAACATGCACATGTAAGGTGAAAAACAAGTCAAGAAAAAATGTAATCGAATACAGCAACAGTACATTTTACATCGCAACATGTGGAGACAATATGCAGAATAAACAGCGAAACGTCCACAGTAGTCCACGGTGAGAGTGAGCTGCATGATTATGTATTAAGTCTTCTTTGGATGGCATGGGCATGGGGTTGGGGCTGAGATTGAGAGGAGAGAGAGAGAGAGACACCTCGCTGTGTGAGGTTGGGCAATGAGAGAGTCTCTGCCCTCATGTGTGAGCCGGTGGATGGAGCAGGGTGGAGATGAGGCCGTGGCACAGGGTGGTACGGGGGTGGTACGGGTGGGGTACGGTGGGTAGGTGCTGGAAGTGGGACCTACTTGCAGCGGGGTTTGTTAAGGGAGGTTATTGTGCATATCCCCTCATTCTGACAGTAGTAATCACAGGGGTTGGCCAGCTCATCACAGCGCTGGTTCTTGAACCCGGCTGTGCAGCTGTAAGAAATTGCAGTGACGTGAGGCATAAAAAGGTGCGAGTCAGACGAGTCTGGAAGGAAACGTCTCCCCCCACTTCCCTCCCTCACTTCCCCATCAAGGCAGGTGTGAATGTTAAATACACGATTCACCACAGGCTATGTGGAGCACGTTGCCTGCTCACTGACAAGTGCAAAAACTTGCATCAGGTGTAGAACGTCTTAAACAGCGCTTGTTATAAAGTTGGAAAGTAGTTCCTGGGTGAGAGGAAGATCTGAAATTCATAGGTACTTTCCTCAGACAACATTTAAAGGTCGATTTCTGACTATAAATATGTTAGCATTTTCTTAAATGTAAGAGTCTAAAATGAGAATTTCTTAAATCTTTATTGTAATCTGATCGCCCAATTTATGTTATTTATAATTACTTGTAATCTCAGGTCTGACTTCATCTCAGTAAATGTTGTACTGTTATAAATATGTATGTGGCAAGCAAACAATCTTGTACTGAATTGCAATGAAAATACAACAGTTACATCTCCATCTGTCTCTTCAATATAGCGAATATACAAGTTTAAAAACCCTTTCTTTTGTCCACGGTGGCACTGGAACACAGCTTACTAAAATAATAGATAATATTAATTTAAATATTAATTAACATAATAATAATATTAATAATATACAATATTAATGGTCCCATATTATGAAAAAAAAAAACACTTTTTCTGTTCTTCGGATGTCCATTTGGGTCTGTCGGTCTCTACACACACACTGGAAGTTTGATTTAAAAATGGTCAATTGTGTTAGTATTCATTTATGAATGTCAGAAATCGTGTGCTTAAACGAGCCGTTTAGATTTCTCCCCTACTTCTACGTCACATTAGGGGACAATAGAATATCTCCACCTCTTTTCTGAGAACCTCCGACCACCAGGTAGAACTGCTTGCGCTTCCTGATCCGCCATGTTTTCTGCAAGCGCTAGCGTAGGGACCCAAGGTCGAAGAAGAAGTCTACGGGTGGAGTGTTGTGTTGAACATGTATAGCTGTATGGATGGTCTGTTAGCAGGAGCCATGTTGATTATTTTCACGTGAGGTAAACTCTCGCTGGGCTGTGGGCCATAGGCAGAGTGATCCATGGGCAGCAGCGGCGCATTTGCATTTAGCAATACTAATGAGAAACATCCTGTTCTGAAAGGGACTGAAATAGAGGGGTAAAAAGCAGGTGAAAATGCCTAATCTGAGAGGTATTTTCAGAAAACTACTTCAGATAGATGTTTAGTGGAGCTCATAGACCTATTTTAACTTGTTGAAAAAATTTATAATATGGGACCTTTAATAAGCATATTAATAATAAACTACAGTAACAAACATTTTTGGCACATGCACATAAAGAAACTGTTTCAAGACATCGCAGCAGCACAAAATAATGCAATCAACATGATTTGTGATGCCATTATTGTCATTTTGGAAGTTATAAAGTTTTTGCATTTTTCCTGAAGGATAACAACGATGTGCCTTGAAGGTGATGTTCATAGTTGTAAAAAAAATGAGTTTTTGATGAAGATTGGAGACTCATTCACATTGGGAGCACTTAAGGTCAACCATTATGAGTTCTCTACACCAGAATACACATCAATGCATACATTTTGTGAGGCCGAGTGGTAGTGAATAAAACATATTATCAGGGTCTTTTAACCTCACAGAGAACTAGATGAGATCATTTGCATAGAAATTGATTTTATCTTCTCGGTTGCGTCAGGCATCGCCACGAATGTCATTTAAACTACAAAGACTATTTGGTACAAATGACAAGGCTTTTCAACATGAATATAAACACCCTGTTACAGACCCGCTTTCCTGAACAGAACTGGTTGTAACTTAATTCCTGTTAACCGCCAGACCTAGGGGGACACTTCCTTCTACTTTGTCCACTGGCCAAATTCTGTCGCCAACTGGACAGGAATATTATTTGATGTAATAGTCAACAGTGATTCCACAAAAAAACTGCCGAAATTATGATAAAGTGTGTGTGTGGCTGGTCACTTAAGAAATAAATTGGAACTAGTCACTTCAACAAATTAAGCAGCATGACTCGAATGTTTGACAGATCCTGCGTGTGTACATCCAGAGGAATACACTTTCTAACTACACCAAAACTTTTAAATCACTTTAAACTTATAAAAGCGCAAAAACATTTAGATTTCAGATGCAAAACTAGGGGAAAGTCTCTTAAACTGCAGGCCAGTGCACTTCCTCACACTCGGCCACTAAAAAAAGCATCAGTGGGTCACCGTGACATGTTTCCCCAAATGGACGGTAAAGAGGCAGCATATGCTGTTTCTGTGCTGCCTAATTACTGGGATTTGGACTCATACAGAGGTAGGTTATTTTGTGATTACTCACTGGCAGAAGGGCAGGTTGGTGTCAGGGTCCAGATGACAGGTGCCTCCGTTGTAGCAGTAGCCATCGCACAGCTGGCAGCTGGATGCTATCCTACCGCTGGTACAGCTGAGAGACGGAGCCAGGACAGATGGTCAGAGCAAATAAAGCGTAAAGGGTCGATTATAGATGAGGATTTGTACATAAAACACTAAATAAATCTTTGTGAATGTAATGTAAAAAGTATTATGCTATTAAGTGTATTTCATTAAGACTGACCCTGAAAAATGAAGTGGTATGACTATGATTTATTTATATGTACAGTATTTAACATGTCTATATTTTCAAAAGGCGTTTGAGTTAAATTGAGGTGTTGGAGAGAGTTTTTTATTTAATTTCTTTCATGATTATGATCAATGGCAGAAGCCTAATTTGGGTGCTTATTTGGGAAATGTTAAACTATAGGTCAATCTCAAAGCTCACAGAGGATCACAGAGAAAGCAGAAGCTCACAGATTTATAGAAGAAGCTATTATATGAAACGTCAGGACTGCACTGCTGAGCGACTATATGCTCCTATATTGCAGATCAAGGCCGATTCCTTGGTACATGATAAGGCTTTGAGGTTCCACAAGGTTCTGTTTTGGTCCTATTTAGTGTGTGTTTGCATATCTAATGTTTCTCTAAATATAAATAAACAAAGACTGCACAACATTTGTATTCTTATAAACGTATCAGTGATAAATGCTTAAGCTATAGAAATCTCATTTTACGTCAATTTTTTACACAAAATTTGTTTCTATCTTTTATAATTGATGTATTTCTTTTTATTTAATTATTTATGTATTTATTTATTTATTTTGGCGCAATTAAAGAAAAAAGGAGAGACAAAAAACCCCAGGTGGATTATTTGACGCCTCCACTTAAATAAAATTACAAATTTCACAACACTATAGTTCATAGAATTATCTTACAGTAATAATATAAAATAATAAATAATAATATAAAAATAACAATATAAAAAATAACATAACTACAAAATAATAATAAAGCAAGAATAATGGTATAAGTATAATAAGTACAACAATAACAATATGGTAATAAAACCAAAAAATGTGAGTGAGGTGTATGAACAATTGTGAAGCTGATACTAGTTCACACACCTGTACTGTATAACACATTCTCTATAGGTCTATCTTCCTAATCTTATACAGAAATGTAATAAAACATTCTCTGCAGAGTTACAGAAACTGCACTTTATGATATCAGATCTAAGACGTACTTTTCTTGGATTTGGAAAGATATCGTGACAGAACATTATGTTCATCCTGTCTACTAACATCAACTGTATGGCATTCATTTCTTGGGCTTGAATAGCAAAACCAACAGATAGAATATCACATACATTCAGTCTACATCATGCTGGGCTGCTGGTCAGTATTTCATACAAAGGAAGAAAAACAACTTGTGTTGACCAGTTATGAAACATACTTGCAGGCCACATCACCCGTCTCCCCATCTACAATACACGGCGCTCCGTGGCACCGTAGGCACTTGTCAGTGTCGCATTTGATCCCTTCGTATCGAGCTGGACACACGCATTCCACATGCCCAGAGCTGGACAAAGTGCAGGCTTTGGAGTTTACACAGTAATGGTGACAGATGTCTGTCATGGGAAAAATAGAGAAAAGGCATTTGTGAGAGGTTAATTAGAATTTTAAAGCAAATTCCCTCCACATAATTTTTTGGTGTAAGTGGCATTTTAACAGAGCCTTAATGAGACTTAATTATCCGCTTCAAATATCTGGTAGAGAGATGAAAATGAGTCGTCCTTTGGGTGCGCAAGCATTAATGGTAGCTAGAAGTATTTTGCTACAATTATAATAGAGCGTATATAACAGGAGAATGTTTATGAGCCAAGCTTAGAAAAATCTCAAGATTGTCATTCAAAACGGTTTCTGGGTTTTTTCCTTCCTTTGTGGAAAATTTGGCCCTTTCTGCTCAAGTATTTACAGACCATCTCAAAAAATTAGAATATCGTGAAAAAGTTCAATATTTTTGTCACTCATTTCAGAAAGTGAAACTCATATTATTCAGATTCATTAAACATCGAGTGAAATATTTCAAGCCTTTTTTCTTGTAATGTTGATGATTATGGCTTACAGATAATGAAAACCCAAAATTCAAAAACCCAAAAGTCTCAGAAAATTAGAATATTACATAAGATCAATAAAAAAGGATATTTTAAACAGAAATGTCAGGCTTCTGAAAAGTATGTTCATTTCTATGCACTTGGTTGAGCCTCCTTTTGCATGAATTACTGCATCAATGTGGCGTGGCATGGAGGCGATCAGCCTGTGGCACTGTTGAGGTGTAATGGAAGCCAGGGTGGCTTTGATAGCGGCCTTCAGATCTGCATTGTTGGGTCTGGTGTCTCGCATCTTCCTCTTGACAATACCACATAGATTCTCTATGGGGTTCAGGTCAGACGAGTTTGCTGGCCAATCAAGCACAGTAACACCATGGTCAGTGAACCAGCATTTGGTACCTTTGGCAGTGTGGGCAGATGCCAAGTCTTGCTGGAAAATGAAATCAGCATCTCCATAAAGCTTGTCAGCAGAAGGAAACATGAAATACTCTAAAATTTCCTGGTAGATGGCTGCGTTGACTGTGGACTTCAAGAAAATACAGTGGACCAACACCAGCAAATGACATGGCACCCCAAATCATCACTGACTGTGGAAACGTCACTCTGGACCTCAAGCAACGTGGATTCTGTGCCTCTCCATTCTTTCTGGGACCTTAATTTCCAAATGACATGCAAAATTTACTTTCATCTGAAAAGAGGACTTTGGACCACTGAGCAACAGTCCAGTTCTTTTTCTCCTCAGCCCAGGTAAGACGCTTCTGACATTGTCTCTGGTTCAGGAGTGGCTTGACACGAGGAATGCGACATTTGTAGTCCATGTCTAGGATTCATCTGTGCGTAGCGGCTCTTGACGCGCTGACTCAAGCCTCAGTCCACTCCCCCAAATTCCTGAATGGATTTTGCTTGACAATCCTTGTTGCAGGTGCACCTTTTCCTACCACACTTTTTCCTTCCACTCAACTTTCTATGAATATGCTTGGATACAGCACTCTGTGAACAACCATCTTCTTTAGCAATGACCTTTTGTGGCTTACCCACCTCAGTGGTACCTTTACCCGTCCAGGAATTGAACCGGGAATTGTGTAGCCTACTGACCCACACTGAGAGACCAATTAAATGCGCAGGAAACCTTTGCAGGTGTTTTGAGTTAATTAGCTGATTAGGGTGTGACACCATGACTTTCCAATATTGAACTTTTTCACAATATTCAAATTTTCTAAAACACTGAATTTTGGGTTTTCATTATCTGTAAGCCATAATCAAACATTACAAGAAATAATGGCTTGAAATATTTCATTTTATGTGCAATGAATCTATATAATATATGAGTTTCACTTTCTGAAATGAGTGACAAAAAATATTGAACTTTTTCACAATATTCTAATTTTTTTAGATGGTCTGTATAGAAGTATTTACAGTTCCGTCCACGAATCCTTTCTTTTAGAATCTTTCTACCAAATTACCTTTTCCCCCCTTTTTCACATGAGCCACAGATCTTAACAGCTAGGTGTTAAAATGTTGTTTGCTCCAGCGAGCATTTCTTTACTGAAGTATAATTTGTCAGAAATTATCCAATTTGCAATAGGTTCACACAAAAAGCAAACAGTGGCATACGGCAGTTGATAGTGTCTGCTTGTTCAAGTGAAGGAGAGATAAACTCACGGTGGAGGCAGCGGTCGCCTGTGTATTCCGCTAAGCATCGGCACACCGGCTGGTTCCCCTGGCTGACATCACACGTCCCTCCGTTTAGACAGTAATTATCACAGACGCGCCGCTCACAGTTTGGCCCTGTGAAGCCGACGGCACAGCGACATGTGGGTTTCCCTAGGGTAGGAAAAAACTGATTATCCTCTTGTATATATTGTAGTAAGAAAGACATGATTTCAAAGAAAGGATGAGTTGATGCTTTAATAAAAATGGTGGAACCTTTGAATGAAAAAATAACTCCCATTCCACAGACGTGAACATTTAAGAGGAATAATTTAGTGTTAAATTATTCTGCTGTCATAATAACCGCTAAATGGATATACCTTCAGGCAGGGTTCAGAAACAATATACAAAATTAGCAGCTGAACTATGAAGTCAGCTGATGTATTTCAGTATTTATGTTCCTACTGAAGCAATTACACTTTTAGTTTTGCCGTACAAAACAATCAACTGCCTTTGCCAATTTCAAATTTCTACAGTTAATGCAGAGACGTCCACTTTTTATCACTAAAACTCAGCAAGCAGTATTCCATATATTAATCATAAAAACTACATTACTGCCAGAAAGACGCACGGATAATTGATTGTGTGCCGTGCGTAACGCCTGATCGATCATAGATATGAAATCGTACAAATTGCTTCACTAATTTTAGTTCAGGCAAATATTCGGCTGATTTTGTCATTAGCAATATTGTCTCCAGACATGGGGAAAAGATCTCTCTTTCCAAATTAAAGCCGTTATGGAGCACACTCAAGAAATTGCATATTCAAAACAGGCTAATCCAAATTTGAGAAAATTCATTTAATTAGATAATTACTCACAGACGGCATCTAAAAGGTAGTATTCAGACTGCTACTTTTTTCCCCTACTGGTTACAGAAAAATGACAGTGAACAATTTCTGAAGATCTAATCCACGCTTCCTCCATTAAGATCCATTAAGGGTGTGCAGTAACAATGTCTTATCTCTTTTTGAACTTCTTTGAATGCTACACTGCAGTATCACGCTGGCTTAACATTCTCCGCTCTCTAGGAAATGCTCTTATGTACCAACTGTATATTCCTATGAAATAACCACACAATCATCCATTTTTTCCAAAGAGAACAGATATAGGAAACTGTTTTGCATTTCAGTCAACTCTATGCTCGCCCTGCTCTGATCAAAGTACAAAAACTAGAATAAGTTCCTAACTGAAATTCTTAGTGTTTTTAATGTCTAAAAATACCATGCATTGCTTTTAAGGTCGACTGTAGCTTTCAGCTGTCATTTTAATAGACTATACAAACAAGCACCATGTCGTAAATATATTCAAAAATAACCTTTATACCATATTGAAATCTTTGTGTAAGAATATTTACTTTCAGAGACATTACATTTGTGGTTAATGTAGCAGAAATAATTTTAACACATATTTACAGGTCATTTTTAGACCTTACTTTTAGATTCATTTATTCATAATAAAACTAAACAGCTTTTAGAGCTATGTAGAGCAGGTTTTCTTCAGACTGGATATTGTAAGTGAATTTAAGTGAGTGATTGTCATTATAAACACACCACAACACAGCACAGCACAGCACACAGTGCACCACAGCGTATGGTAACCTCTGCATTTGGCCCATCCATGAAGGAGTGGCGTGCAGTTTACGGACAGCACCCAGAGAGCAGTGCTTGGGGGTGGTACCTTGCTCATGAGGAACCTCAGTGGTACCTTTACCTGTCTGGGAATTGAACCGGTGAACTTCTGATCACAGGGCCAACTCTCTAACTTTACAAAAATGATGGCATATTTTGTAAGCCTCAAGACATTAGTTTACACAAAGCTCTTCCTATACACAGTCCTGACCAGCCACTTCTGACAGAGGCTAAAGTATCACAAGCACTGTTTTACACCCGTTCTTAAAAAGCCTCTTGGACAATCGCATTACATATGTATTGCCAAGGTGTCTATCCTGTGTCTCATGCATGGCCAACAGTGCCCAAATGGCCATTTGTGTTCAAATGTTGTTACTATCTATGTCATTTCCATTAAAAGATCAAAGAACACACTAGTCTCCATTGTTAGTTATTAAATTAGTCTCAGATGCCAGAAAATCTTCAAATTTGTTTCGCTCGGGCCAGCTAAGATATTTCAAAAACTAACATGTTTACGTTAATATGCAAATATGGAAATCTAGCATCTGGTTTCTCTTCCACTCCAACCACGGGCATCAGCATCTCCAGTTTCTACAAAACAACCTCCACATCTTAATCAGGGACATGTAAGGACACCTTAACATTTATACAACAAAGCATACATGGCCAAATATATCCCCAGATCACCTCTAAAAGGGGATTGAGATCAAATGCTAATGTTTCTTAGGGGCTAGTTCTGTTCACTTGTGCTCTTTTTGTTATAAGATGCATTTTAACAAGACGTGTAAAGACAGTACCAGAAATGCTAACGCTCCAATTCAGACTGGGTGGTCACAGTATGCTAAAGCAACAGTGACTCTTTAAATAAAGGGAAATCTGATTAACTAGCTGACAGCGAGGCGAGAGGTTCTGCTTACCTAGCAGAGACCCTGTGCATGTGCCTCCATTTAAGCAGTATTCCGTGCAGTGGTTGACTTCACAGCGTTCTCCGGAGAAATCAGGCCAGCAGTAACAGCGCCAGTCACCTTTCTCATTGGCCACACACCGGCCTCCGTTTTCGCAAGCGGGCCGGCACAGTTCACCTTGGGTACAGCAGAGTGAACAAGCCGTGAAGCACCCCACCCACACACACACACACAAACTTTTGCCCTTTAAAAGAGTTCTGTGGAGGTGTTTTGGGATAAAATGTACTTATAGTTCTCTATGGTTACATAAGGCATATTTAATAAAGATTGATAGTAAAACTCCAACAAAGAACCTTCTTGAGGATAGTTGAGGATAGAATGCTTATTTGAGAGCATTTTTTGCTGAAATGAAATGGCAAACCTGATACGCTGGGGTCAATACAAGAGCCGTTAACCAAAGACTTTCCTTCAGGACAGGTGCAACTGGCTCCGGTTGGGTTGAGCAGGCACATGAAGTCACATGTCATCTTCACACATGGATTGGCCACTGTAAAATGGAAGAATGGTACAAACATCGGTGGTAGCATAAAGTAGTTATTTCCAAAGTAGAGGGTATGCCCCCACCCCAGCCATTGCAGACAGTGGCACAGCGAGCACCACCGAGTGCAGTGTCAGGGAGGATATTTTAAGCTACTTCAAGTTTTACAAACTACTTTAAAATGGAATGGCATCTGTGTCTAATTAAAGCAGGGTTCACCAATCTTAAAGAGTTGTTATTTTTTTAGCTTTGACTAGTTTGTTTCCTAGATTAAAAGACTCGTTCAGCTGTTACAGATTAACACCGGTGACACCTGCCTGACAAGAAATAGAGGCTGTCCAATCAACACACAGCAGGAACTCTGCACTTAAGTGAAAGCAAGATCCTTTTAATTAAATGGTAATTTACAAATCAACACAGATGCCTTTCAATTTAAAAGCAGTTTGTAAAACCTGAAGTGACTCAAAGCGTCCTCCTTGACATGGACTCAGTGGTCACCCTACACAGCTGTAACCCCAATTGGACCAAATGTTCAAGTTGAAGTTTTTTCTCTCTGAGAGCTCGTTAAGTTGTAAGCCCATTCTTGTGCAGAAATGCAATTTTGAGAAAATATGTGGAAAGTATGGCTGGGAACATTAACATGTCTTCAAATGCAATTAACCTGAAAATTAACACTTTCATTTTTCAAATACAAATTAGATATGACCAGGTTTGGACTAAACTTCCATCACTACCTCTTTCATCTGACTGAAGACTGGTTTATACCTAACACCTGTAAATATGAAATGGGAGGAAAAAAGGCAATTTGTGCACATATTTATGGGCTATACTGGCAATACTGTATTCAGTGAGTGAGTGAATGAGTGAAATGAGTGGACATTTGTCATTGTGAACTCACACAACAAAATGTGACCTCTGCAATTGACCCTTCTGTAAAGGAGCAGTTGGCAGCTGACATAGAGAGCAGTGATGTGATTGGGAATGGTACCTTGCTTATGAGAACCTCAATGGTACCTTTACCGGTTCGGCATTCGAATCAGCGACCTTCCGATCACAGGGCGAACACTCTAACCATTATGCTACCAACTGCCCCAGTAATGTAAAGCAGACAGACAAGATTTGATCCACCACACAGACAGACCTGATTTACACCACTACAAAACATAACACAAATCAGACTGCACATTCATAATCAGTGATGCTCATTGGATCTACTGAAGCATGGTCAAGATCAGTAGCTAAAGGTTGGTTGAGATTCTGACCAAGCATCAAAGAAACAAGAAAGGTAAAAGGGTATCATCGATGTTTTGCTGAAGACATCAACCTTCACTCTGCTAGCTTTTGCTGGCGGAGCAAATTCCACCCTCAGACGAGAGCTCTAGCTGTAATGAGTCAGTGGGGACGGGGCACAGCTGCCCTGAACTGCAAAACCCAGACTAGCTCAGATCTGTCTGCAGCTCCAAGGCCACAAACACTACCCAGAGATCCAGTATTGACCGCGGTTCTCAGCTACGGAGTGTGATTTCTGATCAAGTTCAGAAATGGCAGAGTGAATGTGAGTGCTTGTGTCAGGTAAGGTATAGCCTAGCATTGATATCAGGGGCTGATACTTTTAAGCTGGTGCAGTGTCTACTACTGTGCCATTATTGTGTCAGAGTCAAAGTTGTGTTCAAAATGGCTGGACATTCAAATAATATCCAGTCAACAGTGATCCGGGGGGTAGCTGGCCAAGGATGTATAAGTTGGACAGAGTAGCTGAAAAGTGTGCATGGCTACACGTGGTTCTCCAGAGTGTGATCTTACCTCTTCAGAGTGCATCGGTCTGATATGAATCATAAAAAAAGCAAATATATCGGTCTCTCTCCTTCACAGTTATATATTGTAGGCTCTTTTTGGTGCAACATGTAAAGACATGTTCAGACACTGTGAACTGAAATGTGGTTTGAATCAGCATCGCCTCACCTTCAGGCTTTTTGGACAGCGCCCTTTATCTAAAACTCAGTGAACAGCCGTGTGCCTGAATTTAAAAGCTGTCTAGCCTTTTTTACCAATTCAATACTTGTTGCTTCAGCGAGAGTGAATGTAATCTTTTCACCAACAAACCTACATGGAAGTTTTAAATATGACTAAAAATCAATAGGATTCATAGTGATAGGAATGAAAATCTTACCGTCTTGCTGCTTGAAACGATGGGCGATCATAACATTGGTCGCTTTATCCGTGGCCAGATCTAGGATCTCAACAGCTTGTTTGCCATACTTGTGGACTCTGAACACCTCATGCTTTAGGCTGGTTCCATAAATCAGGTCCTCGAAAATATCTATCCTGTACGGCTGTGACACCCCTGTGTTAGAATTTACAGAACAGCAAATACACATTCTGTTTATGATTCATATATCAGCCCATGCCTTTACTCCAAATTAAAAAGCATCACGCCCCTACAGGAGCATGCACAAATTGTGAGTGTTAATAACTGCAGCGCTACATGCTTTTAAACTGCACCGTGCAGATACACCTGTCTCCTGGGTCCACCGCAGGTGATAATTTCACAGCGTTGAAGCTGCTGCATTTTGCAGAACAGATGATGGGCCACAACATTTATCTTTATTTGGTTGTTTATCTTACCCTGTTTGCCATCGATCACCACCAGTGGGTCTGAGCCGTCGAAACGCATGCTGCCGATGACTGAGAGTTCCACGTCAGCCCAATATAAACGCTGACCAAAATAATCGATTGCCAGTCCTATGGATGATAATAGGGACAGATTTAGTTTCCTTGTGGATCAGTCCCAGATCAATAAAGAGGTCTCCTATTGTCCATTAGAGTAAAACTAAAAGGACATATATTTTAAGAATAATAGATTTGGGTAGTGATGCAGGACAACAGAGACATGAATGCCATACTCCTAGAAAACTATATTTGCAGGTATTGTATATCCATCTCCAGTGCTCCATACTGTGTTTTCTCAGGCCTATAAAAGGTGTACTCCATCATCTGAGTACTTTTTAGTCACTAATAATCAGCTGAGTTGCCTCTTTTGCCTTACTTTCCCATGGATGATAGATCCCTAAAGCTGTATTCAAGAGACAAAATGGGTTCTTAAGCTAAAGGAGGCCACGGTCATGTATAACACAGCACTTATTATTATCCAAAAGGCAAGCCAGCAGCTTTACCTAAAGGCACATTGTGTCCTACAGTACTCAGGCTTATTCTTAGTGTATAAAAAGCTCAGAAGTAGCAGTGTCTGATAGACAATGATGTAGGCTAAAATAAAAATGCATTAGGAGTTTGAAATTGGGCCTCTTTTCACCCACTCTGCTGAACCACAGCAGAATGAATACAGACACCATAGAAGAGGTACACTGAATTTTGACAGAAAAAATATCATTTACAGGCTTATTTTACTGCAGAAGAGATGAGACATGAGCCTTTAAAGCAGAGATGTCCAACAGTTTTAAAAAGGATGATCAACATTGGTGCTTCCAAACAAAACCTCAAAAAATATTGCTTCATAAGAGTAGGACACAGATGAGAGCACATACAGTATATATATATATATATAAACGACTAAAGCTGCACTGCCTTCCATTAGCCCACTGATGATTGCGGGTCTGCTCTTCTTGATGAATGGATTAACTCTCCCTAGAAGTAGTTCTTAATGTGTATAATGGAATGGTAAGAAGCAATAGAGCAGCTCTAACTGAAAAAGGAAACAAGCAGCTTTATTGCTGGGATGTTGCCATACCATTCAATGCTGTCCATTATTTAATGCTCCTAATGTAACTCAAGGTCAGAGTTGGGTTAACACAAGACAAAAGGGCCTATAGGGATGCTAGAGAGGAGTGCAGTACATGCTCAATAATAAAGAAAAATACCTGTGGGTCTCCTGAGATTTTTATCTAGAAGCAATCTGCGCACTGAGCCATCCATTGCTGACTCCTCAATATGGGAGCGGTCACCAATGACTGACCAGTACATCATTCTGTAACAGATAGAAAAGAAGGAAAAAACAGAAATTCCATTTATAATTGTAAAAATGTTCATTATTTAATATGGTCTGAAACATTAAAATTCTGTAATGTTAAAGGGTTTTGTCTTGTACCACCAAACCATAAAAAATACAATCCAGGAGGCTAGGCTTAAAAAAGCTCACCTTTTGATGGGATTGATGGCGATGGCATACGGTTCCCCAGCAATGTCAGTTATCAGGCGAGTGCAGTTGGGCCCCTTGAGCTGGCCCACATTAATAGAGTATCTCAGCTTGGTCCAGTGGGCTGTGTAATAGCTGAACCAGTGCATTCTGGAGTGGTCTGTCCAGTAGATATTTCCTGTGACCCAATCGGCTGCCACATCTCTAGGTCTGCGGAAATCTGGACACTGCAAGATAAAAGGATGCTTTACCTGTCGTTCAAGCTGCTCGGCTGGCTAACAGAGGTATAGTTAGATACATCAATGCAATCATTTATACAGTAGTCTACCTATCATGAACTCTAATCTAAGTCTTTACACTGAGTCTTTAGATTTGCTTTGAAAGAATGACAGAATAAGAAATATACTTATATCAACACAAACATTTTTGTAGCAATTTTCCCCTAATTAAATGAGCTGTGAAAATGCTACTGCAATAAAAACAGCTAAAAGCTATTTCAGTAATGTCTTCTTTGGCTATTCGGAAGATGTGATATGAGCCGCTGTGGCTTCAATTAACCAGTAGAATATTTTTAGGACATACATCAATATGGTTGATATGGCCATTTTTTCCACCAATGCTATAAAATAGATATAAAACTGTGTAGAGAAGATAAGACAAAGGAAAACAGAAACGAAAATGAAGACAGATAATCAGCATATTCCTAAACGTGATTGGGTGACATACGCCCCACAATTAGCAATACTTACTATGATTCCAACATTTGTTTTAGTTTGACTCCTGTCTAGGATTTCTTTGTAAAAAAGTCCACCTGGATTAAACTGGGTAGCCCAGATAAACCTTTGTTGGTGCAACAGAGCATCCATCCCAATGATACGGGCATTTTCCTCGATGTGAGTGAGCACTTTGTGTCCATGGCTCTGGTTAAATGGATACACAAAACCTCGGATTTGAGTGTCATTAGCTATGTAGAGCACTCGATCTTCTGGTCCTGCCCGTTGAGTTATTAATATGCAAAAAAAATGAGAAGTGGCTAAATTCCATTTAGGGTTTAAGACAACAGTTTGACAATTACAGAACACATCAGTTAATCCTAAAACATTAGTAACAAAAGCAGATATACAGCATGTTGGATTAGACTACAAAACATTAAATAACTTGGCTAAACATCACATATAAATACTGACAAAAGTCTACTTAGATTAGTAAAATGCAATTTCAAATGAACTAAAGGTTCAAAGGATTCATTTTTAATAAGGTGGAATGCCATTTTAATGATGAGATGGATGACTCAATACGTTGTTTGTGTACATCACAGAATTAATGAAAAGAATTGCTGAAGTCAATTGGGAAGTTAAAAACTTTTTCCAACCTCCACTGTTGAGGCAACAAAAGTGCAATATAAAATGAACCCTTTAAAAAGGACAAGTTAATTGCTTTTTATATTTTTACCTTTATCGCTTTAATTTAGCATGGTCATTTGTACCAGGCACTTATTTCAATGAACAGGTCTGTTTTTAACAAAGGTCAAATTAAAGTTGTAAAGTAGCAAATTGGCACTTTAGAGCAAAGGCTCTCAAATATTAAAAAGGACTGTCTATTTGGTTTCATATGTATAAGATGTAATCTAAATTAACAGCTATTTTTTGTAGTAAAAGTTGGTGCTCCCAAAATGTAATACTTTATATATTATTACTGAATTCTATTTGGTCAACATAAATGCACTGCAGAAAAAGCTGGTCACCTTGTAAGGAGACTCGTGTTGTGGTAAATTACCCAATCAATGAAATAAGTGTTGAGAAAAAGGACACCATACTATAGATATGAGAAAATAATTAGATGAAAAAATACTGAACTTGTCCTTTTAAGCTTATAATTTGAAACGCCCTTAAATGCTTAGAAGAATACCAAATAAAAATAGCTAGAAGTAATGCATTCCAGGGCTACCTGTCTACTACCATGATTTGTTTCGGATGAAAGTGCTTTGATAAGTGGAACATGAAATGTTTAAGTATATATTGATGCTAATAACGGGAATCAATAGGAAATACAGATCCTTACCTTTAGCTACACAGTTCCCATTAATGTCCTTATAATTTTTGTCACAAGCGCATTTATATGATCCTTTAATGTTTGTGCAATAGTGAGAGCAAGTACCAAAAGTAAGACACTCATTGATTTCTGGAAAAGAACAAAGTCAGATATTAGCCTTTCCTTTAGCATTGCTTTTAGCATTTATCCCTCCGTCATCATTGAAATCTTGACTTATGACTCGATTTTCCCCACATGCTGTGAGAAAGGAAATTTCATTCACAGGTGAGGTTCAACAGTTCATGGTGTCTGTGTTCTTTTTTTAATCATGCGTTTCACTGGGTAGAATACTCCTGCTGAGAAAGCTTTCGACACCACTGCTTTGAACAGAGATGGTGAAAAGGGGCTCTGACGTGTCCAAAGCACTAAAACTAGTCACAGAGTTAGCTATTTACAATACAGGCACCTCCTTAAAGCTATTCTGCAATATGAACATTGCAAGATAAATTATAACATGGACCAAAATGTGAAGTCTACGCTAAACCGACAAGCCAATATCACAATCTAACATATTCAAGTAAAATGAAGTGAGTAATTCATTCCAGAATTTTAAATATATACTGTATATATACATGATTTCTGTCCAACAAGCTAAATAATAATAGTAGCAGTGATAGCTTCATCGTACCTTCACACAGTTTCGTCTTGAGATTCCTCTGAAAACCAGCTTTGCAATGGCAAATTACATTTGTATTTGTCTGATTGCACACTGCATCCTCCCCACACGGATTCATCCTTTTCCCACATATGTCTCCATTTGAAGCTGGAATGAAAGAGAGCTTTGAAATGCTAGATATCATAAAAGTATCCCACCATCCCATTGCAGCAGGCAAGGCTTCCGTTCAGATGCTTGCAGGTGGGCCGCAGACAACAAATATAAATGTAAATTGAATATTTATCACTTCTGGGATGTTACATAAAAAGATGTTCAGATACTTTATCAAAGCCTGAATCACTGACCTGGGTCACGTTCACATGTGCAACAGCAGCAAGCATGCACGGGATGTGTCATTTTCGTTAATGATGGATGTAGAGCTCTGCGTTTCATTCAAATCAAAAGCATCCAGAGCCACGTGAGCCGGACAGCAGAAACACTTACAGGCCTTGCAGTCATGCTCGTCTGATCCTCCGTCCCCACAATCGTCGAATAAGTCACACTGCAGCTGAGTGGGTATACAGCGCCTGTTACTGCAGGTAAACTCGTTCTTCCCACACGGCTTGGGCCTGGCAGACACACTCTCTGGTTTGGGCCAGATTCAAAATGTTTAGTTTCGCAGTATAAGCAAAAGGAGGCTGTTTCTTTTCAGCCTGGAACACCTGAATGGTTGAAAAATGAGCCTATCTCACAGGGTTTTAGAAATAAAAATTGTAATTCCCATCTTCCATTTCCCCTTCCCAAACAGTATTAAAAATACTAACACATCAAAAAAAGAAGTAGGTACTAAGCATGGCTGAATTCTGCATCAATGCCCCAAACGGCCAACTGATTAAGCCATCCAAGACTTTGACATTTTATGGGGTTATTTTGGACGGCAAATTTGCTCACCACATTCCTCTTCATCTGAGTTGTCACCACAGTCATCCACGTTGTTACAGATTTGATCAGCCTTCAGACACACTCTGTCATTTCTGCAGCGGTGTGGCCTTGTAGGAGGGCAGGGTAGTTTTGCTGAAGAAAATGAACAACAGTTGTTCTAATTATGTTCTAGAAGTAGAGTGCTCAGAAACAATCATTTTTTGTACCTGTTACCTCAAATCCCGGTGCACGAAATGCACATGTCGGATATAATTGTACGGTTTATAGAGAACAGTGAAACGCAAAACATCGGCCACTTCTAAGTTAATGCAATCAAAGCACACTATATTAAAACATCCATAAATTGGTTTCCCCAGATTAGTCCACCACAAAGCCAAATGCCACCTACCTCGTCATACACTGTCTATATACTGTACATGAATATTGTTACCAGAACATCACCATATAACGTTTTGCTCTTTATTCAATGCGTGAGCTGACCAGTTGAGCCAGAAAGCAATAAAATAAAATAAATGCAATGCAATATATTTTTTAAATTCAATAAGTAAGCTGAGCATATATCCTGATGCCTGACATTTGGATTTTATGCCACAAACACTCACGACTTTATTGTGTGTGGTGAATAGTCTCTATGAAGGAGTATTACTAATAATAACTGATACCCTAGTTTCTTGGCCATTGGTTACATTTTTTTAACATTTCTAAGTTTAATAAAAACATACTTAAAAAGTGCATTTATTACAAACTCATTTTGCTTGACATTCTTAAATGCAAGGATGGAAAATGGCAGATTATATTTTTTCATCAAGACGTCCTCTTTTTAATACATAATACATCTTTTGGAACATTAGGCACTTATGCTTATACTTTAGAGAATGTACGAACATGTATAGTACTTTGTACAAGTACTTGGTTCCCCAAAAGTTAGTGTACAAATTGGTGCGTACTTGGGTTTTAGCCTTTAATAAGATTCTGACCACTCAAAGCCCTTACCACACATCTCTGCATCTTCATCAGAGTTATCTCCACAGTCATCCTCACCATCGCAAACCCAGGAGTGCAGCTTGCACAAGGTATTGTTGCAAATGAACTCATCGGGACGACAGAAAAAAGCTCCTGCAGTCAAGTAATAACACGGATCACAATGCGGAACCCAAAATGAAAAAGGGACTGTTTCAAAATTTCAAATATTTTATTTACATTTAATACATCACTAAATTCAGAGTATAAGGTTTTTGGCATCCAGAATTAAAATACTGTTGAAATAGCTAAAGAAAAAGATACAAGAACTTCTGTACCATTGTCACAGTTTTCCTCATCGCTGTGATCCACACAGTCAAACACGTCATCGCAGCGCCAGCGTTTCGGGATGCAGTGGGCATGGTTCCTGCAGAGAAACTCATCCTCTCTGCACTCTTTCATGCAGTCCATCTGGCGAAAGCCCAGAAAAGAGAGATTCAGATAATCAGACAGGCTCTCAATGGGTGGAGTTCACATTACAGTAGAAAAGGAAGAACAGCATTTCCATGGAAACAGTCAACTGCAGAAAGGCTGATTTAGACGATATCAATGTACGTGCATAATGCCATTCATGCTCTCTTCTTTATTTCTTTTAAATACCTAATACAATATCATCTGGGTATAAGTCCTTTTGTTTGTACGGTTGATCTACTGCAGCTTGAAGCATCGTACTCAAATACAAACCCTAAATGTGCATATCATTGTTTAGTTGCAGCTGGTAGAGATGCTATGCAATGTGTATTTTTTAAGCATTGCATAAGGACACACCTCATCAGAACTATCCAGACAGTTGTCATGTCCATCGCACCTCAGGCTAGCTGACACACATCCTCCACTGGCACATACATATTCGTTTAGGGAGCAGGAGGGCAGCACTGTAAAACAGAGGCAACACATTCACAATAGCACACACACATAGACTCACATAGGCTAGACAGCGCCAGAAAAGAGTACACAGAAGCTTAAGGACTCTGCTAGGTATACATCACCTACTTTTCTGGGAAAAAAATAAGATATAAAAATATATAGAAAAGCAAATACACCATACAAGTCTCCACACTGTTTTGAAAGTGCAAGGTTCTTGGATGCAGAGAAAGCCCTTGCTACCTTTTTCTTGACATTGAATGTACAGCACATTAATAATAGACCATCTGCTGCAGATCATTTGGAACTTGGAGCAAAGATGGAACACCTCAAGGCTAAGTTGGCTCTGCCAGACTGAGAGCTGGGCAAGACCACATTATGGAGCCAATAATCAGACATTAACACATGCATGGATGCTTGCATAATTGGTTAAAAAAATGCGGAAATGTACCCGTTCCAAGGCAGTTGAGCTCATCCTCTCCAGTCTTACAGTCCTCCTGGCCGTCGCAAAGCCACTTGACCGAGATGCAGAGGTTATTGTGGCATTGGAACTGGTCCTCGGCACAGCGGGCCTCACAGTCCTTCTGGAAAAGCACAAGGTGTAAAAGAGCTTATTGCAAGGCCCCTTACAGGCAGGCATCTCGGATGGCAAATGTAGAAGCCAAGCATTTCAGATTAGTCATCATTTCTTATATTTTATGTTCAAATCGACTAATGCTGCCTCTTTCCCTTATCATTTCTCCAATTTGCTTACATCAGTTTCAAGTTGCATTGCATTAGTTAAATTAGCACTAATATGCTTTCTGGCCATCTAGAGCACATTGACATAAACATCAAAGCTACTTCAGTATTTACTAATGTGTATCACCTGCCTGGATGTGATGGCAGGCAAATCATGCAACTACACGCATTACACACCGGCTATTAGGTGGGGTAGAGATGACAGAGAATAAATCAAGCAGTGGTACTGGATGATTGGGGTGCAGGATCAAAAAGGGTCAGGGAAGAAAATTTAACCCTGACACTGTGGTAACACCCCTACTCTTTTCGAGAAATCCATTTGATCTTAGTTTGGACATGGATTTAATGCCACCGGGATCTAGACAGACCACAGGGTGAGAGCTGCCTACCCAAACAACACCTTTTCGAGCAGCTAACCAGGCTGCTCATTGAGATCTCCCATCCAATTACAGGCACGGCACAAAGCTCCTTAGATTTAATGGACTACCTGCTCCGAAGAACAACATGGCACTAGCAATGAGCGGTGAATACTGAGGAACACTGAGTTTTTCTTAGAAAAGTACAACCATCATATGTACAATTAAAAACAATTAGACAGGTATTTTCAACACTTGTAAACAAAGAATTGCTAACGGAAAAAGGAGAAATAAAACCAGTACCCACTTGGAAGTAAGCTAAAGATGTGGTGATATAGTGCTGGAACTGTCCTTTCACATTCCTGTTCACTGCAGGAAGTTTTATCCCCCAGACCATTATTGATTTATTTTTGGTCATTGTGGACCCACAGTACTTATGGCACTTCACAATCTTCCCACAAACAGTATTTTTCTCATCTCGAAATCTTCCACCACTGCTTTTGCCTTGCTGACATGGGGTTGCAAACAATTCCTCAGGAGTCCTCAGCAAAATTCTTCAGGTGGCAGTTTCCTGGCTAGAACTTGAAGTGTTGCAGGTGGAGGAAAAAGTGAGAGAATGCTGGGTAACACAGCATCACCTCAAGACACACTGAGGAGCCTGACAGACTGAGGCCTGCCACTTAGGCAAGCCAACAACCCGCTGATAATTGGTGTGCTGAGCTGCCGTTGCTTGAGTTTTTGTCCAGGAGCTGCAGTTGTCTGCTGTCAAATGCACTGAAAAATCAAGGCATGGCAGTCTAACTGTTTCCAGACGGATGGGAATAAACTTCTGCAATGCTCACCCTTACTAGCTGTATCTGTTAGGTAAACAGCAGGACGGGGAGATGCCTGTGGTCTCTTGAGATTTTAAACGAGTTAAAATAACATCCAGGTTTGCATGACATGGGATCACAGCAGATGGTCTGTCAGACCTGTCAAATCTGTTAAAAAACCAAGCTCAGGTTATTAGCCCAGTTTGTGCTTCTGTCAAATTGGCTCTGGTCACTGGGCAGCCTCAATCCAGTTATGTGTTCAAGCTTATCCCCATTAAAAAGTCTCATGGAAGCCTGAATCTTTTCTTCTTTTTGCTTTAAGGATGCCTTTATCCTTTCTAATCCGAGGCTTATAACACGTGGAGCAGTATGCGGCTTGCAGTATGTACCATGCAGAGCCACTGACACAAACAATAGAAGTCTCTAAAATTGTAGTTCATTAATAGAACCACTGTTGGCTTGGCAGAGGGCATTTCTGCTCCAAGCTGTGACTGATTATCAAGGTATGTGTCCACAAGGTGACACAGCTTTCAGACAACTGGCTTATATAATGCATGGCGTTGAAGTAAATGCTGTATACAGTTGGTTCAAACCTGTCCTGTCTGGTTTATCAGTTAAGGCCAAGCGCTAAATTGAATATAGTTCATCATTAAGTGTGGAATGGATCCAGAATGATGTTAGAGAGAAAGTAAATTTGTGCCATGAGCATGTGATATCTTTTTCAAATATAAACGAACACACTCAAAAATCAAGTATGAAAACAGGCCTACAGCAAAGTGACAAATAAGCTTTTTTACGGATAAATCACTACTGACGTTGGTGTGAATTTGGGGCATCTAGTGGGCGATGACTGACAACTCTGTAGATTTAAATTAATACTTCAACTTAAGCATCCCCCACTTGTATTTAGTTTAAGTGGAGTTTCTGTAAATGCTCCCTGCTGGAGTGCATTACTTAGTGCAGGGGTGTCCAGTTCTGGTCCTGGAGTGCCATTGTCCTGAAGGATTTCCATCATACCTCGTTAGTCAGTTCTGATGAGCTTCTACCTGAGACAAGGTGTCATGGTGACAGAAAACCTCCAGGACACCGGCCCGGAACTGGAAACTCCTGACTTAGGGTTTAAGCAGCATTTCTTCCAGTCATATGACTTTATTTAATGTGTAAAATCCCCCTTATCATAAAACATTTACAGAAGGCCTGTAAAGTGGAGCCTCCCACTGTTCATCAATGATCACTGACCTCGTCTGAACTGTCGATGCAGTCGTAGTCGCCGTCGCACCGGAAGCGTGCAGAGATACAGTCCCCGTTGGCACAGGCGAAATCCTTGTGATTACAGGTCACTGGCTCTGCATTTTAAAAAAAAAGAGTACGATACAACAACCGAAATACAAGAAGCTGAAAAAATATGCTTTGGCCAGAGATGCTGATGCGAGCTCTGGCAAAAGACAAAAGCGAGAGGAAGGTGAGACGGAAAGAGGAAGAGAGGAGACGAGAGAGAAAATGAGAGAGTGGTCATCATTTGGATGTGAAGTGTCAATGTACCATCTGTTCCCCCCTTTCTTGCTAGTTCTGGGGGCGTGTGAGAGGAGGTATTGCAGGCTAATTAGCTATGAAGACTTTTTATAGTGTCAAGGAGAACACTGAGGATCTAATTCTACCAAGCACTGAGCATGTGTGATCAAATATTGCTGGCTAGACATGTCAATGAGCTGCCTTTATTTTGCCATCTAATTCAAGAGCTGAGAGAATAATTTATAAAGCCTTAAGTAAGTGACTCTGTGTTGATGGTGGAGGAAAGAAAAAGAATTTACAGGTACCACAAATAAAGACACAATCCCACATATGCTGGATTTCCAGCCACAAATATTAACATATTTCCACTTTACACATCTCCCTTCTCATGCCCTTAATTATGAGAACAGGCCCTTTCGCACAGGCATGTTGACCTGTAATTGTTCCAGCTATTTTCCCAGGGCTGAGGTATATGCGAACAAAGCCGTAGTGGAAATGGCATTACAGTTCAGCTGGCAATTTCCCAGGTACGGACCAGCTACTATCAGTGTCGGCAGTATTCCAGGAACACTCATGAGTAAACAGAGCAAGATAATTGCCAGGCGCAAAAGCGGCATTTTGATGACATCTTTGCCAGGCAACACAAAGCATCTTTACCTAGTGCTAGCAAAGCCAGCCGCTTCTTTAGAAAGCAGCAAAATGCATTTGCTTTGTAACAAAACCGTCAGTTGAAACAACGGATGCAAAAAGTAGCTAAAGAATTCACACACCAACAGTGAAAATCTGTGCAATGTTAGACATGCCATTGTGTTCATAAATTGGCACATTTCTGACGCAATGGTTATACACTGTCTCTGGCAAGTTTTAAAGTAGATTTTTGACAGGGAACCCAGAAATATTTTGCCCAGGAACATGCCGGCATGCGAAAGGAACTTAGGTCTGATTGTGCAAAAGCATGGAACAGAGACACGCAACTAAAAAACTCAAAGGAATGCATGTCTTTGATTGGGAGAAGTTTGCTACCGATTAACAGTGGACTGATGTAAACAAAGGAAGACACAAAAGGCAAAACTTCAAAAAGCCTTTTAAACTGGCCTCAGAAGAACTTGTGTGATGTTCCGTAACAGATAAACCAGAGGCCTCCTAACAGCTGTAATAGGAAGAAAGAGACAAGACGACTCACTGCAGTTCTCCTCATCCGAGTTGTCTCCACAGTCATTCTGGCTGTCACATCTCCAGTGGTCCGGGATGCAGTTGTTATTCTCGCAGCGAAATTCATGAGGTCCGCAGGTCTTTTCATCTTTTTCATCAGTCGCAAACAAACACACAGATGAAAATGGCTTCAAAAGTGCATGAATATTAATGCGCCACCGCAGCACTTCCACGCGTAATCATCGTTTCCTCAGGGTGTCCCACCGCATGTTTGACACAGAGTTCAAAACATGCACACACTCAAGAGGCTAATACAGCGTAAGATGAAATACCTGATTCCCCCCCTCCACACAAACACACAGAGACACACAGACACACAGTGACACACAGACACACACAGACACACACAGACACACACAGACACACACAGACACACACAGACACACACACACACACTCCCTGCAGCCTCAACACTCAGGACTTACCCTCAAAGACTTTGACCTAAGCTCAACCATCAATGATGGACATTTCTTGTGTTTACTTCCCTTATGTATTTTGCATGAAACTTTTTTCAGCAAATGAGCCAGAGCCAAGATCAATTCTGGGTGCAGCAGGGCAAAATGATTAGCTGTGTGGCGGGCAAAGCAGGCGGTTTGTATAAAAGGGCTAAAGGCAAGTAGCCACAAACAAGAAGCCGCTTCTCTTCCATGGCACAAACACTCAGCAGCTCTCATTACTGAAGGTGAAAAAGGGAAAAGCATCTCCTTAAAAACCTCAGAAAGACTTCTTTATTTAAATGTGGCCTAATGGGTTTCAACGTCATCTAAATGCTGCAGAAGTGAAAGCAAGCTTCTAAAAGATTGTCAAAGGAAGACATTATCTGAGAAAATGCAGTCCATCTAATCAAAGGTAAGAGCAAGGTTTTTAGGCTTACAATAACATGATTTTAATCAAAAGCTATATTGCAAAAGCTATATTTGCCAAAGAATGGCAAAATTCCTCATAGTAGATTTTTCTGACCTATTGACACATCATGTGGTTCTACAATGTTCGTCTGCCATGTAGCTCTAAATGTACAATTTAACATTACTAAAAACCACTAGCATGTAGATACAGTGGGGGAAATAATTATTTGATCCCCTGCTGATTTTGTAAGTTTGCCCACTTACAAAGAAAAGTCTCTCATTTTTATGGTAGTTTTATTTTAATGAATATCAACCAAAAATCCAGAAACAACACACTACATAAAAGTTATACATTGATTTCCATTTTATTGAGAGAAATAAGTATTTGAACCCCTACAACCCAGCCTGAATTCTGGCTCCCCCAGGTTGGGTGTGGCACACAGATTGCAATAAATCAATTACAGATCTCATCTTGCTATGAGTATAAAGCAGACCTGTCCACAAAATCAGTTTCTTCCATTACAACCTCTCTATCACCATGGGCAAGACTAAAGGGCTCTCAAAGGACGTCATGGACAAGTTTGTAGACCTGGACAAGGCTGGAATGGGCTACAAGACAAACAGCAAGAAGCTTGGTGAGAATGTGACAACTATTGGTGCAATTTTTCAGAAATGGAAGGAACATAAAATGACTATCAGTCTCCCTCGATCTGGAGCTCCATGCAAGACCTTGCCTCATGGGGTGAGGAGGATCATGAGAAAGGTGAGGGATCAGCCCACAACTACTCGGGAGGACTTGTTAATAATCTAAAGGCAGCTGGGACCACAGTCACCAAGAACATCATTGGTAACACACTACGGCACAATGGATTGAAGCCTTGCAGTGCCCGCAAGGTCCCCCTGCTCGAGAAGGCACATGTATAGGCCCATCTATATTTTGCCAGTAAACATCTAGATGATTCAGAGAAGGCATAGGAGAAAGTGCTGTGGCCAGATGAGACCAAAATCGAGCTTTTTGGCATCAACTCCAACCGCCGTGTTGGGAGGAAGAGAAATACTGAGTATGACCCAAAGCACACCATCCCTACAGTAAAGCACGGAGGTGGAAACATTATGCTTTGGGGCTGTTTTTCAGCTAAAAGTACAGGACGACTGCACTGCATTGAGGGGCCAATGGATGGGGCCATATACTGTAAAATTTTGGACGAGAACCTCCTTCCCTCAGCCAGAACAACTGAAGATGGGTTGTGGTTGGGTCTTCCAGCATGACAGTGACCCAAAACATACAGCCAAGGCAACAAAGGAGTTGCTAAAGAAGAAGCACATTAAGGTTATGGAATGGCCTAGTCAGTCTCCAGACCTTAATCCTATCGAAAATCTGTGAATGGAGCTGAAGCTTCGAGTTGCCAAGCCGCAGACAAGAAACATAAAGGACTTAGAGAGTTTCCATAAAGAGGAGTGGGCCAAAATTCCTCCTGAGATGTGTGCAAACCTGGTGACCAACTACAAGAAATGTCTTACTGCTGTGCTTGCCAACAAGGGTTTCTCCACCAAGTACTAAGTTGTGTTTTGCTTGGGGATCAAATACTTATTTCTCTCAATAAAATGCAAATCAATGTATAACTTTTATATAGTGTGTTTTTTTCTGGATTTTTAGTTGATATTCTGTCTCTCTTCATTAAAATAAATCTACCATAAAAAGTAGAGACTGTTCAATTCTTTGTAAGTGAGCAAACATAAAATCGACAGGGGATCAAATAATTATTTCCCCCACTGTATGCCATGGCGTACAGTAAAAAAAGTCACACATGCACAGCTTGTATTAGGGATCTATTAACCTTACTTCAATGGTCAGTGTTGACCCAAGGAGCCTACTCCATGGGATATGTAGTAATATGCTGTTGACCACTCTTAACCTAGCAACACTACGGATAAGTAATAAATCCCCAGCACAAAAACCCACTAAAATGTCAGTATCACTGCTGAGATTGAGAATGACCCACACATGAATAAAAGACAGCTCCTGTGGTCAGAAACTGACCAGTAGTAAACAAGGTAAACTGACAGACTGCACATCCACAAACAGACATATGCAAGCTGTCTTGTGGATAATGAGAAATTGGTTGGTGTGATCTGCCCCAGCTCTCTGAAATCCTCGTTGGTAGGATACTGATTTCCTCACACAGCCAATTTTCTTAATCAAATTGTTTTGAAAACAGCTGAGATATTGATTCTGTTTTCTCCACTGCCTTCAAATATGACTGTTGTTCTTGGTGAGGAACATGAAGTGCTTTATTGTTGACAGTTTGATAATTAAAAAGGTAAGTAAAGGTTAGAACAGGTGATTTTCTTTTAAGCAAATGATGACAATAAGAGAGTAAAACTAAACAACAGGAATTATGCACAGTGCACTTATTCACAAAATAAAACAAAAATATATTTAGTGACAATCTTGGATGTTTATTATAAATACAAACAAATGCATGTCAGTTCTCTAGCTGTCTTCCAGTTAGGAGCCATCTATAATTTTATAATAGATATAACCAGAGAACTGGTATCACTATAAGGTTGTTTTCTTCTGTAGAAATGGAGACATAAGCTAGTACCGTTGCCATTTGGTTATGTTCAATCGCTTAAATATGCATATGTTTACTTCTGAAAATATTGAAATGAATATTAACTTAATTTTATCCTCGCTATGCAGCATCAGTTGAGCTAATACTCACCAAGTGATGGAGTAAAGAAACAATGGTGCCGATTTATCATAAATATGTTGTTGTAAATATTTATTTGAAGGTTACAACTAATGGAAACAACTACATTAGATTATATTGAGTTTTAATTAACAGGCACAAACAAAGTATTCTAAACATACTGTACATAGTTCACATATGCATATAATATAGGTAAGAAAATGAAAACTAGAAAATATAAGACAAAATAAGACAAAATGCCAGCACTTATAAAATATAAACTATAAACAGTTTAAAAATAAATAAATAGTTAATTGTTTAAATATAAAACCATATTATGTTTTTTAATACCTGTCTAGAAATCTTACTGTAGACTGCTCAGTAATAGAACACTGCTACTGATTATAATAACTGTACTATGCCAGCGATGATATTGCAAAATAACCTCCAATTACAAAATAATATGGAGTAAATAATGCAACTATTACGGTAGTTACTAGAACCATTAGCAATTAATTAATTAATTAGCAGCTCATCTCAACTGACATAATCTATAGCTTATATTATGTCCAGAGCAAAAGCTTTTACATTATTGTTTTTTTTTATTTTATTTTTTTACATAGAACAATTTTTGTTATTGAAACTGAACAACTACAATCACTTTGGTTTTCTACTAGTGTAGTCTGTTGTGGTGTGCTCGAGATATCTAAAATCTAACCTAGCAAATGTAACTGTATTACTTTATAATTTTTTATAATTTATAATTTTTTATGCAATGTAAAATATATACAGTATGTTATATATGATTCATACAGTCAAAATAAATGTGATTCCTGCAGTGAGGTCAGGCCAAAGATACATAGTCAAATTTAAGTGAAATACACTCAAATAATTTCTTTATTGTACACATTAGAGACTAAACCTCCTAAACCATGTGCCAACAGACACATAAAAAACAGAGTGAAGTAATTGAGTCTGACCTCATAGCACTTTCTAGAACGACAACTTCAGAGAAACTGTCATTAATGAATCAGCACCTTCCTTGCCCAGGACACATAGCAAGGGACATGAGCAATATGTGAGGTTACTACCAAATGGGCTACTGTCAAACGAAATTAAGACATTTAGGCAACAAAACAGGCACGGGGGGATTGTTACAAGACCTAGCTAATAAAAGCTGAGTGGCTCTTGATTAAGGCTGGCCTCACTCCATCAGTGAGCGACGAAACTGTGGAAGCATGTGGAACTCGCATTAGGCCCGAGTAGAATCTCCCACAGGCTTGCGAGGTTGAGCGGAGCTCTGATTTGTGTATAAAAAGGCTGACTCACTCACCACAATTTGCTTCGTCGGAGCCATCAGCGCAGTCTGGGTCTTCGTCACACACCCACAGCTTGGAGATGCAGTGCATGGTGGCTTTGCACTGGAACTGGTCTGGTGAACACGTGCTCTCAGCTGGCACGTGGCATGGTTGAGAAAGTCAAATCGAAAATGAAAATATATACAGTATATATACGCATACACAATTGAATGGTGTTAAAGTAATGCAAATTGACAAATATAATGAGAAATAAATGCCGTGAAAAGTATTGTGGCAACTGCAATTTTATGCAGAAAGGCATAACTTGTCAAAACCATCAGCCGCCAGAGACCCCCCTCATATTCGAAAGGTCACGGTAATGCCTCATTAGACTAGAATAAACACAGAAGGCATTGTCAAGCTTGTCAGCGGGTGAGCATCTTGACAAGGTCTATTACTGTTATCATCGTCAGGCTGCAGAGTTCGACAGGTTAGAAATGTTAGTCCCAGCATAAATGCTCCGAGATGGTAAATTCTGAGGCATGAAGCACACCGTCCTACAAGCTTTGCTTAATTCTTTAGTGACATCTAATTCTACCTTTGGCAGCTAAGGCCTTTCGGCCTCAGCTACTCAACCCTCTGAATGCCTAATCAGTGGCTCATCAACAGCACTGGCCACAGCCCAACTCAGGCTCATTCAAAGGGATAAAAGCTACTTTGAGACCTGTCTGTCTGGAGCATTCATATTCCCGGGGGAGAGGGGGGAATCTGGGATGGTCTGTCGCACTCTGTCGCAACACCCCTCAATTTGAGAGAATCAGGGATCACTGTCCATGTTTAATCACAGCAGACAAAATAAGAGGTGACACAGCTTACGACAGTCCGTTTCGTCCTCGCCGTCGCCGCAGTCGTCCTGTCCGTTGCATCGCAGGTTTAACGGGATGCACTTCTGCTTCCTGGTGCACTTGAACTGACCCGATAGACAGATGTACGTATCTGGAGAGAGAGAGATGGCATTTCAGAGGAAGTGCTGAAGGAATCAGATTTCACTATGAAAAGCGCTGCAGGGTGTCATCGCTATGGGTCATGGGAGAACCAGGAGGGGGGAAAGAAAGAAAAAAATGCATGCTGGGGGAAATAAAGACTTTGTAAGGCTGAAAAAGAAAAACATTGTTCTGATCCTGCCTAGAAAATATACGTTGTTTTTAAAAATCAGTGTAAGAGAGATAATCTGTGTTGCCTGTAATACCTTCTGATTAACGCCATTACATGTCAGTATGCTCGGCAATCTTTTCTGATAGTCCTAAAGTGCTTATTGATTGCTACAGCGATAGAGTTATGCACCGCCATACTTTTCGAGAAAACGGCAGTAAAAATGGCTTGTTACTGATGAGAAATTTAATTTGGACATTATTGCTTGCTTATTGCTATGGTGCATATATTATGCAGCCCAGAGTAGAAAGGGAGGGGGGATATGATTTGGGAGATGAACACTACAGGGGGGCTCTGACTGAGACAAAGAGAACATGGCATTTAAGAGAAGCTTTGAGAAGCTCTGCTTACCGCAGTTGGCTTCGTCCGAGTTGTCTCCGCAGTCATTCTCTCCATCACAGATGAAGGGAGGGAGAGCACACAAGCCTGTGCCACACTGAAAGCGCCCGGGCTGACATTTGAATTCCGCTGTAAAGATGACCGTCATCAGTGAACGCAGGCATATCCGACAATTTGTTCATGGGTGTGTGTTTATAAGCTTGTGTGGTGAGGTCACCTGAAATGAATTATTCAGCCACGGTTCAATTATTTCTCTGAACACTGCTATGTGAGATTTAATGCCACCTGCCCTTTTCGGAACACCAGCAAGTTCCATTTATTAACATCGGCGACTGACAGCCTGTCATTTTCTTTTGCTTCAGCTAGCAAGGAATGTGGAACGGACACCTTCGGCGATAAAGTTTTATATCACGTCACTTACGGGCAAATTTAAAAGCAAAGAACATTTTCCCCATCTCAACTGTCAATCGTTAAAAACTTAGGGTTAAGAACTTAATCAACAACTTTTTTAGTGAAAGCGTTTAATTTTCATTTGCGTCAACAAAGAGACTGCTGGGCAACTGTGCTCTCCAGCGGTGCTAAAATTGTTTAAAAAAATCATTACGGACAATTAGTGCTAATGATCTGTGGGTTCCGTATGGCCATGCTGGGTAATGCAGTGGGTCGGATACTCACGGCAATCTGCAGGCTCATCAGAACCGTCCCCACAGTCGTCCACTGTGTCGCATTTCCACCAAAACGGGATACACTCGTCCGTGCCGCAGCGGAACTGCAGTGCAAAAATCCAGCCCAATGGAAATATAATCAATTGAACACGGGCACATCCTGAATTAATTACCACTCACAGTTGAGTGCAAATGGAAATGAGCTTCCTCACCTGGCTGGCTGTGCAGTTCGAGAGGCAGGTCTTGTTATCAGCAGCTAGGTAGAAGTTAGTGGGGCAGGCACATTTGTGACCTCCACCAGGGGATAAAAGGCACAAGTGACTGCAGCCACCATTAGCCACCTGACATTGGTGTTTGGGGACTGGGAGTAAGAGAAAGAATGCATTTAAGAAGAGAACGTTTCATATTTAAGAGGGCTAGTAAAGCTCGGCAAAGGGGATCCTTACCCTCGGGCTGGCGCAGAGGGTGATAAACTGTTATGGATTTAATGGCTTGCCAGGAGTTGAGTAGCTCAACAGCATGGGCTCCAGAGGTTTTGTGGGCACGGCGGAGAGACTTCGATTTGCCATCTGTCCAATAGATGAAGTCCTCGAACAAGGTCAGCCCCATAACACCCTGGATGTGGTCGTGGGGAACTATGGTGAAAAGTATCTGTTACAAAAGTATTAACTCATAACTGACAGTTACATAAGTTTACCAAATTCTTTGGAACTTGTGAAATTAAGGTGTTTTTGTTAGACTGTTTGTAACTAGCATAATTTATTATCTGTGATTTGGATTCTACAAAAAACTGTAACATTAACAAATAGAAATAGTAAAAATATTGTTTAAGCAACATTCATGTTAAATTCTTAATACAAATACTTACATTTGTGTCTGTGGATTAAAACAATTTTGTTAGCCAAGCCTACGTGAAGTAGCATATAATATTTCAGTCACTGCAAAGTAACAATTTTGCTGTGCAGCTCCTAACACGGTTCATTGAACATTCCCTAAACACGCTCACATTTTCAAAAGTGAAATTTTCTGCTCTTGGCACTCTTAAGGATGTCACTGAAGTAATACATTGGATAAGCTTCAAAAACCTTAAAATTAGTATAAACAAAAATTGCTTTCTCAGATACAAGCATAAGTTTAAAGTACATGCTCACAGATACAACGCACAACTGCAAAAAAGTAATATGTGGTGCAGGTCTCTTTACCCTTGTGCCTTTGAGAGCCGTCCATGTTAGCAAATAGGATGTGACTGTCATCGGCCCAATAGATCCGCTTGTTGGTATAGTCAATGGTGAGGGCAGAAGGGCTGTAGATCTCTTTGTCCACAATCACCATCTGGCCCTGGCCGTCCATGCCAACACGGCCCACATGGGGATGTTCACAGCAGTCAATCCAGAACACATATCTGTGGATAGCCATTGGACCTTAGTTTTGAAAGTATGCTATCACAGTAAGTACAGCAGTGTTAAATAGTGAAGAAATCACTATTTCTAAAAACACATTTGCTATCTTCTATAGATGCAATAAACTATGAATAAACTTTAAACTAATTATAGCAAAGCTTAAAATACAGCATAATGCAATACAGTCTCAAATATCCAGGAGTTGTGAAGATATTGTGTTGGTTTGTACCCTAATTGAGCATCCAATGCTAGATCCGTAGGATTCTTGAGGCCAGAGTTCAGTAAAACTGTGGGATACAGACCATTGGATTTGGAGACTTCCAAGGTCTTTCGCTCAATGTCACACCAGTACAAGTTCTTCCCAATCCAGTCAACAGCCAGTGCACTGGGAACTGCTGTTCTGTGAACAACCTAGAACACACACAGACCTTACAGAACACACTCAAATGCAGAGCAAACAGTGAATCTGTAACAATGTGCATACTAGTCATACGCAATATGAGACCTGACACACAAATCTAACAAAATATGGCTTGCAAGTGAGGGCTAAGGCAAAATGCAAATAAGCAGCCAAACAGTTTGAGGAAAGACAGGTAGGAAAATCTACATGATGAGCATAGAACAAAGTGTCAAACTCAGAAGCTGTGTTAGCGTCAAGCAAACGATTTCTTAAATGAGCCATCTACTCTCTGTCTGCAAAATTTCTCACGCTTACAAGCCCTTGGTGGGCTGAACGAGTGTGCCAGTTGGCAACTAAAACTGCCTTCTTCACACACGTAGTGTTGGAAAACCTTGCATCCGCAAGCCATGCACGCTGCCATCATGACACATGATTTGCTTTGAGGTCTTCCCTATCATCAGCTAACAGGTTAGGGGAAGGGGAGGGGTTGATATATAGTCGTTCCAATTGACAAGACTGTCCCTTTAGCAGTAATTTCATCTGAGCCGAGCTTGAAACGTTCTATGAAATCAGAGCAACGTCTCTGGGCCTCCCGAGGAGCAGAGAAGTCATTAATATTCTGAGTGGAATAGAAAAGCCGGTGGTATTCTGGTGATCTCATCTAGCATTGATTTGAAGCACTGCCTTCCATGGAAATGAAGGTTAACTAATTTAAAATGTCAACATTTGAATATATCAGCATGGAGAGAAACTGAAGACTCTCAAAAACAGACCTGCAGTATCTCTCTTATTCATACGTTCTTTTCTTGGATATATATATATATATATTTGAATAATGTTTCAGAGCAGGAGCTGCTACATATTAAACCGTGATTTCAAGCCATTTTTCAACAAAACATGACGGCATCCCTTATAACACTCTCATTACTATAATTCTGTACTGATTTCCTTATTAGACCATGCTACGGGCATAACCAAAGGCAGACCACATTACATGATGACTAGCACAAAGGCAAGCCTGGTATAGCCTTGGCCATTAATGAATCTTTATATTACAGAATTACAGAGATCACAGCAGAACATGTCGGACCACTGCTAGGGGCTATCTATTTGCTGGGAGCTATTGCATAATGGATTTGAGACAAATATATTAGGAGGAAAGAAAGTTAGACAGAGAGAGAGAAGAACAAGAAGCTGGCCCACTGTGGATCAACATATAGAGAAACTGAGCAGCTAGCTTTTTCTTCCAATTTAAAAAGGTCAAACCTTATAATAATGAATAATTCAACTATTAATTCCTTTCAAACCTTGCTAAATGTCAAACACCCCGTGTGGTTATTTGAACCATCTTTCTGAAGTAGTAATGATTAGCTACACAGATCGGTTGCAGAATTATAGCGCTATATTCGAGGCTTGGATGCTTGTGGCGGACTGTTTCAACTTATACCTTCATCCAAATCAGACAAACTGGTGGCTTATGAAAGGATTCTTGTCTTAATTAACGGGCACTTTTTGAGTGTGCATGTGTTCCCTGTCGTTGCATGATATTAGTTAAGCATTTGAAGCCATTACAATATTCTATCAAGCACAGAAGTAAGCGTATTTACAGATTTGCATCTTAGAAGAGAGGATAACATTTTCTACTCCATTGGCATGCCAGTGCAATAGCCTTTCAGCCTAAACATATTATCACACCGTGCATTATTTCCATTTTCAGTGTCCTGATAATCATGCCCGAATCCTAATGAATTTGAGATGGCTTTAGCTCTTGCTGAGAGGGAGAGATAAATCAGAGGGTGGAGGAGTTGGGGTTGCTCTGGGTGTAATGAAGCCAAACATGGCTTCTGGCCCTGTACTGAGACTAATGAGATGGAGGAAAGAGTGGAACAGCAGGTGCACTACAAACACTTACACCAGAGCACTAGCGATGTGACCTTTACCATCCACTCATCTAATTCTGGATCAAGCATTTACATTCAATGTGATGTTGGTTTTACCTATTAACAGTCTGCAATGTCCGGTGTTCAACGAATGCCAGTGGTTTAACCCTTTAATGTACAGTGGCACTTGATGGTCATAATTCACTTGTTTTGGCTCACTGGACAATGATGCACTGAAAGAGTTGTCTGACAACTATATTTTCTTAGCAATTACCAAAATAAGAGGGTTTAAATCCACAGCACATCATTAGAAGGAAACAGTCAGAACATGTAAATTTCCTAGACTCTCATGACCAAGAACATCTTACATAAAAGCACAGCCTGTTTGCCCCCAATTTGTTCTTAAGTCTTAATTATTAAAAACTCTAGTCATCTTTTAAGGGAACTGTTTAACTAACAAGCTTCTAGAAGTTTAATTTCTTTAGATAATGACCGTTAACTACTGGCAAAAATATTTATAATTATCTTCTCAAGCAAGTAACAGACAACATAAAGTGAGTCTAGGGCAGAGTTTGGTTAAAATCATTACAATGTACAAGGTGAACAAATCTTTAAGGGGGAAAAATAAAGAACGAACATACCTTAAGGTCGCTACCATTTAAGCGAATTCTGTTGATCCTTCTCCCACTGGGTCTGCTGGAGTCAACCCAGTAGATGAACTCCTTTCTATAGTCAAAATCTAAGCTGATGATGTTGTTGAGACCCTTTCAGAAATGAGCAGAAAGGATATTAGTCTGAAGCAATAAAGAGACCGAGATCTCAGAAAGAGGACAAGCCTCCATAATGCAGTCATACGTCAGATTAAATCAGCAGCCTACGTTACCTGTTCGATGACCTAATTGAAGGCGCACAACACTTCAGACAGTCATAAGAGCAAGACATTCATCTTTGTTCTGCTCCTGAACTAGCTAGAGGCCTTAATTAGCCACATCAGATGCAGTTTTCTCCCAATCCCTCAGACTCAATGTGGCAGGAATGCAGATGAGAGGCCCAGGCTGTACACACTGTCTTTGATATCTAATCATTGTATTGATTTTGGAAGCGGAGGCTGCGAGATGGATGCATGAAGTGGGACGCATCAAGCTTGTGCTGGAGCAGGGTTCAGAGAGCCTTCCAAGAGGATGCGGCAGTACATCCGTTAATGTCATGTTGGCATCAGCCTGCTGTCAGTCAGAGGGAGGCAGTTTCCCCATTCACTAACACCCCTCTGCTCACCTCGGCATGGGCGCTAAGATTAGGCGACAGCACTGATGACAAGCGAAACCAAACTTGACACCTTCATCAGATCATCGGCACTTCCATAGACAAGACACCAAGAGTCCGCTGGGGATTGCACAAAGACCAGCTCTAGTGTATGACTGGTTTAAAGTGACACTGAGAGAACTCCATAGTCTCACAATTTTCAGGAGATTATGCTACTGTTGTGGCCACTTTTCAAACTGACAGGCAACATCTGGCAGCATGATTACCCAATACAGGGTCAAATTTCTGCAATGTCTAATGGGATAATAGTCACTGAACTATTAAAGCAAGTGGCTGCTGAGGCACCTAAATTCATGGGTGATATATATTATCTGTAACTAAGCTCAGATTCATGAAGTAAAAACAGCTCTTTCAAACCATGCCATAGCAGTTCTATATCTGGCTGATAACATTTCCCTGGCTGTAGTATTTAAATTAAGAACACATAACGCGAGGGAGAAAGTGATGAATATATAAAGACCAAATTGCTTTTGGGGCACTGCTGATGATGAGAAAAATATCTGACAGAAACAGTAAGAATAAAGGCCTTGAAGTAGGAAAGGAAAAGAAATTCAGCTATTTTGCGGTGTCAGAAATAGAAAAAAAGAGCAATATGTCAGTGAGGTGTTGCTGCTTTTCCAGGCAGGCCATGGACACAAAATGTTTTCACTGGCTGAAAGTGAAGTTTCACCAAGAAAGTATGCAATTTAATGACTTCAATTAGTCCTTTCAAAGGAGAGAGCCAGCAACCGCCAGCGTGTTGTTATCGCAGCCACGTCACCGTGGCTCTTAATTGGTGCTCTATTAAGCTTTCACAAGGCTAGCAGTTCTGTTTCATGGCTCGCTCAGTGAATCTCCCCTGGGATTTATGGCAACACATTGCGTTGGACAATATCAGACTGCTTGTGTGTTTTTACAACAGTTTCTAATGAATTTTGAGAATGATATAGCACACTCATTAAAACAAAGGAGATTGATAAAGAAAGAGAGCTTACCTGTTTCAGTAGAGTATAATTAGACCCATCAATGCTTAATTTTCTAATTTCATGATGATCGGCAAGTATAAGAAAGGGCTCTTCGGCTGAATAAAAAACAAAAAATACAATAAACAAAAACAAATGTTGCCATAAAAAAGTAAAAATGCTGCAATTTCCATATTTCTGTGACACAGGAGCACGAAAGCATTTTAAAATTGCATAAGCATTGACGAACATTTTTGTGAGTCCAAAAGGGTCAGAGAGTCATTTAGCCAACGCCAACAAACTACTGAACATAAAGTGTGGCAGCCATTAGAGGCCTTTGTGGATGAAGCCATAGGAATGTGGAATAGGCAGAATTACCTGAGAGAGACCTGCAACTGTTGGGGTTGTGTTTGGGGGCTTCGTAACCATCCACACACAAGCACTTGTAAGAGCCATAAGTGTTGATGCAAGTTTGACTGCAGGGCAGGCTGGAGGAGCATTCATCAATGTCAACACAGCTTTTCCCATCATTCTTCAAACGGAATCCTGGCCAGCACTTACACTAGATGCACAGATGAAGAAGAATGGAAGACAACTGAAATGCTTTCGACTTTGAGCTAGGAAATTGTCACAAATCAATTACGATCACTTTGGTGAAGCAACATAGGCTTTGCACTAAAATTCTCATCTTTTTTTAGGAACCTGATAGAAATACAACAACCGTGCATATTTTATGCTTTAAAAGGCGTAAAGAACTGAACTAAAAAGGGATGCACAATAGGAGAATTATTCGCTGATGCAGATATCCAATGTTTTTCATGCTTATATCTGTCGATGTTGATAAATGAGAGTTGAGCGGGAAAAAACAAGATATTTTGCTTGCCAAAGTTCCACTGCACGCTCAGAATTTTGGCACAATAATAATGCCATAGTTATGACATTTCAATACAGTGGCAAGTCAAAACGAGTGTGAAAGCAGAGTCGAGCGAGGGTGGAGTATTTTGAGCGTAGTGCAAAACATTTTATGAAAAAGTCACTTCCCGCCCTATTGGTGTATCAAACAGTGCACGTGTGACACTCCATGTGCACTACCTAGTGCGTAGATCTGGGGACAAGACGAAACCCAGTGTGTCGAGACCGATACAAGACCAAGACTTTAAAGGGCTGATACTGAGACGAGACCAGGGCGAGCCAAGACTGAGACGAGACTGAGACAAGACCGAGACCAATGCACGTTTTACGCCACATGACAAATAAGGGGAACATGCAAAGCCTAAGCAACATTAAACATGTTAATTCAATATTTCTTTCTTACATATCGATAATGAGGAAATAGCTTCACTGAAAACAGTTATCCAAACTGATAACATCATATGTTAAATTCAACAAACCACAGTGGCAGAACATCCCTCAAGACCAAACTCACTTTCAAAGTTTTTATTTAGCAGAGACATTCTATTGCTTAGTACTGTACAGAAAAACAATGTTAGTGCCAGGTCGAAACACTTTATCCATTTGGTATCCATCTGGATACAGAATAAAATTATTTCATAACATACAATGCCTTTTTCTACATTTATAATTTCCATATTGATTGCCCTCTAACATTATAAAATGAAAAGAAAATCTGATCAATTGAAAATGAAGAAATGCTAAAGTTTTGGGTAATTCTGAGCCGATCTGGACTCATTTTGTCCTATAAAAAGAGTTGCTTTAGGCCTTTCTGGAAGATAACCACATTTTTGCGCATAATGGCGTTCCACATGAGAATTGTGAGTGCTAACGCATGTGTTTACATCAAGAATAACGTAATTAATGCCTTTTTATGCAATTACTTCAGTTTTTGTGCACAGAATTACTCAGAAATAATTTCACATACAGAGGAATGAATATAATGAAGTCTTGTGATTCTGACGGTATGTGTGTGAGTGGTTTCTGTAAGGTAAGAGGATTCTGAGTTATTAAAATACTAGTTAATAAACAACGCAAAATGCCTGCGTCGGTCTCAAAGAGTTTTAATAGTAATACTATCAGAGTTGTGGTCTCAGCTGGTCTCAAAAAACAATCCAGAGTCCTCTTTGTCCGAGTCCATGACAAGACCGAGTACAAATACGACCGAGTCCAAGACAAGACCAAGACTTTTAAAAACTGGTCTTGAGTACTACAACACTACTAGTGCGCAGAGAGCTGTTAAACCACAACTCCGGCTATTTGCTGAGATCCATACTGCCACATAGAAAAGTATGATAAGAATGCATTACCTACTATTAATTGTGGCAGTGTGTGGCTTGGGACACAGCCCATGTGTGAGCTCACATACGCTAAGTTTAGTTAGTTAAATTTTTTCGCGCTTGCAGGCAGATTTGAGCTCATACAGACAAGAGATTTTACTCGCGAACTTTCCACTGCAAGCTTAGAAATAACGACATACATTTTAAGACAGAAGGTGCGGACTGTGTAAAATCCCCCCCTCAGACTTTGGGGAAAAAAGACTTTTGGAAAAAATTATCAGCTGATTCCGATACGATTCAGATATTATTGTACATCCCTAGAATGAAATATTAGAAAGAAAAATGCATGCAGAGAGAAAAGAGTTTTGCTGACCAATCCCTATTACAGTATTTAAATCTGTAAGAAGCATAGACGTTAATACTTTTTCTTTTGGCTGAGTTGGTCGATTTTATTGCAGCTGTGTCCAATGCTCCTGCTCTCTCCTGCACTCTGCTAGGTGTGTAGCTGCAGGGGCCTTGTGTATATCCCTCAATTTATACCAAACTGCTCGGGAGATAAAGGTCTCCTCCTTTTTGCCCTCAGGCTTGGCTGTAGTCGCTGGACAGTGAGTTCTGTTCAAATGGATTCTTCATTGATTCAGAAAAGAAGATATTTGACAGGGTGCTGACCAATAGGTGGTGACAGTTCTGTTGGGCAAAGGTCACCAAGACATCACTCTGTGGCAGGGGTGTGATCCCGATGGCCCATTTCCCAACGGAAAGCAGAACTGCCAATCATAGCAAGGGGATCAAGTGATCATACTCATCGATTATGACACCGTACAGCTCCTGGGAGCCTCCAGCTATCTTTCTACCTGTCAGTTTTCGCCACATAATCCCAGCAGATTGTCAGTGATGGTCCAAAACTGAAAACCTTTTTAGTCTGGAGTTCAAAGGTTTTACACCACGGGATAAATTCAATATTAGGGTCCGTAAAAAACACAACTGAATGCATACTGAAGGCCAACAAAATATATTCATAAGTTTTCAATTCTAACAAGTTTATGCAGCATCAGTGATGTGAGTAGAATCAGAAGTGACCGATAATTTTAATATTTGAATTCTCAACAAGGACATGACCCACCTTATAACCAACGAGCAAATCCTGGCAGTCCTGAGTGCAGCCACTGACACGGCGGTTGAAGCACTCGTTAACGTTGCAGTTCTTCTCGTCTGAACGGTCTCCACAATCATCTTTCTGGTCACACAGGCTTGTCTCAGATATACAGCGGCCATTGGAGCACATGAAAAAGGAGCCATTGCACAGGCTCTCTAGAAGAGAGCAGAAGAAAGAGGGGGTAAACAAGCCTCTCCGAAAGCCAATTGCTTTCTGACAAAACATAAATTGGACAGAATACTATTTACTACTTTGATGCCGCAAAGTTGCCATAGAGGCATAAAAAACCAGCATAAAGCCAAATGTTATTCCAAGCATTCTGCGAGTGCCAGCAAAGGCTCAAAGGCTTTTTGCAGATGCTAGGGTGCACTCAGCCAAAAACATGCCATCCCTCGGGTCAGCCTTATTCACTTCAGGCCTTTGCTTTTATGCACCACGTTCCTCTGCCATTTGTATTCCCTCAGATATTCTGCAAGCCCTCTGTCCATCAGTCAAACACATTTCGCTCTGTAGGCCTTTTACCAGCAGCCAGACATTTGAGGTTTCGCGGGAGCTCGTCGGAGTGGTCCGGGCAGTCTGGGTAACCGTCGCACTCCCACTGGGCGCTAAGCAGGCAGCGGCCGTCAGCACAGCGGAACTCGTCTGGGCCACACGAGCGGTAAGCTACATGAGAGAGAGAAGATCATTAGTCTGCCAACACGCTCACTCTTCCCGCACTGTTTGAGTACTTCAGAAATAAAAATACACACTGCTAGTTCTGGAGCTAAAATTGACATCTTGAAAAACCAGATGAGTGACTATCATGTTTCTTTTGTCAGTGTTTGATCATGTCCCGCCACTTTCCATAATAACCTCATGTTTTAAGATATTTATGAAGTGTCATTTAATTAAAAGAGAAAGATTGAGATCAATCACTGCCACAGTTCATGTTGCCTCAGAGCCTGTCAGAAAGCTTGAAATATATCCTGAAATAACAGAGCTAGGAATGCGACAAGAATTCTCTGTGACATGCAGACTATAATATTAATATCAAAAAGAGGAATTTTAGATGCTAAATCCCCCAGGCACAGACTGTAGGAACTAACTGAGCTGAACTTACTAACAGGGATTTAAAAGGCTCTGTTATAGTCATAAAACGCCCACCACTCAGAGTGAAATAATATGGGGACCCTAATTACTATTTTTATCTATTTCTTAAAAGAGAAGCTCATGATCACTCACTAGTTACATCATTTTGTTGGTATGATGCAATGGTAGCTGTCTCATCTTTGAGCAATAGCTATGATCAGTGCATAGGTGAGGAAGTAGTAGCAAGGCAAAGTTGAATATACTGTATATGTAAGTTCAAAAAAACTTGTAAAAATTTAATAATTGGAAAAATGTAATAATTGTATATGCTTCTCAGTTTCTCAGTATTGAACTAGTGAGTCTAACAGATCTAATAAACGTCTTAAAATATTTTGTCTTAAAAAGTAACTTAAGTGTTGGTTTTAAAATACATCCAAAGTCATGAAGCTCTAAACAAATTGAACGCCAACTATCGTGCGTGTTTTTAGCACTTCAGCACTGTTTAAACTTTTTTATTCAACTTTAACTTTAACAGTAAAACGGAAATGAATCAGTTGGTTGGTTAAACGGCACTTTTCTACGATACTGTAGACACGAAAGCAGTCTTTCTGGGTCTAGAGTCATTTATAGGCTGCAGGTTTCTCCTACACACTGATGGTTATTAGTGAAAGAGACAGATCTCATCAAGGTAGGGTCAAAAGCCATCCGCATTGCAATGTTTGCTACGGGAAAATCAAAAGACGGAGGGATGTGGTGCTCACCGCATTCAACGGACTCGTCTGATCCATCCCCACAGTCGTTGTCATGGTCACACACAAAGCGTTTGGGGACGCAGGCCTTGTTAAGGCATTGGAATGCGTTCTCATCACATGTGTTATTAGGTGCTGCGAGCGGGAAACAGGAATTAAAATAAGTTGCTATTCTAATTACAGCAAATACAGTTATGTTCTGTGATGACAACACAAGTTTCACAATGGATGTGAATGTCAGAGCACATCAGAGTGACAAGATTACAATGTCATGATTATTTCAGTGAGTGATTATTTGTCATTGTCAACACACCACAGCACACATTGCACCACAACGGAATGTGACCTCTGCATTTGATGCATCCGTGAAGGAGCGGTGCCTGAAGAGCAGTCGTACTTTTACCGGTCCAGGATTTGAAACAGTGATTTTCCGATCATGGGGCAGCTCCCCTAAGAGCAACTTAGAGTTAAGGGTCTTGCTCAGGGACCCAACGCCAGAGGTCGGATTCGAACCCACAACCTCTTGGTCCAAAGGCGAGTGTCCTACCACTAGGCCACCCCTTAATTACATAGCTGCTAATTGTACTCAAATATAACACATTTATAAAAGGTCCAAACGTTATAAAATTGGAGGCACTAATACCATTACAATGACACACAGATGACAGTGCAAGCATAAGAAATCATTACCACATCCAGCAGCTGCCAGTTCATCGCTGCCATCGGGACAGTCTCTTTCCCCATCACAGAGCCAGCGCTTGGGCACACAGGCGTATGACCCCGGACAACTAAATAAGCCCGGACCACAGGTCACAGAGCCTGAGTGAGGAACAAGCAATATTTTAAATAGGCATATGTTATGCTAAAAGTTTCTGTTCCTACAAGAGAATTAAAGGCACTATTATCATTGTTCACTTCACAGAATTGATCATTTACATATAAAAGTTAACTCAGAGAAATCATGAAACGCAAGGATCCAAACAAATCCAAACCCCACATACTCATGTGGCATGGACCAAAAATGGGATTGAAGATACAAACTGGATAGTTGGACTAAGCAACATGAGCAAAAGGGCTTTTCTTGGTCAAAGTTTTGATTCTTTCATTTCCCTGACTTAAAGTCTGTTGAGATTCCATTCTCTCTCAATGATAAAAATTGGCAGAGTTTTCTTTTAATACCCTAAGAAGCTTTACATGTGTCAGCTCAGTATAAACGCTAATGCTTCAAATGATGTTTCAAATGTGTAAGATGCATTTAAAAGTCAATTCAGGTTTACTCAGATGCCCTGAAAATTGATTTTCCCTGTTTAATTGCATTTGCCTGCTAATAAGCTCTAGACTGCACTGGTAATATCTTTCTGACATTTCATTACAATCCAATTAAAATAATGTTTACCAATAATATTTAGCAATACATCGCCAGATTATTACTATCAGAATATTTTTAAATGGTGGCCTCTACAGCAGTGCAGTTTTTAATTTCTCCTACGGGGAAGTAGAATGATTCATATGGTATACCACAGAGATCCTCGCTCTCATCCACTCCGTCCCCGCAGTCGTCCTCGCCATCACATAGCCACTGCTTGGCTATACACTTGTTCTTGGAGCAGGCAAATTGGTTCCACAGACAGGAGGAATCTATCAACAACAAACATTGAGAAGTGGGGGATAATGATAACTTTAAGGTGGGTGATAGCAACTCACAATTGTCGCAATTGCTTTCAGAGATGTTTGCCAAGGCTGCATCTTGTCAGCATCTGAACACTTTATGAATTCACAATTCATAAAAGCCCCACGATGGGGGCAAAAATATTAGTTTCTAAATATCAAAGAGTGACTGTTTCCTTAAAGTCTCTAGCAACGTTCAAAACACGCACGGCTTTTAGAAAGGCTTAACACAGGTAATAAAATATACAACATCTCCATTTAATCTCGAATACCGAAGAGTCTAAAACATTTGCATATTTTAGCACGGAATTCCACAAGGACCCTGAAACAAAAAATAGAAAGTAAAATATTTGTTTGGGCTGATTGAAAAACCTTTCTACACAAACGCCTCTGCAGCAGACATTTTGAGCATTACTGAGCAGTGTTAACAGAATAAACCATTTGAATTCACAGTCTCCATCCCTATATTTTGCAGCAGGTTCCCTCATGAACCTGGATTGTCTACATTTTAAACTTATGCCAGTAGAGACAGAAAGATTCCCTCCCATGGTCACACTATGGAGAATGGAATTATGGGTCACAGCAGGAGAGACCCTCTACAAATTCCCATGTACCTTTCCAATGTGTGATGCACTCTCACCAAATCTTCAGATCTCCTATCTTTCATTGAAGCAGTGTTACCAAGCAAAAAAAATCACATTTATGAAGGAAGGGGGTGGGGTTGGGGGAAATTGCAGATGTCTATTCTTTGAAACGTAGGTCGTGGAAACATCAGTTCAGATTCTAATGTGGCTTAAAGCCTGAATTTCATATTTTTGATCTACGATGTGACTCTTTTTTTTACCCTCTAATTGCATACTATCTATCAATCCAAGCCGTAATTCCAATGAAAGAGGTTTTATTTAGCAATTTTGTCCCTCTGAGTCTTACAATGGAGTTAATGGTGTATGAATGCAAAGCTATAAAATGCAACTCCCAGACTCTCAAAGTACCATATAACTAAAAAGTCTTCTTAATGCCCTATTAAGTGTATTTATGACTCTAATATGATTTGGAAAAACGCACTTTTTAGGGGAACTTTTATTTAAAATGCACAGAATATAAAGTCGTCAATCACTTTGCCCTTTTAAAAATCCGTTTTAAGGATTTATGACTTATGTATAAGACGTCCCACATTTGTAGACCTTACCTCACAATACCTACACAGTCAATATATGTTGGCTGTGAAAGTTGGAAATGAACATGGTTCAATGTGACTTATTTTTTTTGCCAAGTGACAAAATACATTTCCCTTTTTCATCTCAATCACAATCTCTACTTTCCAACTAAGCAAGTAATATCAATAAGTTTGGAAGTAAATTCATTTTATAGATTTTGGCAACAAGCAGTATTGAGTGGCAGAGTTATTGATAACGGGTGTAAATAAATGAAACTTTTATTGGCACACAATAGACTTCTGGGCAGGGCATCTTGTGTGCTGTCACAAGTGCATGGCTGAGCAAGAGGAAAAAAATAACTATTTGTGGAAGAAATGGCAAAATGAAAATACAGTTAAAGGATTGTAAACACTGGATGCAGTTCTCAATCCCTCTGTGTGAGTGTGAGTGAGAGAGGGTGTAAAAAATAAAAGGGGTTGGGGGAGTAAAAGCATGCTGTGGTGGGGAAGAGAAAGAGAGATGGAAATGAGTGAGTGAGAGATAGAATTCATTTTTATAATTACCATAATTACATACAATCCAAATTCTAATCCAACAGAAATTTGGTTGGATTATTAGGTGATGAATGGGAGAATAACAAGTGAAATAACATATTCTAATGTAGGGCGGTCATTTGCTATCCTGATAATGATATATATGACCATATAGTACATTTTCTGTAAATTCAGTGGAACTTTCGCAACTTTCGTGTGCGCTCATATGGAATGCCAAAGCTGTCACAATTCTCCTATATTTTTACGCAATTGACAGACCATTCATTCATTCACTCATTCATTCATTCATTCATTATCCAAACCGCTTAATCCCAACTGGGGTCGCGGGGAGACCAGAGCCTATCCCAGGAATTTACGGGCGCAAGACGGGGAAACAACCCTGGGCAGGCGCCAACACACCGCAGGGCACACACACTCACATGCACATTCACACCTTACAGGGCCAATTCAGAGTTTTCAATTAACCTATATTACATGCCTTTGGACTGTGGGAGGAAATCGGAGCACCTGGAGAAAAAACCATGCAAACACTGGGAGAGCATCCAAACTCCACTCAAAAAAGCCCAAAGGCCGTCCCCGGGGTTCGAATACAAGACCTTCTCGCTGTGAGGCGGCAACGCTAACCACTGCACCACACCAAATATTTACATATTTTTCTTCGTTAAAAAACATTTTTTGTGGCGCTGTATTACATAGGCGCTTTTTTGCTGTTGAATTTAACATTTTTTGTAGCACTCCAGTGACTTTTGGTCAAACGTTGCTTTTTATGCCATAAAATGGCTGTAAAAGGTTGTGCTTAAGAGGAATTGTGATACCTTTGGTGTTTCATATATCTGAGCACGAATGCATGTGCCAACACAGACATAAGATTGTGCTTGTGAAAATTCCACTGCGTGCTCAGAATTAAGGCACAAATATAACAACCCAGTATTCTTTGTTACTACATCCATGTGGCGCAGAGATAACTATCATAAACCCTCATCCAGGCAATGAAAAAATATTGCCATAAGCAGTATATTTTGTCAAAATAAACGACAGAAAATGATAGACGGTTTCGATTTATCATCCAATCCATTTGTCATATTGCACAGCCCAGTTCTAATGTATTATTGTAACACATGATAAACAAACATTTATTCATTCATTCATTATCTAAGCCACTTAATCTCAACGGGGAGACTGGAGCCTGTCCCGGGAATTGGCGGGCGCAAGGCGGGGAACAACCCTGGGCAGGCGCCAACACGCCGCAGTGATGAACAAACAAACAAACAAAAATAATTTGGCAGCATCTGAAAGTAGGCTTCCTACAGGGGTCAGCAGGGTCAGCTCAACTCAAATGTCGTCACAGCTAACTGTAGTTGAGGAAGAATCTTCAGCCCTCCGATTGTTTAATGCCCTTGGCAAAGTCTACTGCATGTGGAATCAGCACAGCCTGAGATTTGAAGGAAGACAAAATCACCTTCATGTGCCTGAAAGATTCTCTCTGAGGGTACGATGTCTACACTATTGGAAAAGATGTTATAAAAAATAACTCAGTTTTACTTCCATTAATACTGGAAGCAGAATAGCTCACTGAAGCTCACTGAGAGCTTCCCTGACTGACCAGAACAATGATAGTGGCATTATGCAGTCCTACAAGAGCTAAAGAAAGTACAGAGCAGGGAGAGGGGAAAAAGAGGCACTTCGATCTTGATGCTGGTAAAACCTATGTATGCCCTAATAGAAAGTTACACTTACATATTAATATTTCATCTGCAAGTCATTTCGATTTATTGAGTTGACTGCTGCTTCCACCTTTGTGTGCTGTATCTGGGCTGGGAGGAGCTGTTCTAAGGAGGTTGATATGCAAATTTAGACTTTCCTCATATTCATCCTGGTTATTACTGTCTTAACATGGAAAAGGAACTTAGAGACGGTTCATAAACTTGGCCCCAGGAGGCCGGTGGAGTTATTCAGTGAGGATGGCGGCACACCCTCACACACTGGTATGAAGAAATGTTCAGTCATTTTCTAACTGCACACATATACACACAGAGACAAATGGTCAGGTTCATGGAAGAGAACTGATAAATTCTTACTGCTGAAAAAGGCCGAAGATAATCACAAAGATATTTGAGTATTTAATGTAAGAGTGCGCTCAACATTGCCAAATACAGTATCTATATAATCATGTATCTTTGTTCATTTATATGCATTGTTACAATGCTCAGTATAAACAGTCTGCGAGGTATAGGGGTGTTGAAATTAATCACATAATCGATGCATCGCAATGCAGACATGGATGATTCTGCATTGATGCAATAGCAGACCATAATCGATTATATCCAATTTCAACCGGCAATCCCTAGTGGTCCACGGCGGCATTACAGGTCTTCAAAACATTGGTGGTGGTCCCTGGGACAGAGGAAGGTGAAAACCAATCATATTATAATGACATTGCATGGTGATTTTCTGGCTATGGCATAAAAATTCCAGTTATAAAGGACATCCCGGTAGTAACTATGGCTGCCAAATCCATGCCCAATCTGCGTGATTGACGACCAGTGAAGGTTCATACCTCCACGCGGGGTATATTCAAGAAGAATCACTGTAAGCTGCTTGAAAAGAATCCAAAGATCATCATCAAACCCTTTCATGCAGTAGTTAACACAGAAGGAACTAGGAAATGGTTTGGAGACAAATCACGTCCCCACAAAACACAAAATGCTAAACATACCCAGGAAAAAACCTGTTATGTTGACAGCAACAAGATTCCAAACTGATCAGCTGTTTGAAGAAAAAAAAACAAAAACAACAAAAAACAAAAAAAACAAACTTGAGTGGCGGTAAATCTATGTAAAGTCCCCAAGCTGAAAGAAGGCAGAAAACACTAAACACTTTGCGTCAAATTCTAAGAGTAAAGGTAACATAAAATGAAAAAATAAAAACCAACACTTTTTTCTGTTCTTTGGACATCCATTTGGGTCTGTACTGCCCCTAACACACTGTAAGTTTGATAAAAAATAATTAATTGTGCTAGTATTAATTTACGAATGTCAGAAATTGGGTGCTTATACGACCACTTCTATGTCACAGTAGGAAACATTAAAATAACTCCACCTCCTATCTGAGAACCTCTGCCCACCAGGTAGAACTGCTAGCACTTCCTGATCCAGCATGTAAACTCTCACCGTGTTGTCTACGTCCCAGTTCCAGAGTGGGGTGTGGGCAGCAGCGGCTCATTTGCATTTAGGAATACTAATGAGAAAAAGCCTGTTCTGAAAGGGACTGAAATAGAGGGGTAAAAAGCAGGTGAAAATGCCTAATCTGAGAGGTATTTTCACAACTACTTCAGAGACATGTTTAGCGGAGCTCATAGACCTATTTTAACTTGTTGAGAAAAATATATATCACGGAACCTTTAAGCCTAGTCCTAGACTAACTTTGACTTTCAATCCTAAATCTCCATTGGCACTGCAACTTTGTCCAAGACTAAGCTTAAGCATGTTCAAGGAACCGGGCCTTAAGGTTAAAATTTGTTACAATTCGTTTGTGCATTACAGTAAGTATGAACTTGCTCTTACTAATTCCACACATCATATTCAAATGTGTTCTAACGTCTCACAAAGCAACATTATTGTTAATGGTTTAAAAGTGGTTTAGAGTCAATCGAAAAGTGAACTTTGACATTTTCAGAGCAGCACAGGTAGATGACAAGAGCACTAACATCGCTTTCTAGTGTCAATTAAGACTTCCAGCTGGTATTGCAAATGAAATGAGCAGCATATCTAAAAGTTTTTTTTGCAAGTTGAAGGCTCACGGCTCTGAGGCATTTGCAAGAGTCATTTGTTAATATGCCCTGTTCATCCACTGTTCCACTCTTATGTTAACACAGTAATGCTAATGTGGCCCAGAACACCAGCACTAATCAAAAAGCCAGTGTTTACATTCCTAGATGGTTTCCTAACTTTTCTTCCTTTTGTTGTTATGAGGACAGCACTGCTTTGATGGTCGTGTGCTGTTTATGTGCCAGGAGTGGATGTGCCACCCACTGGAATGGTAAACACTGTGCGCCAAGGTCGGGCCTCTCTGTAGATTGTTTTTGGACGAAATCATTATGGACTCCAGCTGGGACAAAGATTTAAAAGCCCAGCGCACAGAACTCAGAGACAAGCTAAAAGACTTCATCCTCTATTGTCTTCTTCCAGATTTTCTAAGGAAGTTTGGGTTTACTGATTCTCCTGTTTCAGACCCTGCGAAGCAGGCCTTTTGGCCTCAGGAAGTCAGAAACGGGAACTAATATGGCAATAGCTACAAAAAAGATATTTTATTGATAACACAGTAACTATACACTCACTCTTTAAAGCATGAAAAAGCATCTATTAAAAGGGCAACAACATGGGACAGTCATTTGAATGGGTTACAGCGCAGAAAGTCTATGAAGATATAAGCATGTGGGATGAGTTTATATGAAGGAGCTGCAGATCACGCTTCCCAGTCAGCATCTACTGACGCCAGCGTTAGCAGTCTCAGCTATGAGCGCTGACAAATTCACCACTTTAAAGACTGCTGATAAGCCATTTAGGATGAGAGCAATCGATTTTAAAGTCTGATATTAACTAAAGGCTGCTTTTTCTCTCTCAAATACACAGGGCTAGAACAGAATATTTACAGCATTTATTAGACACTCTTATCCAGAGCAACTTATGTTTCTACAGTCTCCATGGAACAACTTGGGAGTAAAGACCTTGCTCAGGGGTCCAACAGGCTCTCTGGGGATTTGAATCCTCAATCTTATAGTCGCTAACAAAAGGTGGCAGTCAATCAGACCGCTGCACCACCACTGCCCCAATTCAACAACTGGGAAAAGGCTTATGTCCATAAGAGATGTTGAAAACAAATTCAAGTTCCAGTTCCAAGTGATAGTTATTACAGATTGTTGTTTTATATGGCAAATAATTTTTTTTTTCTGGGAGTTGCATAGAGTGGGTGTACAAAATATAAAGACTGCAGCTGAAAATTCCTGTTGAAAAACCTGTGAACTTGATCTAAGTATTACAAATAGAGGAGTACAACTTTGGTAGGTGTATTTCTATAATTAGGAGCTGTAACTCACCCTGGAGTGGATGAGTGACATTGTAAAATGGAAAAGAAATATTTTTTGATCTGAAGAAATACAGATGTTTGGGCCAATTTTGACTCATGCTGGCCTATAAAATGAGCTGCTTTTGGTCTTTCTTGAAGAGAAATACATTTCCCACAATTCAGAGCCACATCAAAATAAGCTGAAGAAGGTGTGTCCTGCGTTCTGCGATAGTCAACACGGAAATGTTAATCTGAAGTGTCTGAATTTCCAGTGCATTAATGCCCTGGCTCTGTCGTGCTGGCTCCAGCTCTGACTCCTCCATTGTGTGACTGCGGCAACTTGCGTTAAATGGACGTTTACTTTAGAATCTTTGGTTATGTTTTCTGAAGGGCTTCTGGTAACAAACGGAATTGTCGAATTTATTAGAGAGATGATAAACATGTGAAACAGAAAAATACTGTCATGTAATCCATTATTTTTAACAATGTCACTGTATTCCGATTACCATCTATTTACACTGTAACTGTAACCCATTCGCCACAGCGAATCATCTGTCTCCACCTAGTCCTATCTTCTGCATCCTCTACCCTCACACCAACTAACTTCATGTCCTCTTTCACCATATCCATAAATCTCCTTTTTGGTCTTTTGGTCTTTTGGTCTCCTCTCAGTCTCCTGCCTGGTGGCTCCAACCTCAGCATCCTTCTACCTATGTACTCATTGTCTCTCCTCTGGACGTGTCCAAACCATCTCAGTCTGGCCTCTCTGACTTTATCACCAAAACATCTAACAAGAGCTGTCCCTCTGATGAACTCATTCCTGATACTATCCATCCTCGTCACCCCCAAAGAGAACCTCAGCATCTTGAGCTCTGCAACCTCCGGTTCTGCCTCCTGTCTTTTCCTCACTGGCATTGCCAAACCATACAACATGGCTGGTCTCACTACTGTCTTGTACACCTTTCCTTTCATTCTCGCCGAAACCCTTTTATTACACATCACACCTGACACTTTTCTCCACCCATTCCAACCTGCTTGCATACGCTTCTTCACCTCTTTTCCACTCTCTCCGTTGCTTTGGACCGTAGACCCTAATTACTTGAAGTCCTCTACCTTCTTAACTTCTACTCCCTGTAACTTCACTGTGCCCCTCTCATTTACACACATGTATTCTGTCTTGCTGCGACTAATCTTCATTCCTCTCTTCTCCAGCACATATCTCCACCTCTCTAGCCTTTCCTCTACCTGCGCCCTGCTCTCACTGCAGATCACAATGTCATCTGCAAACATCATAGTCCATGGAGACTCCTGTCTAACATCATCTGTCAGCCTGTCCATCACCAAAGCAAACAAGAAGGGGCTTAGAGCCGATCCTTGATGCAGTCCCACCTCCACCAGCACATCTCACTGCTGTCTCACAGCTCTCATACATGTCCTGCACCGCTCTAACATACTTCTCTGCCACTCCAGACCTCCTCATGCTATACCACAGCTCCTCTCTCGGCACCCTGTCATATGCTTTCTCTAAATCTACAAAGACACAATGCAGCTCCCTCTGACCTTCTCTGTACTTCTCCATCAGCATCCTTAAAGCAAAAATAGCATCTGTAGTACTCTTTCTTGGCATGAAACCGTACTGCTGCTCACAGATGCTCACTTCTGACCTAAGCCTAGCTTCCACCACTCTTTCCCAAAGCTTCATTGTATGACTCATTAGCTTTATTCCTCTGTAGTTTCCACAATCCTGTACGTCTTCCTAGTTCTTAAAAATCGGCACCAGAACACTTTTCCTCCATTCCTCAGGCATCTTCTCACTCGTCAAGATCTTGTTGAACAACCTAGTCAAAAACTCAACTGCCACCTCTCCTAGACACTTCCATACCTCCACAGGTATGTCATGAGGGCCAACTGTCTTTCCCCTCTTCATCCTCTTCAAAGCCTTCCTCACTTCATCCTTACTAATCTCAGCTACTTCCTGATCCACAACAGTCACCTCTTCTACTCTACATTCTCTCTCATTTTCCTCATTCATCAGCTCTTCAAAGTACTCTTTCCATCTTCCCATCACACAATTGGCACCTGTCAGTACATTTCCATCTGTATCCTTAATCGCCCTAACCTGCTGCACATCCTTTCCATCTCTATCTCTCTGCCTCGCCAACCTGTACAAATCATTCTCTCCCTCATTACTGTCCAACCTAGCATACAGGTCATCATATGCCCTTTGTTTGGCCTTTGCCACCTCTACCTTCACCATACGCTGCATCTCCCTGTACTCCTGTCTACTCTCCTCAGTCCTCTCAGTGTCCCACTTCTTCTTCGCTAACTTCTTTCTCTGTATATGCTCCTGGACTTTTTCGTTCCACCACCAAGTCTCCTTATCTGCTTTACTCCTTCCAGATGACACACCAAGAACCCTCCTACCTGTCTCCCTAATCACATTAGCTGTATCTGTCCAATCATCTGGGAGCACCTCCTGGTCACCAAGAGCCTGTCTGAACTCCTCTCTGAAAACCTCGCAACACTCTTCTTTTTTCAGCTCCCACCACCTGGTCCTCTGCTCCACCTTTGTTCTCTTCATCTTCCTCACCATCAGTTTCATCCTGCAGACCACCATCCTATGCTGTCTCACTACACTCTCACCTACCACTACCTTGCAGTCACTAATCTCCTTCAAATTATGTCTACATAAGACATGTCCACCTGTGCGCTCCTCCCTCCACTCTTATAAGTCACCCTGTGTTCCTGCCTCTTCCGGAAGAAAGTACTCACAACAGCCATTTCCATCCTTTTCGCAACGTCTACCGCCATCTGTCCCTCTTCGTTCCTATCATGGATACCAAACCTGCCCATCACTTCCTCATCACCTCTGTTCCCTTCACCAACATGTCTGTTAAAGTCTGCACCAATTACTACTCTCTTAACTCTGGGGATACGCTGCATCAAATCATCTAGCTCACTCCAGAAATTCTGCTTCTCTTCTAGCTCATATCCTACCTGTGGGGCATAACCACTAACAACATTGATCATTATTCCTTCAGCTTCAAGCTTCAGACTCATCAGCCTATCTGACGCTCTTTTCACTTCCAGAACGTTCCTAACAAACTCCTCCTTCAGGATAACTCCTACTCCATTTCTCTTTCCATCTCCACCATGGTAGAACAACTTAAACCCTTCTCCTAAGCTTCTAGCCTTGCTACCTTTCCACCTGGTCTCCTGAACACACAGCATATCCACCTTCCTTCTCTGCATCATGTCCACCAGCTCTCTAGCTTTACCTGTCATAGTCCCAACATTCAAAGTCCCTACTTTCAGTGCCACACTCTTGCTTTTCCTCTTCTCTCTCTGCCTACGCACACGGCTTCCTCCTCTCCTCCATCGACCAACAGAAGCCCAATTTCCACCGGCACCGTAGGTCAACAGCACCGGTGGCGGTCGTTGTTAACCCAGGCCTCGACTGATCCGGTATGAAATCCCTGTTTGTGATTCGCATGTTTGATTTGGCTTGGGTTTTACGTCGGATGCCCTTCCTGACACAACCCTCTGCATTTATCTGGACTTGGGACCGGCACAAGGAATCACTGGCTTGTGACATCTTATGGTTGCATTATTATTATTTTTATTTTTATTTTTATTTTTATTTTTATTTTTATTATTATTATTATTATTATTATTATTATTATTATATGGAAACCTGTTGCAAGCCATGGGATTGCGTGTGACTGAGTGCCTCCGAGTGCCACCTAAAAAGCAGCTCTGCACTACAACAAATCTATCTTATGTGAAAACCCAGCTTTGGGTGTGAAAAACAGGGCAAAGAAAAATCTACTCCCAAATTAGAGCAAGCATTTTCCTACATCACTCACTAAGCAAACAGCTCAGACGAGTTATTGACAAAGACAGTTGAAATTCCTCATCCTTCTACCCTTCCTTCATTGCAATTGTTTTTTCCCCATCCAAGATTTTAAATGAGCATTAAGGAGCAAAAAAATGATCCAAAGTTTGCTGTTAGTAACTCTGCTTGTCAGCATCCACTACACGTGTTCAGACTGTTAAGGTTAGAGAAAAGTGTTTGACTCAACACTGTTGAGGGACTCAACCGTTAACACATCTCCAACAGCACTTCTACTTCTTGGGCAGACATTAGCTGTTGATTTTTGCAATCAAAGTGGGTCTCAAGAAAAGACCCCCCACCCCTCCCCCCATCTTTCTCTCTCTGCCAACAAATCAAAACTAGGGTCTGAGTGGAGCCCTACAAGAGCCACACTTACCACACTGAAACTCGTCTGCACCGTCCTCACAATCTTTCTGCCCGTCGCAGAGCCAGACGCTGGAGATGCAGTTTCCGCTGGGGCAGGCGAAGTGGCCCTCTTCGCACCTGTGTCTGTGGGAGGCTGCAGAAGGAAAAGGAAGAGAGGAAGACAAAGAATTGGTTTATGGAGGTTGAAGCACGGTGCTGCGCCATGTGGGAGATACGTTCGACGGTTGTTCTAGTCATTACCTCTCCCTCGGTGGAAGTCTCATTGCAAGGACTTAATGATACACCAGCTGTTTTCCATTTGCAGCCAAATAAATGAAAACCAACAGGAAGCTTAACTACTACACAAACCTATGCGGAGCAACATCGCCGGAGGTTTTCTGAACCGTGTTACAAGTACCGGGTATCTCTACAGAAGCAGTTAAATTTAGCCGGTTCTCAGTTGTTTGGGAAATTGCAGACACAATGGACATCAAACTTGGATGAGCTTGTTGCCAAGTCACCTGAAAGAGACACCGTGAAGAAAGCCTGAGCTGCTTTGAACTCTCCCGCCCTTGGTGAGCACTGACAATTACCAGGCATTACTTCTCCCTTTAAGCACCTTTGGCGACCGCCGATGCGTGGAGGAAAAGACAGCGGCTCGTTTCTGCTTCATTACACACTTCATAAACAGTGTTTTGACAGAATTAATTTGGCTTTAATAGAACCTGGCTACCTCATGCTGCAAAAAAAACCCAGAGAGGAGAAAATTACCCTGACAGTTCATCTCATCTGCATAATCCCCACAGTCATTGGCTCCGTCGCACACCCAGGACAGGTGAACGCACAGTGACGTGGAATTGCAGCTGATGAAGCCCTTTTCTGCCGCCCCCATTCTGTAGAACTCGGAACAATCAATGGAGCCTAAAATAGAACAATAATATAAGTTCATTCAGGTATTTTTATAGATCATTAAGCTTTGAAACTTTTAATTAATACATTTTTGCTAAATTGTATTGTTTTTATAGATTAATTGTTATTTATTGTTGGTTTATGCACTGATCAGGGTCGCACTTAATTTTCTTTGTACGTGTTAAAATTACAGTAAAGATATTGTTATAATAACATAAAATGAAGTTAACATTATCAGTAGACAACCAAACACAAACACATTTTCTTCCTGCTTTTCTTAATTAATTTAATCATATTATATCTTAATTATGAACCTAATCTTAACCTAAACCTAATCCTAACCCTTAATATAGCAATGTCAGAGCAGACAGACACACAAACACACTTCAGGACTCTCCTAATAGACTGTCTTAACTAATGATTACATCATAATTCTAACAAATGAATCTAACCTATACCTCAACCTAAATCAGGGTCTAAACTCCCTAACCGTTATGCTACCCACTGCCCCAAAACAACAATAAATATTTTGAATATAAAATATGCGTAACTGTTCGATACAGTTACCATTTAAATAGACAGTGATCTACATTGTTCAAATGAATTTCTTATGTTAATTCACTTAAATTACCACAATTTGATGCATTTCCCACAAGCAACTACACGTCTACGTGCAGTTACGTTAGTTGACACAAGGCTAACTCTGACACAAGGTAAAGGAGCTAGCACAATACAGTCAGGACAAGAATGCCCTTCTGCTTTAGAAATTCAAACAGTGTTTCATGTTCAAGGATGAAAAAAGAGTGTAAATTTATTAGGCTAAGCAAATTCTATTTGCCAACCAACAACTTGCTTTCAGCGTCTAAAGACATCACGTCCAACTGCTATCTAGCTCGCATTAGCTAATGTTAGCTCATAGTATTGGCTTAATGTAGTATGCAACTACGACAACATAAGTTATGTACTGCTCTGAAAAACTGTTGATTAAATGTTTCTGCACACAGTTTTAGCCGTATACATGCAGGCTTCTGTACAAATGTGCATCCTAATGAGAGCATTTGGCCAGCAAAACCATTCCGGGATAATCCTTTATGGCAGTGGTTCCACTGAATGATGAACAGGAATTTTTTGTATTTACATACCATCATAGCCTTTCTTCTTAAGGAAGCAGGCCATATTTGCTAGATTCATATTATTGTAAAATGTAAGATAATGTTAAAGTAATCCACCATACCTCGAATATACTGCGCACATTAAGTAATGTAACGGAATATGCTGCAGTATACATTTAGGCCATGTATTCTGTAAGATGTAGAATAAATTTCAAAAGTAACCCCTCCCCCCAGCACTGACCCTGAGGACTTTTCTATTTGACTTTGATTAATTCTACACCTAACTCTAATCTTAAAACTAAACCAGAGCCTAAACCTTAATCCCTAAACCTACAATTTAGTCCTAACCCTAAATATAGGAATGTCACACACTCACTCTCTCTCACATTCACGCAGTCATACATGTACGGCACACAGTAAGGACTTTGTTAATGGATTATATAACAGCCTAACTCTAGTCCTAATCCTTCCCCTGATATATATCCAAATCTAAACCAAGATTTTTACATATTCTAACCACAGGACACACACACAAACAAAGGCAGACGCTTCTAACATTAAAAAAATAAACAAATATGTAAACTTTTTAAAAAGATGTATTAAACATTTACTAAAATAACAAGCTTGAAATAAGATTTGTATCTCCCATGAAAAAGATGGCAGGGCCCATTTCTTACTGCAGTTCTTTTCATCTGAAGCATCTGCACAGTCGATGACCTGGTTGCACCATGAGGATATTGGTATGCAAGTTCCATCTTGGCACGATGACTCAGAGGCAGCGCATGTGACATCTGGAATAGAAATACATCATTTATACTGAGAAGAGTCTTTATAGCCAGGAAGCGAGGGAAGGAACTAATACACTGAAACCAGTGATTATAGAGAAGGATGTGTGGGCTGTTGAATTGATGTAAAGAAATTCATAACTGACAACCTGCTTTTTTTTACCCTTGTACTCATAATCATCGTATGAATCAAAACAGGAAGTTTCATAAGCATAAACAATCTCTTTCATCATTGAAACAGACTATCAAAAACACCAAACAGCTTTATAAGGTGTAAATGGAGTGTAAGTGGTTTTAAGAAATACACTAATATGAGCATATGGTTACATATAGCACCCGCACTGATGCTCCTACTCACTATTACAATACGATTCGTCCGAGTTGTCTCCACAGTCGTCAACTCCATCACAGAAGCGATTATTGGCCACACAGCGCCTGTTGTAGCAAGGTCTATAGCCCCTTCGGCAGCTCCTATTGTCTAGCAAAACGACAGGCAATGGCGAAAGGAAATTTTCATTTTAAGAAAGAAGCATGTCATTCAAACTCTACTTCTGTCACTTTCACTGCAGCTTACCACCATCTTCCCAGACCCTAAAATCCCAGGCTCATTTTTATAAAGCTCCCTCCCGGAAGCACTCCCGCTTGCTCCACTGAAGATACAAGTAAGCCCCAATGTGACAAGACGCGACCACTCACTTACCACAGTATTGCATTTTCTCATCTGATTTGTCTTTGCAGTGAGCAATCCCGTCGCAGGTCAGCTGGTAGTCGATACACTGCCCGTTTCCGCACTCGAATTCCGTGTGGATGCTGCACGACGAATTCTCAGCTAACAAAGTGAAAAGGGAGATGTTGTCAAGCAAGTCTTTTAGATTTATCTCTCTCTTCTAGAATAAATGTATGGAACATAAGTAAAGTTAATGCTATTTGCATCTGTGTAGGAAATTATACTGTAGTATCATTGTAATTTAGATGTCAATATAAGTTACACACATACAAGTTGAAATGGACTGCCTCCATTGCAGGTATGATATTTACATTAACTGCATTTAGCCGACGTTCTGTTTCCGTGAGAGCAACTTGGGGTTAAAGGTCTTGATCAGACCCAATAATGGTCCAGAAACAACAATCCTAACCACTACACCTATTACCATTACAAATTACTATTGAAGTAAATGTTTTCCCTTATATTTTCCTGCTTAATTTCTTTAATTCTATGGATTCACGTAAGGCCTTTTATAAACCGGGGGGAAAAATATTTTTATAAAGTGCATTATACAGCTCACGTACGTTAGTTATTATGATGTTATTACATAGTTATTATTAATACATTGTGGGCTATTCAATAAAGGCAACCCTTAAATATGACTTAATTTGTTAAAATCATTTTAAACACATGGAGGAAATAAATAGCGAAACAAATCATGACTCAAACTAAATTTAGTGTTCTGGAACTGCATTATCTGCAAATCATCATTTTGGAAGATCCTTGTCCTCAAACTGTTTTACAGTACATCACAGAAACATCAGTCATTTATTACTGGTTGCAACAATTCTTCAGTACAGCTCAGGAGTTAAGAGGTTAAAGCCACAAAAGATTACAAGCCTGCACGAGGAACTGTCCACTCACTTCAAGATGCTGAGGCGTCTTTGACAGAACATGGGCGGAGGGATGAGGAACGCTATTTTAAGAGTGTGGGGGGGACACGCCGAAGCAACTTACAAACACATCTGTTGTCATCCAGCAGGACTCTCTCTCCCCGGCAGCTGCAGTTGACAGTGCCATCTGGAGTCAGGAGGCACAGGTCACCGCAACCGCCATTCAGCACCCTGCACGGGGACAGCTCACCTGGGAAAACACATAAGCGGCAGGCCGTCAGCTACTCGCGCATCACCGCACCGAGAGCCGAGCGCAGCGTGGCCCGTGACATTTCGGGAGAAAACAGGATGAATAAAACTCCGCCCCAACTCCTGCTGGGACGCCGTTAAACCCGTTCATGCTCGAAAGCCGCTGTATTTGTGTTTTGTTTGTTTAATATATCCTGGCATTGTGGCCCCAACAGGGTATGAAAGGTAAACTTAATACAGATAATGCCACGAAGAAAAAAATATAAGAGGGGATAATGGAGCAAATATTGGAAGAATATTGGGATGAAAGAATATTAAAGCTTACAGAACATAGAGAAAGATAGAGGAGGGAAAAAATCTTGTTGCCTGGGCATTAAAGCACAACATCTACTGCAAAACAGAACCAAGGTATAGATCCTTTACTAGGTTGCTGGTCCTTTTTCATTAGCTAATGCCAACTTGGTGTAGTACCTTGATGGCATCTAGGAGTCTAAATCATGAAGTTCCATCATGATACAACATGATATCGATTCAATGGACAAGATGTCACTGCCTGTTGATACAACAAAGCCTGCTACAATACAAATTCAATTTGATTCAATTCCAAAGCCAGTGATCGATATGAGAATATATCATATGATTTAAAACAATCACTTCTGTTCATAACAATCCACAAAAAGCAGCAAAAATATCATTTTAATCCTGAACTCAACCAAACATTAAAATGAAAAACAATCTTCTCTTTTATTAAAAATAGACCTCCTGTTAAAGATGAAGTGGTTCGCTTGCTTGGGACATTACTCGCTAGTTGCTTTTACAGACTGTCTATGATTGTCAGTTTTCATTGGCGGGCGGTGGCACTTCTGGTCGAATTTCTGCATCATCAACGACGTCGGTAACTCTCAATACCTGCCAAGGATAACGATTAACAACGTACGTCCAATAATTCAAGCGTCATCCTCGGCTCCCAAAAGCAAGACGGAGAAGGGGTTTAAGATATGCTGTATACCTCATCATTCACCGACAATTATGAAGACAAGTTATGCAATGTAGTTAGCTAGCTCTAGCCGTAGCAATGATGCCAGGTAGGCTAAAAACTGACTGTTAGAAATACCTATTAAACTGTTCATTTTAGTGGTTTGCTGAGATATTCACTTTACTGTCTGATGTTGAATAATTTTATAAGAATGACTTATTTTTACCAGTTTATATGTGTATTGATAAAATGTGGTTCTCCCCAGTATCAAGTGAAGATCTACAGACAGGGAGAGTCAGCATCTGTGCTACCTGCCATAGACCTTTGAGGAAACATGAGAAACCTCACATCACCACAGTAGGATGGAAGACAGTTCAGTTGTTTGTCTGTCCCAGTTCTGTCCTGGGGCTTTGATGTGGAAATGATAGGTTAAACCAGCAAACAAAGTTATAACTAGCAAACAAATTTGAACATCCTAGAACACATTACAACTCTGTGTCGTCACCCGCCATTGTTGTTACTATTATTGTCATGGTTACTGTTGTCACTTATGGTATGTAAGGAATTTAAGTTATTTAAGGCACGTATACAACAGAACTAAACACGTCATCGTTTACGCGGATCCACGAAATCCAGCATTTGAAAAATCTTCACTTTGGAGAGTTTTAAAAAATATCAATTTGATGTGGATAAAACTCTATTTATGTGCAAACAATAGGCCCAAACGTATAAAAAAATGCATTTATTAAAAATATCTACATACGTCTAAACAGGCTCTTAGAGTTGCAAATTTGATACTAATATGTAATGTGCTTGTTCTTTTTCTTAACTCACTGATAGCTTACACTGGAAGTACCCCTGCCCACCACACAGATTTCAAATGTTAGTGGTGCCATCTTGCGCACAAAGCCAATATGATGCCCGATCAATGTTTCCATTTTGGATTGGTGCTATGGACTCACTGGTCACTGAACTGATATATTGATGTGAACTGATGTATCTTTACACCCCTTGTAGCATCAGAAGTGGAAGCCGGCATTAGGTAGTGAAAATTGTTGGTAGTTAGCAATCTGCTTTTGATACTGTTTAAACAAACCCTACTTTCTATAATTAAATGTCTGGTCTGTCTACAGTTAAGTTTCTCTCTCAAAGGAATAACAAAGGACAGTAGCAGAAGAAATGATGGCAGCCAAACCTCTGTGGAATGCAATAAAACCCCACACCTTATGATTGCTGAACCAATAATGACTCATAGCACAGTGCTGAGTGCTGATGAGTGTCTAATCTTATTTAAGTTTCCTAAAGAAATAATCCTAGGCACAGTTATGTAAAAATAGCATTGCACCCGCGACTGGTCTATTAATGGCACCTTCTTGCCAACATTGATGACTGCTATTTGTCCCTTGGCAAAAATGGTCGATGGCAGTCAGCTGCAATCATTTGCAATGATGAAATAAATTAGAGTCGAATGTCCCCCACAGCAGTATCACAAACACGAGCCGACGGGAGCCTCTTAAAGCCATTTCCCAACATCCTACATTTCACATTGCAACACTTCGGAGGCGTCCTTCGCAACTCAAAGATCCTTTTTTTTAAATTAATTACATCTCCTGTTTAAGTTTGCTTCCCTGCAAACTAAACCAGCACTAATTTATCATTCCCACTGTCGCTAACAGATCTAAAGGTCTGTCAGCTGTGATACTGGATACTCAGCCGATAGTTCAGCGCTGAACAAACTTGGGCGTGGGAAGGCGACACAGCCAAAGGCCACCTCCCAAAATGTCACTGACTTAATGCCCGTTTAATGCACATTTAATATCCAGTTAAGCGAGGCAGAATTTCACTTGAAGACCACTTACAGTTATTGGTGTCCTTGGCCACGGCAATAATCCCCATAGGCTGGTGAGGAATGTCAGCACGCAGCACCTTCGTGTCACCGCCTGTAAACTTATTGGTGCGTAGAACAGCCCGCCGCGCCCAGTCCGACCAGAAGATGTAATTTCCGTGGATAGCCAGGCCGAAAAACGTGCCCGGCCCAGACCTCACAATTACCTGCGGAGAAATGGCAGTAAGACTCTGGATTACAAACTTTACCATGTGTCACCCTAATTATGGGTAACTGTATTCCATTACAGTGACAGTTTAAATAGATGGTAATCGGAATACAGTTACATTGTTAAAAATAAAGGGTTACATGATTTCTCTCTAATAAATTACGGCAATTTCGCATATTACCAGAAGCCCTTCAGAACACACAACCAAAGACTCTAATGCAAATGTTAATTTAACATAAGCTGCTGCGGTCACACAATAGAGGAGCCAGAGCTGGAGCCAGCTATTAATAACTCTGAATCCCTTTAATTTACAGAAACCACACACATACAGTCAGAATTGCAAGAACTTAATGGACATTATGTTGATTTCTCTGTATGTGAAATGATTTGTGAATAATTCTGTGAACAAACATTGAAGTAATTGCTTAAAAGCTCATAAATTATATTTATTGCGATGTAAACACATGCTGTTTATGGGCATGCGCAACTGCCACAAGGAAATACAACATTCAGTAAAGCATTCCAGTTCAGACAAATCTTCCCCTTCATTACAGAGAAAACATATTTTAGATGATGAATAACAAACAACCAGCGCTCTACTCACAATACAGCCATTTACTGATAAATTCAGTGTTTATTCCGGGACGCACATTCATCATGTTGTGACATGGCTTCGAGTGGCACGTAGGTAATTGAGGGAAATATAGTTCTCTCCCAGAACGGCCAAAAGCAGCTCATTTTCTAGGCAGAAATGAGTCCAAATTGGCTCAAAATGACGCTAAACTTAGTATTTCTTCATTTTCAATTGATCAGAAAATATCCCTGGCATTAACCTTATTTTTCCTCACAGTACTAAGCTATAGAATATCTTTGCATAATAAAAACCCTGCAAGCCAATAAAACACACACTGTTCTTACTATTCCTAGCAGTTAGGTCTACAATTTCAGCAATTCTATACTACATGAAGCTAAAAAAAAAATCTTCTACAGGCACAGGCCTTCTACAGAAATGAGCTGATTTCAAGACAGCATCAGAATTTATACATACACACACACACACACACACGACATGACTGTAATTAAACTATAACTATAAATCTGAGTCCAGCGCCTTGTCTTGTGACTGGAAGCTGCTCTACTGCAATAGGTACAGTAGCTGAAAATCTTTAACAGTTCATGCAAATGTGGTCTTAGCAGCCAAGAGGAAGACATAAAAAAGATATAATCTGGATTGCAATAACAAGTCTATTTACTTTTATGTGCATATGATGAGAAGCGATAACTCAATGGATTAAAGATGCAGACAAACTATAAAAGTACAGTAACTGGGACAATATATGCCCAAATACGATGGGGTTGTATTTTGGCAATGTATCAACAAGTAAGAATTATGTGTATTGTGCAAAAGTGCAGTTTAGATCATCCATTTTACAAGTTTATCCTAGGAAAACAAAAAGGATTCTACATCATCAATGTGCTATTTGTTTAATAGGAGAAGCTTGCAGTGGAAACACTGAAGCCTGGTGGAAAGTGTGTTTGAAGAGGCTAAAACTAATGTGTGGGCAGAGGACACATACTGTACGCAATCGCCCGGCAGCCAGTTTAGCCCAGATCTGGTGAGTGTTAATGCAGGTGTCATGGCGACGGACACAGATATACATCACGCGCCTCCTTGCGGGAGTTCCTGGGCCGCGGGGCAGGAGGATGTCCCGCAGCTCCTGGAGCCGCAGCCATTAACAGGAACACGCTTGTAGCCATGATCACATTAGCCCTGCCACCATGGCGGGATTAATAGGACAGGTGTTGATTAAGAGAGCCCAGCCTGAGCAAACAACAACTGGCGATCAGAGGAGGGAAGATGGGGAGCGTGCCAGATGGTTTCTGATGGAGCATATTGGCCAGAAATTAAATTTGGAGGTGCGAGCCTTCTACTCCAACACCAATTACCTCTGTTTATGTAATAGAAGAGTTGTCAAATATAGTCTTCAGTTAGCTGGAGTACACAGGGGCCCTCAGTCAGGCAACTACAGATCATAGAATGTGATTGGCAAGACTAAAACTCTTTTATGGCTATTAAAACCCTAGGTAGTAATCATAATGTTGAGGTTCAAATCCCTGGAGAGCCTAAAACAAACACTGAGTCCCTGAGCAAAATCCTTAAGCCCAAGACGCTTTAAAGAGACTGTCCCTGTAATCAAGAAGTCACTCTGGATAAGGTGTCAAGTTAAAAGTTAATGTTCACACCGACTGACTGACCAAACTGGCCTTTTTCCTGCTTATGTGAAAGGTTTGAGGGTTTGACTCTTGAGTCTGAAATAAGCCGTCGGATCCGATTCTAAAACCGAGCCAAACGGCAAAGGTAAAGGAATTCGTGATAAGCTCTCCGTTCAGTGATCTGAGTGGCTCTCAGTGAGAGTAGCTATGCATGCTACTCCTAAAGGTTCACACTTAAGAGTCACCACCCCGAGCCCTGCACCCGTCAACGGGTGGCCGCATCCTGCTGGGGTGCTGGTATCATGCAGCTGTGTTGACAATCATTTTAGTTTAATTTTTCACATTTTAATTGGCTGGTTGACAGGTCGGTTCTGTAGGGGTCTTAAAGTAAGCCTTCATTAGCGGCTGCGGGCTTCGGAAGGGCACCTCGGGGGAGGCAGAAGGCTAAGGCACTTGAGTGGTCTGACCCGGCCAGGCCAACTCATGTGTAACTAATTGAGGTGGGCTGAGCACCCAACTTACGGAGGTCATGCCAAGCACAAATTGAAATCTGAAGCGGACTGAAATCACTGCAGGGAGGATTACTGCGCGGGCCAAGGGCATCCACAAGCCTAGCGGGCTGAGCTGCAAATATCGCACCCGTCACAATTAGAAAGAGCCTTGTTTTTGTCGAAGGGCTAATTAATCGTAATTAAATTGATCTGGAGGATAGTCAGCGGGTCAGTGCATCAGTAAAATCTAATGGCCAGCTGCAGCCCTTTGTGCATTTTTTAAGACACTGCCATATTGGCCTTTCAACCTGCTTCGCATCACTGCTACTTTAGTGGTAAGCCAAAATTAACAAGTGAAAATGTTAATTTAATGCAAATAAACATGATTAAATAAATATTCATTGATCCATTAATCATCCATCCATTCATATTCAATGTAGTCCAATAACTTGGGTATGCTAAAGAACACATCTGAATAGTCTTTACTTGCTTTTGTTGTTCTTTCTTAACCACACATTTCTGGTCTTCAACCCTTTTATGGCTTAATTTTTAAACATGGATACACTTATTGTTCACAGTGACCTGTTATCTGATGCAAAAATGGAATATTTGAATTGCAATAGTAGAACTCGAGTTGAAACGATGCATGAAAGGTTTAAGTGGCACAAGTTTTATTAAATTTTTTATTTAACTTTTTGATTAAAATGCAAATTTTCTTCAAATATCTGCAAATGATCACAAAAGATTGCTAAATACATTAATCATTTCTTACAAACACAACAAGCAAACAGCAAATTAGTTTGAGCATTATCAGCCAAGTTTCATGATAACAGAAGAAAGGCAAACCGTCTTGCAGAAGGATGAACAGATTAGAAGCAGACCGGGGAGCGTACTCACATGTCTGTCAGAGCCGTCATATTCACATCGTTCAATCTTGCCCAGACTCCCATCAGAGAAGTAGAGCTTCTCGGCTTTGTGGTCAATAGTAAGTCCATTCGGAGTGAAGACGTCGGTGCTAATGATGACTTTCATATTGTTCCCGGCCAGTGTGGCACGCATGATGCTGGGACGCTGCTCATTCCAGTTAGTCCAGAACATGAGGCTACAAAATGCAAGACATTCAGTATCAAAGCAATGTCCAGGCTAACAGTCTCTAACTGTAAAATCAATCATTGCATCCCCATGGATTCATCCTCTCAATAGTGTTACAAAGCACAGCCTTTATCATGGGGAGATGTGAGACTTAGACCAGCAAAATCCAAGCACGGACACTGCTTTTACAAAAGTCCAATTTCAACGGACTAATAGAAAATTAGTAAAACGCACAGCGCTCTGAGCCTATTAATCATTCCAGGTTACATTCTAATTAACAGCAGTCTGTAGTCTGACTGAAAAAATGCCAAATTACCAACTAAGGACATTCTCTTAGAGGCTGAGAGTGTAATTTAGTCAGTGAACTCAAGGTCAACACACTGCTACTCAGCTGTGCTACTCAGTAATGGTTATAACACACACACACACACACACACACAAACTGAATTCCTTATAGTGAATCTTATAGTTTACTGTAAGAGAAATTAGTATTATTATTGTTGTTTTTAAATTGCGTTTTTATCTTCAGTGGATTGAATTTCTGTTCACCAGCGACATGGCTATTACAGTGCTTGTTGTGATGTTTTTATTTATTTATTTATTTTAAAGAGAATTAGGTTCAGTGCCATAAACAGATAATGTCTTCCCAACAGTGCAGTTAGGGGGTGACTGAGTGTAGAGCATCCATGCATGCACGTGTGTTTTAATATAAATACTGCAGAAGCACTTCTGATTAGGTGAACTTGAGAAGTCAAAACTGCTATGGAAAGCTCATGCTTAACCAATCCATCTGTCGAAAAAAAAAAAAGTCATTCATACTCTAAGTCTAACATAGTATTTCTTTCATAATGTCTGTTCAATGTCAAATAGATTTGATATGAAATCTGCTTCTTTTTCATGAAAAAGTGAAAGAAAGAGAAAGAAGAAGTTGTAAGAGAGGAAGAAGAAGGAGAAGGGAAAGGAACAGAAAAAGGGGGAGAAGATGAAAATGGGAAGTATGAAGGGAAGGAAGAGTAATAGAAAGAGAAGGATTACAAGAAGGTGAAAATGGAGGAGGAGAAGGAGATAATGAGGAAAAGAGAGATAGGAATATGGGTTAGAGGGAGGAGGAGGAAGAACAGAAGTAGAAAATGGAGGACAAGCAGGAGGAGGAGGAGAAGTAGAGGGAAGAGAAAATGTAGGAGAAGGAGGAAAAGGACATGGAATAAGAGAAAGAGATGGGTGGCTGAAATGTTATTAAAATAGTAAATAGAAGTAAATCATATTACTTATTCTCATATTTTTCCTCTTTATAGTATATTCACCTATCAGGTATTTCTGATTAGTGCTGAATTCGCAGAAGTGGCATCAATCATTGCATCACATTGTGCTCTTGACACCTGTGAGATGGAGTTGAAGCATGGAGTCCACCTTGCCAAGATGGCAGCAAGAATTTGTGGCTGTGAAATAGCTTTGATTTAGCTACTTGCTTTTTTTTCCGTAGCTTGTATGTATAGCTTAGCTACTAACCATAAGTAGCTGGCAGCTTGAAAAGCCACCGTTTAAAAGTAGACACATTACAGCAATTGATAGCAATATAAGACTTTCAAGTGGCTATAAATCATGACTGACTTCTGACACTCATCCAGCGCCAGGACATGAGGATGGTCATCTTCAGACATGGTGACTACAGGCTGTCTGTAGAAGGCTGCATGCCTGCTCTGGTCCACTGTGTGTCTGCTGATGCTGGAGGTAGTGGAACTGGTCCAGTACACCGTGTCCCAGGCATGGTGGTACGCCAAGCCCTCCACCGAACCCACAGCTGCAGAGAAGACAGACAGCAGCAGTACAGAAATCAAATACTTAGTCAGAGCTGACACAAAACTGACCGTTATCTTGTCAGAAAAAAGAATGGCTGAATCAGTGAAAAAAAAGAAAATTACTTAGTTTCATGTACATTAAAAGGCGATAGGTAAATAAATAAACAAACAAACAAATAAATAAATATGACAGAAGAAGCAACAACATCAAACTAAATGTTGTACCGTGGAAGGTATTTATAGTTTTACTTTTTCTTACATACATAACACTAGTATATGTGCATGTGTTTGTATGCATTATATATATTTACATGTATACTGTATATATAAGACTTGTATACTCATATACAGACGTTTATAGCTAATTGGCGGTACACAATAAAAGAAACCTGACAGTGTGCTTCTCTAGTAATAGTTGTAGAGGCTGGGGAGTAATTAATAGAATATGTGTGGCTTAATTATGAGAATATGGATGATTAACATCTTTGGCCTCTTTCGGCGACAGGAGGGAGGTAGGGAGGGAAGGAGGGAGGAAAGGAGAGAGAGAGAGATTGTGTCTGTGTACATGAGGGCTGTGCATGTCTTTCATCTCCAGAGAAGACTAAGCAATCAGCTGTTCTCCTCCAGCCAGGTACGGGCAATAAACAGCAGCACAGAGAAAAACCTTGTCAACGCATATAAGCTCTTCTTGGTTACTTTAGACGATTTCTCTTGTTACTTTAGACAATTTCTCAAGTTCTCAGAAAAGATTTTTTTTACAATCATCTGGACAACCAGACTTTCCTACCAAAACTTTAATTACAAAGTATACTGTAGAAGAATTTAAGGATTTCAAATTGACCACCAGCTCAATTTACTTCATTAGCATTTCTCTACGGCCAGCTGTGTATGCTTTCATGGCTGTACCACTTTGGTGTTTTCACCCAGACAAAAATATTGTTTTGAACATTTGAACAGAAACAACATCAAACATAGAAACAAATGCAGATCTGGAAGAGAATGTAGGCAGTTTTTTAATTTCCAAAGGCTATTTCTTCATCATGGATTCACCTCTTGCTTCTGCTAGTCTGGCTACATGTCTTCATCTAAAACATAATTGATATTCTACCATGTAGATTCTAATTCTACCTAGTTTTATCATCCAATAAAACCTGTAAAACTATACTTCACCACTGAAGGACCATTTCTGACAATTTAATTATCTTTTTGCATGCAATGACATGACTAAAACAACTGATGTTAGGGCTAATTCAAAGTGAACACACCTAATCTAGTTAGAACCAAAACTAAATTTCTCATGGGTATCCCAGCTCTGCCTTTTCCAGCCTTAGATTTGAATCAGCGATTCTCTGATCATGAGAACGGCAACTATAATACTACCACTGACAATACATGGTTATGAGAATAAATTTGCCATTTGAAATGGTGTGCTGAGTATGAAGGGTGACACCATTTAAAATGGGGGCTGAGAATGTGTAGCGATTCCATGTGAAATGTCTGTCTGTTGAGTATGGAGGGTGATACCATATGAAAGAGGGGGCTGATTTTGAAGGGTGATAGCTGTCAAACTGGGGTGCTAGGTATAGATAGAGATACCATTTACAATAGTGGGGTGCTGGGTATGTGGAGTCATACCATTTGAAATGGGGGTGCTAGGTATAGTATAAGTATATGGTGACACCATACCAAGTATCAAAAATGAAGGGTGTGGTTAAGGGCTTACTGAAGACTTAACTAAAAACACTGTAAGACTGGCCATAGATGGCAAGGGCTTTCTATAGTTACCTCCATATGAGCCACCAACAAAAACATGGAACAGAAATACAAAATAGGCAATATTAGGAATTGTATATATCAAATGTATCATCAAACGCTTTGTAGAAAGTAATTAACACTAAATGAAAAATGTTTTTAAATGCAAAAATGACCTAAGACAACTACTTCATATGAACTCTTGTACTGCCCAGCCCTAGTTTACATGGTGTTTTGAGACTTATTTATTTTATCTACTTTGTAAACTACACTATTAGACACACCAGCTGCTGCTGTGTCCTGTGAAAGAGGTTGCGAGTGTTACGTTATGTAAAAGCTGTCATGAAAGAAGAATGTGGTGATTTTTTTTTTTTTGCTGGGCTTCTAAAGGTCACAGATCTTATGCCAACTGCACTACATCATCGCTGGACACTCAAACCTATTTCTGTGCAGCTGATGGAACTGAAAGCAACAGCGTGAATCCCTCAAGGTTAATGAGAACCTTTAGTCGACTGGAAAAAGTGCAGCCTGTAAAAAACACACTGCAAACCTGTAAAACCATACATTATGCTAGCATTGGTTTTGTATGCAAATAAGAAAGTGTCACAACCAGGCCATTCCACCAATAACTGGTTATAAAGTGGCATTAGGCACTGAACTTTTCACTGTGAACCACCATCAAGACGCAAATATTGATTGCTACCAAAATGCCTCCCGTGTCGTATATATTACAGGAAGAAATCAATAACTATGACAGTCACGATCCTAAAACGTATCACCCCTCTACTCTCCTTATTTGTGCTATAGTTTTGAGGAGGGTGGAAATGAGACAAGCGATTTTAATCCATCAATAGTAGGAGCAAGGAGAGAGATGCAATGTTTTAAACATCATTTCTGACAGTTAAATTGCTCCCATTTAGCTGAAGAAAAATGGAGGTGGCCATTATAACACTCTTACTGGATGTAGTATGCAGTGGGGCCCAGCAATACATCATGGGCCACTTAAGGTTTCTAGCAAATGGCTTTTCACAAATGGTGACTAAGAGGCAGGAATGGATATAGCAGTAGGACATTTAACAACATGTGGGTCACAGCATTGACAACTCAACATCACCAAGAAAACAAATGCCTCCTCCGAACTCCTCAGGGAATCTCAATCGTCACATCTAAGTGCCACAAATTCAGCTCCTAGTCCGGGTCTAAGTGTCATAATTAGTGGAAATGTTCAAATGTCAACTTCAGACAGCACCACACAAAGTTTAATGGGAAATATTACACTTACTGTCAACTATGATCTGCCTTCCGGACCAGTCGTCGTTAACCATTTGGATATTCCCGTAATGGATGTCGCTGAAGAAAATGCGGTTGTGCTCGGAGAGGTGTTGTCGATAATCAAAGGCGAGCGCTATCACGTTCTTAAAGTACTCAGGCTTCTCGAAGGGCTGGAGAGGGGAGTTGAGGTCGCTCTCATCCGAGAGGTGGATGCTTTTCAAGATGGTCCTCTCCGAGTACAGCAGGTAGCCCTCATACCGTTGGCACGCGAATCCGTCCTCCGCCAGGTAGCCGTGAGCACAAGAGCAGGTCCTTCTACCGCTGCCCAGGTGAAAACAGAGTTGCTGACACCCGCCATTACTCCTAGCACAGGGGTTCGTACCTAAACGATATAGCAGACACATTAATGTTTCCTTCAAAGGCAGACGACACTATTTTTATTAAGACAAAGTTTAGCAGCAGAAGCAATTTAAATCACACTAGCAGACTGCAATAGCAGAGGACAAAGCACAAAGCACAAAGACAGATTTAAGGGCACAAAAATTAACGGTGTCACTTTACTATAGACAATTATTATAGTAAGGCTACGCCATTAATTTCATTTAAAAGCAGGTGAATTTCAGAAGGAATATTAATAGTAATAGACATAAACATGTATTCCAATTTTGTCATTTTTAGTTTATGTAATAAAATCAATAAATGTCCATATTTGAATTTTGTCTCAACAAATACGAAATTAGAACATCTATTTCTTATTTCTTTAAACCTAATAATTATATGATAACATCATAACTATACGATAGCATCATAAATTAAGCAAAGTTTGCTAAACCTGTGCCAAGTAGAAGAACTGTTACATTGCTGAAGTGTTACAATGTAAAATCTTAAAATTAAACTACTGGTGTTAAATATATTACAGTAAAATATCAGGTTTATTTTCAAAAACGATTAAAAGTGTAAGATATTTGTTTTAACTGCTGATATTTAATGCATTATCAAAAGGAGGCATTCATTGGATCCTTTAGTAAACATCCCAAAATAATCCCTCAGTGCATTACCTCATACATCACTGCTATTAACACCAAAGAAAAATTGCAAAAATAAAATAACTCAACTGGAGCAGTTATTTAAACTAAACTAAATTGTTAACTGTTAATTTTTACATAAACTCATCATTAATAACTGTTTAGCATGAGATGAAAGACAGATGACTAATAATTTTGCCTACTGTAATAGAATGGGTTATGCTGATAATATTGAGGTTATATATTTATATTATATAAATATATATTATATATTATATTATATATTTATATTGAAGATATATATTTTATAGTTACATGCATGAAATTGTCTGAACACCAGGCTAAGCAATAACACTACAGTGTAGTGATATGTTGACTGGATATGTATTAATCAAGCTAATTGCCCTAAACCTATGAAATATGGTTTAAACATTTACCTTAAAATAGCTAAACATTTGAAAGCTGGTTGACAGTATTTTGTCCTGTGATGTTAATGCAATTTGTAAATAAATTTGAAATAATGAACATTACTTAGTATAATGTTTACTCAATAATCAAATGCTCAAAAAATACAAATTACAAAATATTAAATAAAAAAAGATTCATGAGTAGTTGTAATTCATTACCACCGTCCCTAGTTTACAGTATAATTACCTACATCAGATACTGTATTTTAGCACAAGACAATAGCATCTAAGACAATATCTAAACACAGTGCATTACATGGAAAATAATGATATATTTATACTGCAAAAAATATTTGTGCAACAGAAAGTTTTACCTAATCTGCTTTGGAACAACTTAATTAAACAATGAGGTAGCAGAGAAACCAGATGAGAAGATTAAGTTGAAACCTCAACCTTTCTCCCGGCCTCTATTAAAGACTTTCACATCTTTCAGGTTGACGCCCAGACCGCTCCTCATCGTCACTGCCTCAGTGGCGTCATTCTTAAGCCCGCGGCGGATGGAGCCGTTGGCGTGAGCCCTGCAACAGTCACGCAAAACAGAGTCTGGCATCAGTGTAATCAATGGCACTTATCTAATTAAAAATCAGCAAAGCTCATTTGAATACACAAGGCAGCTGGTGCAAGCACACGATGTGAGCATGCTTCACCTTGACAATGACATTCAGTTAAAAGTACATGTAATTTACGTGAAGCCAGCAATCGTCCTGCGGGAACGCCGACGTCTTACGCCAGGCCTGGTAGTGCCCTCTCGCGAAGAAAGGGTTAATCCTGGGAGACTGAAGCAGCTGGCTTCGTGGGCCACTTTAGAAAGCACAGCATTTAGTAAAATAATAAATTACCTGTCAGACCAGTAGATGTAAGCCCCGAACACGGCCACGGAGAACAGGTCCACGTTGGAGGCTGACAGTACAATCTCGCGGCTCTCCCCAGTCTCAAGGTTGATCCTCTCTATCTTGTCAGTTCGAGCGTCGCACCAGTATAATCTATTTTCCTGGAAAGCAATTTGAAAATGCACATCAGCGCATCTCCCTTTTTTGCGCCAGCCCATTTTATCAGTCGCAAAAGAAGAAGGATGGGATGCGGAGAGACAACTCGGGGCCGGGAGTGCGGCCGCACAAGGGAAAGCGGATCGGCGAGAGAGGAAGAGCGTCGGCCGTACCTCGTAGTCAATGGAGATCCCATTCGGCCAGGCGATACCGGAACTAACAAGCGTGACCTGATCCGAGCCATCCAGCCGTGCCCGGCCTATGCAAGGACTCTTTCCCCACTCGGTCCAGAATAAGTAGCTGTTAAATGACAGATGAAGACCGCAACAACGGGAAAATTGGTCATCGGCTATTTTAGGATCTTTGTTAAATGTCCTAACTGGAAATAACACTACATAAACACAAGCCAAAGTTAGAGCACTGCCAGACCGCAAAGACATCAGCCTATTGCGTTACATGTGAATGAGACCTTCTCGTGAAACTGTAGATCAGAGGAATGGTGAAGTTGTGAAATCAAGATCAATATGATATCAGCTTTGGTTGGTCTAGATCTACAATGCATTGCACATCACTGTATCTTAATAAGGCAGATTTCCACAAAAATACATTAGTTACATTTTCACAAGATGAGATATATGACTATTAATGTGGAACATTCTATTTAAGATCTAAGCTTATCGAAAGAAGTATATTTGTCAAATCAATGCATATTTCCATCATATGAGCTTCTAAAGGGTTCAAATGCCAGTTTATATAGATGTTGCGGTCTTGTTTATTACAGAACTCGCTGCAAAATAAAAATACCAAAGAGATTCTCATTTCATACTTAAGGACCACAATTTTTTCATTGCACTATGCAAAATATTAACAACTCAATTACCACTATTGACCACTATCTTCTATTCTAAGTTGCATACTTTCAGATTCGATTATTGCACTATTCATTGATCATTAGTTTGCATTACCTTTGATACACTTTTCCGACCCTTCTGCTTTGTTTACCGTTCACAGTCTGGACTGCCTGACCTCTGTGTGCTGGCCCTTGACCCTTGCTGGGATACCTATTTGCTGGCCTTACCCCTTACACATTTTTGATTTACACCTTTGGTTACTCCCTCTCAATAATGAGACACATTCCTCTATGGTGTCAGATCCATACTCCGGCACAGTTGCAAATGAACCCAGACTGAGCCTTAGACTCACGTTTAAAGAAGTCAGACATTCATTTCTGTTTCGTTCTTTTATCAGGCGGAAATAAAAGAAAGCCGTGTGACGGAACTCTCCATGTGTGTCTACACTGATTACATAAGTTCTTTCAGGTCACCAGAGTGAAGCAGTAATCACTGAACGAAAGAAATCAGAGCATTCAAAGACAAACTTAACCTCTATGTTTGATGCCATTTACCACCACTACATCTCAGACAGAAAATAGGCCTGAAACACTTATCAAACAGCAGGTTGAAAACATAATATAATAGAATCAGAAAGTGTATTATTATCTGTGGGGTTATGAACCTTTTAATAGCCACTGATCAGTCACTATAAAACCTTACGTACGCATACCTGCAAGCAACGATCTGCTCAGGAGTCTGTCTTCACCTGAAAATGTGGATTGGCCTCATATTCCAAAGTCTACATGCCCACATTAAACCATAAATGGTCAGTTCAAAGCACTTCATGAATATTGATGCATACAAACTAAGCCGTAAATGGTCATTGTAAACCACCTCATGAATACTGATGCATATTAATTAAACCTGATTAATGTTCATTCATCATCTCAACTGAGAGGAAGTACAAGAAAAGAAACAGAAATGCATTAAGGTGTTTGTGGCAGGAGACATATTCTTCTAACAGTGTCAATTCATCCATTATGCAACAATGCACAAATTTCCCCGCAGTATTTACGTTTCCTGCAGCCAGACTGACTGCTTCACACCTCGTCCAAATGGTTGCGAGAATGCAACCATGTCCACCACTGATATATTTAGATTTTAACAGCTGCGCTGTGAAACGTCACCGAGGACACATTACAAGTGTAGTTGGATTTAAGATTTGAGTCAATTTATAGCTTATAATTTACAACTGAAAAATCTTTATTGAACAATCATGCCTCAAATTCAGAGATAAAACCACTGTTTTTATGGTAAAGTTGCTGTATATGTGGTGTGTGTTAAGTGAAATTATGACTCATTAGCACATGATGTTCATGTTTTTCCTACAATCTGTCTTTAATTCCCCACCTCCACCTGGGTTGCTAATTTTCTCCAAAAGCCTGTACATAAGAGTTTCCAGATAAGCTGATTCTGCTGTTAAATTTGTTCCCACAGATATAGATAGATTTGCATAGGAAGTGGTCTACGACTCTTTTCAGGTCCCGCTCTATGCATACCTAATGGTACTAAAATAAGACCCCAGAGCCGGGAAATTTTATCTTTGTTAGCAGAGACAAAAATATTTAAACACGGTCTGTCCTTATCTTTTAGGCCAGTAATAATGATTCATGTGTGAAAATCAATGTGTGATCTTTTTACTGCTCTGTCTAGTTTAATGACATACCCTCTGTGTGGATGAACTGCAATGGCCCGGGGCTGGTCCAGTCCCTCCGAGATCACAACTGACCGGTACATACCATTCAGACGAGCAATTTCAATAAGGTTGAGACCGTGATCTGTCCAGTAAAGGTTACCTTTGGAGACGGAAAATTGACCAGAATTTCATTCAACAAAATATTATAATGCAACCACATTTAAGAAATGCACAATGAAATCAACAGTGTTAGTTTATGGTTGTCATCACGACAGCGCCACGTTGTTCTGACCAGCAATCCAGTCCACAGCGATGCCCTCCACCCTGCTGATGCCGGTGGTGATAATGTGCTCTCGCCATGTCTGATCCCTTTTAGCTCTGGAGATGCGATTCAGCCCCATGTCTGTCCAGTAGACTGTGTCATTGCCTGCAGACAAGAGCAGTGTATTTCACAACCAGAGTCAAAACACTGAGCACAGGCTGCATTTCATGCTCCATATACAACATGCCTTACAAAGTCGTTGCATGGAACGGCAGGTTTATCGTACCTCAGCAAAAGCAAAGCCATTCTTAAAATAAAACACATCTTTTCCCCATCGCTAGGTGGCTAAATTACTAGCCTTTGACCCCTGCACCCTTTTCTAATAATGTAAAATGTTATATGCTATGGAATCCAATTATCAGATCTGTAGGTAGGTACAGCTGCAAATGAACTCAGACTAAGCCTCAGATTCATGTTTAATGGAGTTAGACATTTATTTCTGTTATGTAATTTATCAAACAGAAATAAAAGAAATCTAAATGTTCCCTGTGTGTCGGAGTTCTCTAGGGGTGTCTGATTAGAAAAGTTTATTTCAGGTCACCAGAGAGAAGCAGTAATCACTGAATGAAAGAAATCATTATGTCAAAGACAAACAACCTCTCTGTCTGATTCTGTTTACCACCACTAAACATCAGGCATAAAATGGCCCTGAAACACCTAGCAAACAGCAGGTTAAAAGCATGGTGCACACAAGAGCAGGGCATTTCACAACCAGAGCCAAAACACTGAGCGTCGTCTGCATTTCATGCTCCATGTACAGCATGTCTTACAACATTGTTGCATGGTACAGTAGGTTTATCGCACCTGAGTCATTTGTTAAAAAGACGTCTTTCCTTCATTGCTAGGTTGTTAAAAAGGAACCTTTCTGATAATGTAAGCTATTTTTCACCTCTAGTCACTTATAGAAATTCCAGTGTCATTCCAGCATCAAGGAGAGGTGTTACGGTGCTCTAAGTGACTGAAAAACCTGTGTTTAAGTCTAAAACCCCAAGTTTAGGACATAGGTTTATGTTTCTCTGGATAAAAATGTCTGATAAATGCTAGTGCAAAATTAGCAGTGAGGAAGCTTAACAGTCGAAAAATACCTGCCTTTGGGAAGGTAGCAGGATGTAATGCTTCACACACTAGATTGCTTCATTTCATTCATTATATCTGAATCCCTATCAGCAGGGTTTTCAACTGGTTCTGTCCATTATGTTTTTTATATTTGCACTGAATTCAATGTTTGGAAAAAGAAATAAAATGAAATAATAAAAAAGGATTTTAATAGTGTAACTGGATTGGAAGACCTGCAATGCCATGGCGGATCATTAGGGGAGCACAGACCACCATTTGAAAACCCCTGCTATCGGGGTCACAAGGATCATAAGGACCAAATGAGGACCAAACACATTTACTGTCACACGTTACAGGGCCAATTTAGCTTCGCCAATCAACCTAAAGTGCATACTTTCTGAACTGTGGGAGGAAACCGGAGCACCCAGTGAAAACCCACACGAACACGGGGAGAGCACACAAACTCTATACAGAAAGGATCTACAGTCGACCTGGGGATCGAACCCAGGACCACCTCACTGTGAGGCGACAGCTCTAACCACTGTGCCACTGTGCAACCAAAGGGCAACGGTTTGGATTTTGTCTAAATGTCATCCACTAAAAACAAACAACTTGCATCACTTTACCACAGTAGATAACTCGTTAAACTAGCCTGTCCACTTCAAAATACTGAATAAGCCAATTGCCCGCACAAAAACATCAACGTTTGAGGTCGAGCAGCTAATTTGACAGCTGCAAACAACCCAAAAGATGTGGGGGTTTTTTTCCCTCTTTTTTGCACTGCAAATGGCCACAGAACAGCCTGCAGTGCGGCAGCGCCTGGGTTTATTGGCACCCTCTCGTAAAACGCAGCGTTTGCACCCAGCTAACAGATCTCTTACATGTGACGGAAGCCAGCTGGAAGGCCTCCATTTGTTTCACGCTCCAACAAACTGCCTCGTAATGACATGCAAACAGTACGCGAATGTAATCAGCTGTCGCCGCCCGAGCCAGGAGCGGACTCAGCCCTCAGACCGCTCACCTGAGCCATGCCGAGCCGAGCCGAGCAGAACTGAGCGCTGCTGGCCCATGCAGAAGGGACTTGGGGACCATTGGGGACAAGTGTAGAGAGAATCTCTGACCATCTGCCTGTTGTGCACTTCAGCTGAGGTCAGCAATTTTAGTCTCACTTCCCCGGTTACAAAAAAGCAGGGGCGGGCGGGTAGGAGGTGGGAGGGAAGGAAGGCCACGTGATTTCACAGCTCGCTTGACCCATTTGAGCTTCGATTTCGTTGTTTATGCCCAGCAATTAAAATCATTCAGTTGTGTACAAGGCGGCGGGCACTGGGCATGCTGTAGCTTTTCTGTCGTTTTGCAGCAGAGTTTACAGAAGGGAGACAACTCGAGTCTATTTTGAAGGGGAAGTCGAGGTGTATTTTATAGGGGTGTAACGATACATCGATCTACACTGATTCATTAATTCAACGATCAACGAGACCATAGAACTGATCCTAAATGAAAATGCTGATCAGACATCATTCATATTGTAATGTCCTTTGCCAAATGAGTGTCAAGACATCAGCTGATTTTATAACAGCTTTTATGAAGTGTGATATCGCAGACTGCTGTAAGTTGTAGTTCGGGAATAAAACTGTACAATGGCATTTTAGTTGTTATTGGTGATTTGATATGAAGTGATTGTGTTAAATCAGCATCCAATTATCTCATATTGATTGTTATCCCCTGAAATTAGTTGAAATTGTATCACAGTGTATGGAATCGAATCGAAGTCAATGTAAGATTGTATCGTGATTAAATATGTGATTAACATCCCTACTATTTTACATGATTGGCTTTTTTAATGTTTTTTAATATGTCTAATGCACCGTTTCCATCCATATCCAGACTTCTAACATCATTTGTCACTACTGAATCCTCATATAAACAGGGGGAATCATATCCCATCCTGAACAGTGACAAATTCACTTCTGAAAAGGCTATTCTCTACATGAATAATGCATAGTACAGCGGAAACTCCAGCCCGCCGTCGGGCGTCTGTGCCGGCCTGCCTACTGTACCTCGCCTCACTTTGATGGATCGTCCAATATATTACTTTGTGTCCCGTATGATGCTGGTTTTAGAAGATATGAAGGAGCATTTATCTGCGAAGCCTGTGGCATCGGCTTACTTAACCCATCGCAACCCTTTATCGCTACAAAACATGATCAACTGACTTGTTCGGTTCCCTTTAATCACGGTAAGGAAAGTTGTGGCTAAAATTAGATCACATGTCTGACAGTAAACAACATGAAAAATGTGATGTGCAAAAGGCGGTGCAGGTTTTTATCTTTGATGTGAACGCACGGAGACTGATCAAAGAGAGAAAAAGTCGCTCAAATTGCTGAAGTACAGACACAGAAGGAGAAGAGAGAGAGAGAGAGAGAGAGAGAGAGAGAGAGAGAGAGAGTGTGAACGAGGGAGTTTGAAAGGAAGACAGACATAGAACAGTAACGGACTATGTAATGATGGATGTTACCCGCATGGAAGTCCACTCCGACAGCAAACAGGGTGCCGCCAATGGGCATCAGTGTCTCCGTGTGGTCAGCGGGGTCCAGAGAAATGCCGCGTACACCCTCATGGATGGAGTACATCAGAAAGGAGCTTAGTCCTATTTATTTAAAATAAATAAATGGAAATAGAAAAGGAAGAAAAGCTTGTAAATGCACATGATGAAATAAAGAACTCTGTTGGTTGCACTGGTGCAGATCAAAGGATGCAAAAAGTATTATTATCCAGAAAATATTTATTTAAAATATTTATTATGCCCCAAGTAACAAAAGTATGAAGGCAATATTATTCAAAATTCACATTTCAAATTAAGTGAATACACAAGTTGAAGTCAAATATTATTTGACTTTTTGTGTTTATCTCTGATTCATGAAAATCCTCAAAATCACCCTAATATTTTTCCAAATACAGTAATTGTGGCCATAACTGGTTGGGGATTAGCACCTAAATTTCAGCAAGATGATCACTGATTGGTGCCTCAAGTACCTCAATCAAGAAACACATTGTTTTCTTTGAGTAGAACAGTTTTGCTTTCACTAAACACTTCAAAAAAGCACAGCTCACATTTGAACCCTTCAATCACTGTAATCATCTGCAGCCGCATCTGAAGCACTCATCGTACCTTCGCAAGAGAGCCGGTCACTGCGCAGGTTGTAGCCGACGGTGCAGGCGCAGCTGCGTGTGTTTTCCGATGTGGGCAGGCAGAGCTGGGAGCAGCCGCCGTTGTTCAGCTGACAGGCGTTTCTCCCTGAGAGTCAACACGACACCCACAAAAAGCCAAAGCTTCAACATTTCTTTCCCCTAAAATGAAGGTTGCAGGTTTTGATTCGTAAACATTTGCTGCACAAGTGGAGGACTGTCCGTAGGAAGAATGCTCCACCGGAGAGATTGGCCTGCGTGTCCCAGACAGTAACGAGGCAGGTCTGAATATGAATTGGGTGGCTAATTGCCACTTGAGGAGTTTGGAGGTTGGATAGAAGCCTGCTTAATGGTCATCCGTTATTTGAGCGGACAGTTAGGTAGGATCCGCAGCAATGCCGTTAATGGAGTCGCCACTACTCTGACTTATTTGCCTAATAACTCACCAAATAGGAACACGAGTCCCCAATAAACCTGGCGTGTTCAGTGCACGCTGAAAAACACGGTGAGAAAAAAAGGCTGGATATATTGGCATTATTAAATCAAGAATAAAATGTGCGTCAAATAGACTTTAACCTACAAAAAATACATTATATATGCATGAATCATCCACAGAAAACATAATTCTCAGCAATTTAAAAAGTACTAATGAGCACCGTGATACATGCCTTATGAATACTTGTTTCTCGTCTCACCTTTCTGCCCGTCTCGGTCGTACACTTTCATGTGCACCACTCCGCTGGTCTTATTCCGAAGGATGACAGCGTTATGGCCGTCTCGCTTGGCCACTGTCCCCAACTGGGCCAGATCGTCATCTGCCCACCACAGCCTGCCACCTGTTAAAAGCAAATTAGTCATTCACTACTCAAAGATACACTTAACACATCAGAATGGACAGCACGTCCATGTTGCTTCCAGAACATACAATGGATCTGATTATGGCTGTGTGATACGACTTCAAATCATTTTATTTTACAGGAACATTTCATCCACGCACACATTAATTAACAGATATGAAGATTATTAGAATTTTGGGGTTGAGGTTCTAAAAGTCAGTTTTGGTTAATTGCCCAGCCCTTTAACAGACAAATTAGAAATCTGGAAGGAAAAAAAAGATAAAAATCTCTGTTTCTATTTCATGTGCAACATTTGCTAAATTCCAACACCAGTACACCTGAATCACCTTTATGTCATACTGATTAGATGATTAAATAAATAAAATAAAATATAGCCACAAGCGGCAACGAGTAGGGTCCAACAGTCGCAAAACGCAGCACAGCAGCCAAGTTTCAGCTTTGTTTAGGCTGCATACATTTATTTAGCATTTTTAGTGCCCCTATTGTTCTAATAGCGGCAATGTATCATTTCAATGTATCAGAGAATTAGATGGCATGAATTTATATAGTAGTTTATATAGTAGTTTTAGTAGTCCCCCCTAGTAGTCAAAATCAATAGTGGTCAATAGATTATTGAAGCATATCGTATTTGCTGATATTACTAAATTAGTAGTAATACTAAAATTTCTTGCAGTCTTCAAATATATTGTCAGAACCCCGTAATTAAAATGTAGATGCTGTCTCAGAACTTTAGGTCCAGAACTGTAAGTCTAGGTGACGCTCGGCTGGCCCAGAGCTGCCGTGCCCACGGGTGTGCTTGAAGTTGGGCAGTAAACACTGGGTAAACCGCAACGGAACTCACAGCGAGAGGAAAGATAGGACCTGAGGATTATGCATGTTGCCTTCCCCATGCGAGTCAATGAGGCAGAGCTCGGGGCAGCCTGGCGACGTGCCCTGGCCCGAAACGAGGTCTCTCCATTCACAAAGCCGTGGCAGCACGACCGATCTCAGAGCGGCGCCGCTGATAGCGGGACCTTGTGTTGTTTTCACTCAGGAGGACCGAGCGTGCTGCAAAGGGCCGTGCAGATTGTTCTTGGCACTGTGCCTGGGCTACGCTTGCAGGCTGGGGAGAGGCAGAGCGGCTCCAGGCAGCGGGAGACCAGGCACAGAAAGGAAAAAAAAAGATATATACTGCAAACTCATGGCTGTCAGGGTAAAGGTGACCTTGGTCTGAGACGAAGGGAAAAAGTAAGAAAAGTGGGGAGTGAAATGATTTTAACAGGGGGATATGGATGGTAAAGTTTTTTTTTCCTTTCACTTAGTGTACATCATGATTAAAGTGATGTCACAAATTGTGATGCTAAATGTGATACTACAGCATTCATTCAAAAAAATATATAAACAAACAGAAAAAACACCAAAATTTCAGTTTAGAGCTTAGAGCTACATTGGGGTCATCGGAACGCATCTCCATCATAAGTTAGAGACTACATGTACACCACAAATAAAATTAAGTTTAAAACCACATTGTATATTATAAAAAAAAAAAAATAGTATCTACATTGCTTTTAGCAAATAAAGTGACATTTAAAGTGAAAGTGAATGATTATTTGTCATTGTGAACACACCACAGCACAGAACTATAACTGTGCATAGTAATTGTTTAGTATATATAAAATGTAAAAACGGATGCAACAGTTTTCAATATTTTCGGAAGGCCCTGTTCACTTTGGTACAGCCAGGTGTTCAGTGCATGGATCATCCGAGATTAAAGTTCTCCGAAGGGGTGCACATCCCAGACTTATTAGAATGTTGATTATGCAGGATGGCTGGTCAGCTGTGTAATCACTCACGCAGTGTGTTTGCGCTCGCGGCTCTCACTAAAACTGCTGAAATTGAAAATGAAGAAATACTAAAGGTTTGGGTAATTTCGAACCAATCTGGACTCATTTTGGCCTATAAAATAAGCTGCTTTTGGCACTTCTGGGAGAGAACCATATTTCCCACAATCCCCTGCTTCTCTCGCGGAGCCGCGTCATAAGTGACAGATGGACGTTCTGGAAAATACGCTGAAAATCTCTGTTTTTCTCTAATTACTGTATTTTATAAGAATTCAGGTTGTTGTTATTTATCAGCTCAAATATGAGTTTTGTCTGTAATATAGCGGAAGATTTGACTCAACTGTAACATTTAAGCGAGTAATGGTGCTCACAAGCAGTGTGTGTTTACATCGTGAAAAAAGTCATTAATGTGTTTTCATGCATTTAGCGCTGCCAGAAGCTGGTCTGGCTATGCATCACGTTTGCAGCAGGTCATAACAGCAAAAGGGTGCTTTAGTTAAGGGGTTGAATAATTTTGAAACTGCAAAATTAAAAGTGACATTTTGTGTTGAATGTGGAGAAACTATTTGTAATATCAGTTGTGTTGAGCTGTTTAACTTGTTCTTGTTTGACTTGTTTATTGCAAACTGTTGAAGTTTGTAGATTTTGCTCATTTGCAATGGAGGTTGAATAATTTTGAGTGCAACTGTATGTGTGTGTGTATATATACACACACATGCATATATATATATATATATATATATATATATATATATATATATATATATATACATATACATACATATATGTATATGTGGTTACATATATATATATATGTATATGTGGTTGCCACATTCATACAGTTATAAAAAGAAAGAAAATGTGGAAGTAATCCAAAGTATTTAGAATATGTTACTCACATTAAGTAACATATGTATATCATGAACAAAACCTAGGCAAACTAAACATAAATCTTACCAAAAATGAGTAAAGTCCATTAATATTTCAGCTTTCACCAACAGACTTCATGGGCCAATTTCAGGATTAAACCTAGTCCTAGACTAACTTTGACATTGAGTGGTATACCTCCTTTGGTACTACAACTTAGTCCAAGACTAGGGTTAATCCATTAGCAAGAAACCAGCCCCATATGTATAGGTATATAAGTATACAGTTGATTACATTTCATATTTCTCCTATTTACTTCACACTGCATGAAGACATATACATGAATATTCATGCATATCTTCTTGAAGGCAAACATATTTGGACTTGTGATGACTGTATAAATAAATATATTTGTCAAACTTTACAACTGGAGTTCTCTGTTTATCTTATATGGTTATTAGAGATTATGCAACACTGAAGGTCTAAAGGCCTAGAGCTCCTCCAGAAGGCATTCTCATCTCATACTGACCAGGATGACGTACGCTTTCCCTCTTAATTAGCCATTGGAAACAAAAATGACAACCTACAAGCTGCCTCCATGTCTGACCTCCCAGTTCTCCTGCACGGGTCACCAGCACTGTCAACGTTAATTTGTTGGTGTCCAGAGCGGGTGTCGCTTATGATTGCTTTAGCGCTGCTCATCAGGAACAATTTCCACTTTAAGCATTTGATCTGATTACAGATGAAAGGAGGTCTGAGTGTCACAGCCTCGACAGGAGCCCCCACTTAACCAGCACTGTCCCACTAATGCTGCAGTGAGACGCGTTCTGGCTGGTCTCACGTCAGTAAAATTGCTTTAATTTCTTTGCTCATCACGCTCTTCGATTTCCTCTTTCAAACTTGATTGGGGCTGTGACTTTGATTTACGGCAGCCTTTGGATTGAGCTGGATTTGATTTTTCTTAAATAGACACCACATCAATAAACCAACCAGCGTTTAATATCAAGCCCATTTTCTCAAAGCACATATTTCCTCCAATTTTCGCTACAGGGATGGAAACTGTCTGTCCATCATCACTCTCTGCTTTGCACTTGACCGTTAAGCGGACACCTAAAATCTGTATGGTGCAGGGCCGCAATCAGATAGCATTTCCACCTCAATACAGCTGAAGACTAAACTGATAACATGGCATTATGGCTAACCTTGGTAAATCCCTTCAATTAAGCTGCCGTTGTCAGTAGAGAGATGGCGGAGATACAGGCCAAAGATCTTAGATCGCAATCTCACCCAATCTACACGGGGCGTCGGCCAGGGACGACCCCCAGCACGGTGTCCCAAATAGCTAATCGATTACGCCGATCCGGGAAATCAGAGGGCCAGGAAGAAGCTGTTTGTTTCATACTAGTCCTATAGCTTTGATTAACCTTGAATGAGCTAAACCTCAACTACAGAATTCAAATAGATGTATTTTTTCCACTCTGAGCTGATAACCAAATAGATGAGGGATCAATAAGGTGGAAAGCAACATCATACATGCCAACGAGTCTGTTCCCACCTGTGCCAACTGCATGACAACGAAAACAACCACGGCCAGAAATTTGGTAACACAAAGTTTGCTGCAAATAGGGAGATAAATGTCTAAGTCTATGTTTTCAAGTATGGAATCAATCTAACACTTTCTTGAAGTAATTTAACCTACAAAAATGCCTCTTTGAAAAACTGTCAACTTGTTTTTTGGATTGAATGTGCTTATGTGCTGTGGCAGTTGAGAATATGAGAATTCTAAACAAGCGGTCTATTAAATAAAGTGATAGCACTCACGTGGAGAAAACTACAACTGGTAATATGTAAAATAATGTTCAGTAACGTTTGAATATCGTAACAACAGTGAAGTGGAGAAAAATTACAATCAGTAGTATGTGCAAATTTAATGCTCAAATAATGTTTCACAAAATCTGTAATATATTTTAGGGTTCATTACATTATATATTGATATCAAATTGTTTTAATAAGGGGCCAAGCTTATATAACCCCCTTATTGATTTAATTTTAATATTACACAAAAGTGTGGGGAAAATGAAACTACCGTTTTGAATTGTGCTGTACTTTAAATGTACAAGTATTCAGTAATCACTATTTTATAAAATAACACTTGTGTAAAAATACACTGGGAATAGAAACTTTTCATGGTGCCTGTAATTAACACTGATGGGGTTGTTTGCTTGCTTTATGCCAGTCTTGTTTGTTAGTGTATCTAGTCTGTATGTGGTAGCTCATATTCACTCTTTTCATCATACATTTGTTACACTCGTTAAATCTGAAGCATTGGCTTCCGGCAAGAACTGCACACCTGCACAAAAAGAGCAGTGGATGTAAGTTTATGGCGCTGGCCATTAAGACAAATGTGAAGCTACTTTACTCGAAATCCTGCCCACTCACACACCCACACTCACGACCGCACGCATGAACTCCCTGCCACCCACATGCATATACACACACGCACAAACACACACAGGGACACAAACGCACACACATTGACTAAACTGAAACACACACACACACACTTATACAAAAGACAGTCACACCAAGTGTTCCTATTGTGCACTCAGAAACTGAAAGAACAGCAAAGGTTGTGATGAAGGCACAGCGATGAACAAACACTTCTGTTTTGTTTTTTGTTTTTTTAACCAAGAACCATCTGTCATCCACACTTTTACTGGAAAAATAAAAGCTTGTAAAAACACTTTTAATATCCCTGTGCACCTTCTGTTGCAGTAGTTTCATGATGGGTGGCACCGACATCTGTCATGCTTTAAGTATGCCATGTAATTGGACATGGAACAACTCCAAAGTGAAAAGAAAGCAACAAACAGATTCGTGTCTGCAGCAGTGCTGAACTGTCAAACTGTCCTTGCTTTAAAAAAAATAAATAAATAAACTTTAAAAAATGCCAAAATCAGGCTGCCAGGGCTTTTAGGCTTCCATTAAATACTTGCTCTAATATGTTACGCTGGTGTTAATATTGTGTGCGACGCGACTTATTGAATCTGATAATGTGAGACGCAAGGTGAGAACGAGCCAGGAGGAAGAACTGAAGACGCATGAGCGTTGGGGAAAAAAAAAACTGACTGATGTTGGCAGCAAAAATGTGTCTGCTTCATTCCAGCCTGGAATGGCCCTGGAAGAGTAAGAGAGAGCAGAAGAGAGAGAGACAGAGAGAGAGAGAGAGAGCGCATTTTCCTCCTTGTGACAAAGACGTACTAATTGTGATGGATAGCACACAGTGAGAGCATCTTTTCGCCATTCTGCTGTAGTCCGTTACGTCTGTGAAAGTGTGCCATTAGTCTTCCTGGTGGCCTCCATCCTGCCTCACTTTTAATAAGAACTTTAGAGCGCCAGCGAAGAAATGATGCAATGGCCAACTGTTTTTTAGGCCTGAGAAATCCAAACATCAGCAGCTCCTTCTAAAACATTCAATCTGTTATTTGTAAAAAAAAAAAAACTGCTAATCTCAGACCAAGCCACGGGGGACGAGATTGTAACGAAGTGAAGATTTAATTTTACGTTCGCTTGTCTGAACGGTTTCTTACAGTGTTTGGCTTATTCGAGCAATGCTTTTCTGCCTTCAAACAGAATATGAATATAACGGTCTCTCCACCATCTTTACGGCATGTCACCATAATGAGTTAAAACTAGGGTTTAGGGAGATAAGAGCGCGCTAATGAATAATTTACGGAATGGTTATCGTTCTTCACTTGAAGACATGAAAAAGAGTAACTGTACCCAACGGGTCTGGACGGAAAGCATTTTACCAGACAAATGGCTAAAGCGCAGGCAGAACAAGTGACAGTAAATCAACTTAAAAGACAGACAGGGATATAGACTGTAAGCACATTAAGCAACAAGGAGAAAAAAACAAAGATGGAAAGCTCCAAATGACGGTGCCCACTTTAGATTAGGCATGGGCCGGTATGAAATTCTGATGGTATGATAACCTTACGCCAAAATATCACGGTACCACGGTATTACCAATCCTGATCCTAACCCTAACCCATTTTCAATTTAGTCCAGATTATGGTGCTGTAGATAAGATATTCCATACTCTAGATTTTAAAGGAAAAACATAGAGTACTACTACTACTATGAATAATATTAAATAATTCTCTAATGTTATTTATTGTTGATACCCACCTACAGTACATAATGGGGGAGAGAGCATTTGAGTGAGTGTTTCTACTCGTTTGACACGTTTATACTTAAAACACGTCAATAAACATTCATTACACAGAAAAAATAAACATTAATTACGTAATTTTATGCTAAAAATGCGCCGGCTTGCACTCCCACAAAACGCCATAGACGTTAGTTTCCTGAACGGCGCAAATAAGTTGACTGGCGAGGAAAAATCTACAACCAGCAGACGCACTGAGTGGAAAAATTCTTTTTAAAACATGTCCGGTTGTGGGCGCCAAACACAAGCAGCATGTGCAGCAGATTGTTAATGCGACTGTGTAAAAAACATTTTCGTAGCTCAAAATAAATGTGATGGGCTAAGCTTGGCTTGGTAGCAAACCGATAGTATTTATTTCACCAGTCCTAGGTGCACTAACTATAGTAGCAGGTTGTTTATTTCGAGTCTTTTACCTTGAATTTAGTAAAGAGTGGAGGTGGGGAGGGGTCCCCTCCTTCTGCCATTGCGCACAGCTGGCGTCAGACAGAGGGTGGAGTGGGGAAGGGGTGATGTCGATCTACGCTTCACACCACAAGAGAGAAACCTTCACTTTCCATCTTTGACAAGGAGTTAAAAAACAGCTCATACGGCCGAGGCGGTGTGACGGAAATTTTGTATGGTTTAAAAACGGTGACTTTATTAACCATGGTATACCGGTGTATCGGTAACCAGCCTATGCCTACTTTAGATTTACCAAGCTAATTAATGTTACTGGGGGGAAAAAAAGACGCTTTCTTCCCATCTGATCAGTTCCAACATCCATGTGCCTTTTCTGCAGGAGCCGTCTCTACTCCCCTGAGTTCATGTTTCTGGAGTGGGAAGGCGGGGTGGGAAACATACTTTGAGCCTTAAACTCATTGTAACATGAATGGTGTGATTTAAAAGCAGATGTTCTCTATCAGTTGGGAGTCTAGCAAGACAGCACAGTCTTCATTATCTTGCTCCATCTGGAGAACCCAACCCAATCATATTAGCTTCTCCCCTTTTTGATGTCGGGAAGTATATATTACACTGTACTGCGAAGTCTAAATTTATTTTTCCACTTGATGTGCTACGTTGCAGCCAGGCGACCAGCTAAACGAGAAAAATTAAGTCTGATTCTGGGCCCATAATGCTTCTCACTCTACTGGCATGAGTCAGATTTTCTGGGGCAAATGGTTTGGTCACGGAGGGCTTTGCGCTGTGAATCACGAAACTATTGAGCGATCATGACTCCGAACGTTCTCATTCCATCCCAACGCATCCCTGGTATCCAGTCCAGTTTTGGGGAGCACGAAAACAAACAGCACTCGGCTGTATTCAAAATCAATGGACGATCATAGCAGCACAACACCAGATGCACAGGTGTTATGCTCACTGTGTTGTTGCAATAAAAATCAATTTGACCAAACAACAGGATTCTGCCCAATTGAACAGCACATATCACACGTATTCTAAATAAAAACTAGGGCTTGATGTTTTACCAAATCGCAAAATCACCACTGCCGTGTTTTTGGACACAGATCTAAAGCGTTTTTTTGTGGTGCGGTGTCGGAAGCCAGCAGAAATGCAGAAATAATGAAAAATGCTTAACATTAAGATGAAAAAACTTTAGCATTAACAACAAATAAGAAACAACAGAATCAAAACCAAACGCATAATATCTCCACTAGACATAAGACTATACGTTTGGGTTTTTTTTCAAATAAAACATCAAAATGATAGTGAAGATGTGAGAAGGCGAAACTGTACAACGAGATTTCCGTGCTCAGAAACGGCACTCAGGAAAATGGGAAATCTTTTTTTCATTTTGAGTTTGGAAATGAAGACTGAAAAAAAACATTTTTGAGTTTTGGCTTTAATTTGAAAAACCAAAGAATAAATGAGGGTGAGATGTAGTAAGATTAGTGCTGTTAATGTTGCAATTGCTTTTGCGAGTTCGCAGAAACCGCACACTATACCCTCTCTTTTTATGTGCTATTTACCGAACCTGAAGCTCATCTCATAGTTTGCGCTTGGTCTCCGCTCCTCTCATGTTATATGCACGGTGGCCATAAGATTGCATTCATGTTCAAATGATTCAACCGCGGACTACATGAAAATTTTACTGATTGGAAAAAAACAGGGTCATGTTAATAAGATGTCATCAAACAGAGAGACAAAGCCGGACAGTAATACTACTCTCTACTCTTGATTTGTGCAATTAACAACTTCAAAGTCAAACTTGAAGTGAAAAAGCAAAAGTAAGACATTAAAAGGGAAACAAAACTAAAATTTGCCTTTGATATGGTACAATAAAGTAAACATGGTGCATGGGAACATGGGAATATTTCCCACCGTCATACATTCGACCACGGTCTGGGATACACCTGCTTTTAAAAGGCGGAAAAGTTGAAGTGCAAAACAGACTAGTACATCTATATCATAAAAAGCTACCTCTTTTCTCGAATAAATGTTTACAGGCCGCAGTCAAGTAGAAATGCATCTACTATAAAACATGCTGCAGTCAGACAAACATCTGGGCCGGAGGTTTGGCCCAAACTTGGTCATATGATTCATTTTAGGTTAAAAACGAACGTGTTCATTTCCAGATCAATTGTGAACAGGGTAATGTTCTCAGTCCTACTTTCAACATATTGCACAAAAATGCCTTCAAAACTTAAACAGCTTCTGGAGATTTGATCAAATCACAGTGCAGCTGTGAGACTGACACTTTAATTTTCAATTACTTTCCTTTGCAGTATCCTTGCGACCCGCCACTTTGGGAACCACTGTCCTAAACAAAAAGGTCAACAAGATGCTATACCAGTGTCAATACACTTGGCGAGCATCTATTAGTTAGCGTTAATAAACACATGACACGATACCACTTTTTTATGTCCGATACAGTGCTGATATTGTAAATTTGGGCACTGCCGATATGATACAAATCCGATACAGTCTCGGAGTCTTTTGTAAACAGAAAACAGAAAATAATGCTTTAAAAAATGTTTGAATACATGACTGATATTATTCTGTTATGCTTAAGGGAATACTTGACTTAAATAGTGTTTTCTTAATTAAAGGTATGTAATAATTACACAACCATATTCATATTCGCTAAATCCCAACTGGGGCCGCGGGGACTGGAGCCCATCCCGTGAACTCACAAGCGCAAGGCAGGGACCAACCCTGGGCAGGCGCCAACACACCGCATGGCAACACCCATATGTATATGCTAAATTATTAAATATTATTAAAAATTATTCATTTAAATACAGTTATTTTGTGATAGTCCCTAATCTTGCAACTAAAAAAATGGCCTAGACTTTCTCCCAAACAGTCCCACCAACTGGACTTTTAGGCCTCCATATGGATTTTACACTTGACAAATTATGGTATTAGCACCCCGTGCTGTTGTTGGCTGTTTGTCAAAATTATTTTTCCCTACCTAACCGGCCCAGGAGAGAGGTGAACGTGAAGCGTGGACTTCACAGAACTTAAGACAGGCAGCTGGCTTTTCCGAACCGGTTGGAAATCATGAAACTGGAAACTGATCCTGAAGCCAATCCACTTACCCATAACTGCCAGCGCTGTGCCTTTGGTTAAGTCCCTCTTCATGGCCTCGATCACCTCAAAGCCACTGCCGTCTAGATTACACCTGTTGATGGTACCGTTAGCCGAGCTGATCCAGTACAACTTGCTTGCAGGAAAGTCTATGGAGAGGCCTGAGGAGGAAATAGAGGGTAAGGAGCGGGAATCTGAGCTCCTAATACCTGCAGCCTGCATCTGTGGGAGCGACTGAATCTGAGGTCAGTCTGCAATATCAAAAGAATGCTCTGTGTGTGTGTATGTGTTTGACCCAGATCAAAGCTGTAACCCATGTCTGCAGTGAGAGGGTCAAACCCCTGCTACTATAAATGCCCTGAGCACAAGGTGACTCACTCCAAAGAGAAATGTTGACGGCAAGTGTAAATACTGATTGTGACAAGTGAACTTTTTTATACTGTTTTTGTGCAATGTGGTGGTGAGAGTGTGTGTTCGTGCACTTTTACAGTGAGTGTGTGTGTGTGTTTAAAGAGAGAGACTTGGGATGCTTGGATTGTTGGAGACAGAAGCAGAAGAGGAACGAAGGAACGAAGGAACGAAGGAAGAAAGGAAGTGGGGGCTCAGAGGGACAAGGAGGGAGAATGAGAGTGCAGAAATGTGTAGGGAGAGGATGGGGATGAAGAGACAGAGGAAGAAAATGAGAGCATGGAAGAAAGACAGTGGTGAGAGGATTGGGGGTGTGATGAGAGAGAAGGAGTGTGAAAAAGAGCGGGAAGGATAAGGTGGACAGACAGACAGAGAGACAGACAGACAGGGGAATAAGATGGAGGGATGCAGGGAGACAATAGCAAAGAGAAAGTGTGGAAGTATGACGAGGAGAAAGCGACAGAGAGAGGATTATGGGGACAGAGAGAGAATGGAAGAAAGAGAGATAAATGAGAAGGCAGAGGAGGGGAGGATGATGGAGAAAAAGAGAGGCAAGGAGGGGAGAAAGTGAGCAAGTGGGAGAGATCAAGAGAGACAGAGAGAGAGAGAGAGAGATTGAGATGGGGTAAAAAGGACGGGCAGAGTGTGGGACAGAAAGACAGGGAGGGAGAAAGGAAGAAAGAGGTGAGAGAAAAAGGAGAGAAAGGGAAAAAAAGGTGAGACAGGAGGGGAAGAGGAGTGGAAGAAAGATGGGAGCAAAGAGAGGCAGGGAGGAAGAGAAAAAGTGTGAGAGATCAAGAAAATGGGAGAGAGATAGAGAGTAGTAAAGAAAGAGCATTTTGGTCAGCAGAGAGAGGGAGAATGAAATATTACTTTCATTTCAGGAGATGAATGGATTATGCTTACCCACAGGCTCCCTCTGGTTCTGGTGAAGAACCTTCCTGTTACTTCCATCCATGTTGGCTACATTTATCGTGTTCCCATCAGACCAGTAGATCTTCCTGTAGCATGATTTAAACAAATCACTGCATTACAGTCTAATTCCATACATGCGATCACATCTGTACAGCTTAAACTCTGCTCTAAGGCTGGACAGTTTTACAACCAGAAGTGAAAAAGATAAAAATGCATGCAACTTTAATTCCTGAGAAGCAAACACATATGTCCTAGAGGAGCGGAGCACAACTTACATCACACTACAATATTATAATGATTCAACTGACAGCAATGTGATGTTTGTAGATATCATTAAGTCTGAAAGACGGGATTTTGGTTCGATTCAATTCTACAGCCAGCAATCGATATGAGACAATATGCTGATTAGAAAACACGCTGATTCACCTTCCATTCATATCAAATAACAAAAAGGAACTAAAATATCATTTGACATATTGCTGCTCTCCACAACAGCCAGTGAAATTAGCTGTGCGCTTAAAGTCTCTGCGCTTGCTTGTCGAGGAGTGTTACAATATGTATTTAAGTGAATTAAGTGAGTGATTTTTTGCCATTGTGAACACAACACAGCACCGCACCATCACTGTGCACCACAATAAACTGTGACCTCTGCATTTGACCCATCCACGAAGGAGCAGTTGGCAGCTTCGGCAGGGCGCAGGGAGCAATGCTTGGGGAAAGTACCTTGCTCAAGAGTATCTCTGTGGTACCTTTACTTGAACAAGCAATCCTCTAATCACGGGAACAACTCCCTAACCGTTACGCTATCAACTGCCCTGTATGATGTCTGATTGCTTTTTTCATTTCGGATCAATGGTATGGGCTCACTTATCATTGAACCAGTGTATTGTTACACCCCCTAATAAAACCTGTGTTAAAGATTGCGTTTTTTGGGTCGTGATGAATGCCACTTACACTCCAATAAGTCAAATACTACGGCTCAAAATCAATATCACGATAAAGTTAACAATAAACGGTGAATTAATTCAATATATATGTTTTTGGGTCATTGCTCTCATAATCTTTGTGCTGTAAATAGACTCAACTATTGAAGCAAGGCTATTTGTTCTATTGAGCAAGTGTATCTTTGTGGTTTTAAAATAACTAAACACGTAATCCCACACTGGGCGGAGTGGAGTCTCATGACAATGCATAAAATAATGTTTTTAAGGAGACAGTACATTAACACACACTGGGGAAGGAATTAGCAAAATTTCAGAAATAACTGAACAAACTGTCATGAGCAAGATTAGATTTGGGGCAGTTGGCAGCGTAACGGTTAGGAAGTTTGCCCCGTGATCGCAAGATCACAGCTTCGAATGGCGCACCAGTAATGGTTCCACTAGCATACTCATGAGCAAAGGATTGTCCCCAAGCACTGCTCACCCGACCCTGCCCATCTTCATGGACGGGTCAAATGCAGAGATCACATTTCAGTGTGCTGTGCTGTGCTGTATTCACAATGACAAATAATCACTCACTTTCACTTAAAAGTGAAAGGTTCTGAATATCGATTAATTTTTGATTAACCCCCGAAATATTCAACATTCCTATTAACATGTCAGTCAAGACACACGGAAATCCTGAGGTCCATCTTCAACTAGAAATTGTACAGAAAAAACCTATTCGACTTACCCTTTGGCTGGGTGAGCTGCCAGACATTTCGGCTTATCAATCCCATGGATAACTGAAGTTTTCAGGGATCCGTCTAGGCGAGCGACGTTGATCTGGGTCTCTTCATTCTCCGAGCTCAGCCAGTACATGTTCCTGGAGAGCCAGTCTAGTGCTAATCCACGGCAGTTCTGAATATCTGCACGGGACAGAGACAGCAATTAACGAAGTCGTCAGCATTAGTAGAAGGAAAGCAGGCAAAAGCCGGGAGCTTCTTAAAGGAATTCCAAACTCTGCCAAAATGTGCTTATTTTACCTGCTGCGCATGCCATTAATTAACTTCAACATTTGCTAATTTCTCTTCGCCAAACGTAATATGAATCATGGCACAAAGAAAATTGAATGACAAACAGAGTAAGTCCATGCTTAGTTTGCACTTTACGTTGTTCCTTCTATCCTCCTATTTCTTTATTAAACTCAGTTTAAGGAGAAAGAAAAAACTTCTCCATCAAATGAGTTGCAGTTTTCTTAAGCACTCTCTGCTTTTGGTCATTTGTTTGATCCAGTCCTACTGTGAACATCTTCCAGTAATTCAAAAACAATTTGAAAGTGGTTGTCAGCAAAAAGGAAACTCCAAAGGCTATATTTCTAACTCCAAGCCAGAAGTGTGACAGCAGGGAAGAGGATTTACAACAAAACACGTTAGGGGCCGAGAAATAAAATGGCAGCAACTTATTACTTTAAACCTATCATCAAGTCCGGTAAGGACGAAAAGGGTCGTGTGGCCTTCGGGTGGAAAATAGCGGCCTACCTCCGGAGATGACCGTCTCAAGGCTCGTTCCGTTGATGAAGGCTCGCTTTATTGTTTGAGTCTTCACATCCGCCCAGTAAATCCGCTCCTCTAGAGCATCGTAATCCACCACAGTGACATCATCGATGTCGGGGACGGTCAGAGCGGTCATGATGTTCATGTAGGGATTATCGATGTCCACACCACGGATCTCCGACCGTCTCACATAGAGCAAAAACCTCTTCAGGGCTGAGGGGTTTAAGTATTAGTAAGCACACACATATAGACAGACATCTCAATTATGTGGAAGCAAACCTTGCAAAGCACATTTCTAAAGATGTGTGGGTAAATCCTTGAAGAAAATCTTTGCTGAAGGTGTTTCAGCATCCACACTAAAGAGGTATTCAACCATAGTTTTTTTTATACTAACAACACTCAAAATTCTTTTGATGTGGTTCTCATAAATCACACTCAAGGTCCGAGGGCCACATCTGTTCATGGTTAAATTATATTAGGGCTGCAAGATCATAGCTGGAACATCGGTATATAGCGCACATGCCACAGTTGGTGCCATTCACCCGGTGATCAGAAGGTCGCAGATTCGAATCCAGGAATGGTAAAGTTACCACTGAGGTACACATGAGCAATGTACCGTCCCCAAGCACTGCTCCTCAGGCGCTGCCCTTGCTAGCTGCCCACTGCTACATCACGGACGGGTCAAATGCAGAGGTCACATTTCATTGTGGTGCGGTGTGCTGTGCTGTGGTGTGTTCACAATGACAAATAATCACTCACTTTCACCACTAAGAGTTTTCACACTTGGTCCCTTTCAGCTTTTGAAGCGAATTTAGATCGATTAATCCACGTTTATGCCTGCATGTAAAGACTCCAAACGAACTCAGTGCCTGGAATATTGTACATGGCATTCTTGGACTAGCACTGATAAAATATGGCTTATATATTTTACAATTGAAAAGGTTTTTTTGGAATAAAATTGTTGCCTACAATCAGAAATATAACCAATGATTTTTAATGATAAAATAGATGTATATGACACATGCCAGTTATTCATACATGTGCCAGCTCTCCCTCCCCTCTGTTGATGTTCATCAGCAGCCCCACGCAGTCAGTCAGCTTTATCTTATACATGCCACATTGAAACTGTTCCAGGAATACTGTTTATGTAGATGTTTACCGAAGGACTGTGCAGAGTACACTGCTGCTAATCTGAGTACATTTACTGCAAAAAGGTAGAATGGTATTCCATGATTGTAATTGTATAATTGAAACAGTTCTCCTCTTGACTGCTGTTACAATATTTGCATATATTAGTAAAAACACTATTGCACGTTATTGATTGTAATCTTTCTCCACTTCATTGTTGTTACAATATTGGCACCCGTTACTGAACAATATTGTACATATTACTGGTTGTAGTTATCTCCATTTGAGTGCTGGCACTTAACAATAAATTGTCTGTTTCCATATTCAACTGCCGCAGATCATAAACACATTCAATGCAAGAAGATAATTCCAGGACCAAAATTGTAACTGCATGTAACTATATTCTCTTTTTCTACCTCTAGTTTAGAGATTTTTATATTTTAAATTCTATGTGAATATTTTATATTACTTCATGGGCCTTATTTGTTTTTTGTACTGTAGAAACTGGAGCCATGTCGTCTCGTCTCTCTATATACATGTATATCGAGATGACAATAAACTTTACTTTGACTTGAGCCGAGGTCAAATTGAAATTAAAATGATTTTTTGGCTGTTCTGTTTGCCCTGTTAAAAATGTTTACTTGGGAAATGACTCTGAAAGAGAGAAATGCATAAGGCAAAAGGTAAAAGTCACTGAGGTTTATTTTATTTTTTATTTTTAAATTTGATCTGTGTGTACATCTAATACACTTTGATTCATGTTTAAGTTCATATTTTCATATGAAAAAAAACTAATGCATCTGGAGTAGACATACTCAATTAAAGTCAGTTTTTCAATTAATCTTCGATTTATGCTCAGTTTAGTCTTTAATTTCGGTCCACTGTTATAAGACCTCGTAGTTTGGCTCAAAAAGGTGACCAACAATAAAAGGCACTGCTGTTCAAAAGACGACTCCTTCTGGTGTATTTTAGCCTTGATGGGGTCTCAGTTCTCTCTCTGTACACACTTTAGTTCCCCTGGAACTTTAAGACTTTTACTGCTTTGGATTATGGGTAGCTTTTACCTGGAACAAAATGACTGCAGCTTATTTTCTTCATTTTTATGTGGTATTTGGTTACCACAGAGGCTTTTCCCTATTTGATCAAAACATTTCATTCCTTTTAATGCGCCTATCGTGATGTAAAAACAACAGAATATACATAAACTGAAAAAAATGATCACACTTTTATTCCTTTGGATAAGTTCATCTGAATGCTGTAAAACGAAATTGTTTCAAAGGAGTCTCTGTTTAAATGAAGAGTTCATATATGCACAATAAATGCTGACTAACTGGATTAAGTGGTCAGGTGTGAAAACATCCTAAATATTAGCAAGATTTGTTATTTTAATGTAGAAACTTTAGTGTTCTGACATGATAAAGATCTAATTAAGATGGTCTGAGACAGAAGGCAGGTGTTGACAAAGATGCAGAAACTGGGTTCTGATTTATAGCAGCAGAGCGTAAGAGATCATGACAGAACACTCAGCAGTGACACAAATCACGCAAAACGTGGGGTTAAGTGTTTCGCTTAATCACACTCTGCAAAAATTTGTGTTTCCACGTCTTCAGTGCACGAGAACCCTAGTGAGACATTAACTCACCCATGCAGGAGTGATTGTTGGGGGAGAGCTTCATGAGGTGGGGACAGGAGCAAGACGCTGTGCGGTTGTAATCGATGAGGCAGAGATGCGAGCAGGGACCTCTTCCATCGTTCCCCTGGCAGGGGTTCGAAGCTGGAAAACCAGCAGTGACATGCATTCAGACCAGCCAAAAAGAAAACACATCAAGGACAGAAATCAATACCGCATCTAATGGCTCTTGGTCCAAGAATGCAGCCATCTTTAAAGGAATCTCAGCTAACCTTTAGTGACATCAATTGAACAAATTGTGCTCAAAGTTTACCATGGGAGGTGGTTCCAGGCAGAGCATCAAAAAAAAAAACCCCAGCAGTAAAAGGGGTTACAGTGAAAATAAAGGATTTTACTTTTCTTGATGAAAAGGTATCTCCTCCAAGGCAATCCAGAAGCTTACATTCAGCAGGGATTTGACCAGAAACTGACCAATGTGGAATAAAATTCTTATCTAAGCGTCTGGACAAGAAGCAGACCTTGACCAAAACCCTCAAGGCCAAGGCCACCACAACAATGAGAGAGAAGTGCTTAAACATTTATGAGCTTGTGCACATTACCGTCCACCCACAAGACCCCGACAAATCGTCCATGTTCTCATAATCTTAAAGGGCAGTTTTAAAGAACTTTTGTCTCCCTGAAACAGCCCTCTAGCTTCTCCGTCTCCAGCATGCCCGCTTCTGCTATACTTCATCAGGGACTATTGCTGACTAGGCAGATCACATGATAACGGCTAAGAGGTCACTAGAGAATAGTCAATTAGTTTGTTCCCCCTTTTTCCATTTGATGGCAGAGCTCTCTTTGTCAGCACTATTCCAAGAACACCAGGGGAGCTGTTGAAATAGGAGCAAATGTATGCTAAGAACCCTTGATGAGCGTTCTGCAGGCCACATCAGCTGTAATATTTATACAAGGTAACTATAATGACACAATGTGGCTTCTGAAACAAGTGTCCCCAAAATAGCGCACAAGACACATTCGAAATTCTAGATTCGTCCCACAAGGCTCTTATTACGTTAAAGCCGAGCTTGAAGAGGCCAAGGCCGGCCTGCTATTCTTTGGAAATGGCCCGCTAATCAGATTCACTCAGACGTGATGCAATTCTCCAGCTTTTTTTATTTTGGGAAATGGAACATTATTTGCTGTTAACCGTCGCATATAGACTAGCCGAATCACGTTTGCTGAGAACGTTGACGTTTTAAAAGTCCGCTCCCCGGATCCACATGCCGCTTTAACCCTGCCGTGAACTCACAACTACGATACAAGGCGCAATTAACTTGGTAAGTGTTTGCATCTTGTAAATAATTGCTCCAATGGGGCTTTGAAAAATGGGCTCGTTTATTTATTTTTTAATTTGATGTGCATCCATTTTCATACGAGCAGTTGGCATATTTGTGCGATTGTTTACCATAAACGAGAATAACAAATAATTTCTGGTGACTAAATCACAGACTAGCGACCCACTGAATTAATTATGCATTCATTTGGTCTTCCTGAGGGAATCTCGCTGTTTCAGACAACACTGAGTAAACAGAGACAGTGCACTAGGCTTAATGCTAGGAAGGCAAAACTTGGATGTATTGCCTCATCCTCACTCATAAATGGACCAAAAATGTAAGAACACACTGCATCAGTTTGCACTGACAAATTTCAGCAGAGGAAAAATGCAGGAAGATTTGGGGTGCGAGTGTGTGGGTTTGAGAGCGTCCCTTCACTTTGCCTCAGTTGAACTCCACTGGCACACTCTACTAGCATTTTCAGTAGAGATCTGGGCCAGCTGTGCACCAGGGTAAAAGAGTTTTAAACTGTGGAGATCATGGGACATGTTCCATCGATTCAAGTGGACTGGCACCCACTACCTATTCTCCAACCTCACATTACAGTTTATAAACCTGCCCTGGGCCCTCCTGCCACACAACATATTTACAACCTGCCTGTTGACGCCCTCGGTCTATCCCCGTTAGCCCCCGCAAGCATTCCCCTGTCTCGCCCCTCAGTGCTCTCCAGAGGCTCCCCCTTTTGCCCTGCCAGCACAGCAGGACTGAGCACAAACACAATTTCTCCGGCCTGTTAGCGTCCAGCACCGGGATCTTGGACGGCGGTGATAGCCAGCCTCTCCCGGCGGGCTCTTTAAGATTGGATTAGCCATACTTATTGGCTTCCTTGGCAATGCGGCACAATTTGTCGGCACTTATCAGGCTAAAACAGTCGTCCGACTGCTGATGTAGTGGCAGCAGATCTGAACTGAGCCCCCGTCTGCTGGCAGCGTTTACCACCGTTTCGGGCATGCGGGGCTGATGCAAATGAGATTACTTCAGCTGACGAACATTTCATAAAGAAGTGAGTTTACACAGAGCGGTACACCTGGCACGTTGTAAAATTAGATGGCCGCAAACATTTGACCCAACAAAAAGACAAAGTGGATTTCACTACATCTTTACCATTACATTAGCTTGTTGTAGTGGAAAGAAAGTAGTGCATTATATGTAATGGCTCACAGCAATAAGGGTTTATGGCAGGTTGACAAGAGGTAATAGGTTCTGTTTTGCATTTTCCAAGAAAAGTTACTTTGCTGTGTACTTAAAGTTGACAGACATTATCTCCTTTGCCCAATTACCAAATATTTTGTTAGCGTATAAAGTTTGCGGCTCATTACCGCTACCTTGATTTCCTGTATTCATTAAGCCGCTTTATTGTGGAGTGGGTGAAGTCACAGAGGGCGCAGTGTGCACTGGGAAGATAAATTGAGGCTGTCCTTACTGGCCAGGAAGAGGAAAGAATGAAAAAAACCTGCTTGACACTCTGGCATGACACAATTAAAATTAATTTAGCTAGAGTAGGCGAGCACATCCAGAGTCCGCATTAGACTGGCTTGTTCTCTGCAGGACCACTTTTTTCAATTACACACTCACCCCTGTCGAAGTCTCTCTCTGATTTGGAGGGGGAAATGAATGAACAGCGTGTATCAGCTTGAGTGAATTCTCAGCTTGTAGAGTGGCCACTGGCCTAATTCGCTCTCTCCATAAAAACCTGAACCTGGCTTGACCGTGTTATGGCCTCCGTAATGTGCAACACAGCACGTTAGCCGTTATGGAATTTGCGAGAGGCTTGACTGAGCTTGGTTTGGCCTCGCCTGTCTTCCTGTATTCTGTGAAGGCTGCGGGTAGCATGACCTCACTGGACATGAATAGTAACAGGACAGCAAACCGCAAAAAAACTCCAATTTTTCAGCACCTCCACAAAACTTAAAAGTAAATGTGCTGACTTGAAAAACAGCTCACATCTGTTCCACACATGCTCTGAAGAAAAACTACACCCTTCTGTGACTGAGGATTTGTAACCCAATATTGCATTTCACTTACTCAGGTACTAAAGAACCACATTCTTATACAACTCCGCCAGGTCTTTAAAATGAAATAGAAACACTCACCCTGTGGTTGTCTGCTTGGATGGTAAACCTGCAGACCAAAGGGCTGAGCACTGGTCTTCTGAATAACGGTCACGTTGCGTCCGGTCCACTTATTGGCCCTGGCCAGAGTGTTGGTTCTCCAGTCAGTCCAGTACACGCTTCCACCAAAGAGAGAGACAGCGAAGGGGTGGGAAAGGTATTCGTGGCCCCTCAGGATTTCAATGACTCCGGTGCCGCCGTACAAGGCCGAGTAGATGGCATCTGAACTGTTTGAGAGACAGCAATCAGCGTGTGAGGGCTTCAGTTGCCCACAGCCGTTTGGCTCTGCCACTTTTGACAAGGTGCAATGCTGCTGATAGTTGTCCTGGGGGAGTTCTACTACAAGCACTTCCCGACTTCTCAGATGAGTGAGTACGAGTGAAAGACAGATGAAAGTTGGACTACACACTCATATTTCTGTATTTCTGCTAACAACAGAGTAAGACTATGTGTGTGAAAAAGATCCAGGAGCAGAATCAAAAGTGTCTACATTTTACATTCATTTCCCTGAGGATTGATTATAAACAGGGCTGCATCATTTTCATTTTTCTGCATCCCAAACCACATACTACATGGCAGTAATAGCCATACAGTACCTTATCACATTAACATTTGCTTTCAGCATCCAACTGATTAAAAACCAAATTAAAACTAATAGTAGTAATTAATTGTTAATAGCGGTAATTAATAGTAATAATACTACAGTAATTGATAATAGCCAAAATCTATAGTATACTGTCTATTTTTGTCTGTTACTCGATGTTACAGTTTCTTGCGAGTTAGTCAAAATTGCTAATATGCTAGTTGCCTGATAGCTAACAAACATCTAGCATTCTGGGTTTTTATTTCATACATGAGCCATTAAATAATACATTCAGAAATACAGTATATAAATTAATGGCATTCACATTAACCCAAAAATTCTAGATATTTGTTAGATACCAAGCAACCTAGTGTAGCAACTTGCTAGCAACTATAACAGGTAGTTGTCCATTAACCAAAAACAGACAGTATGATATTAATTTAGACTATTATTATTATTATTGTTGTTGTTGTTGTTGTTATTATTATTATTATTATTATTATTATTATTATTATTATTATTATTATTATTAACAGTACTGTACAAAAGTTTTAGGCAGGTGTGAAAAAATGCTGTAAACAAAGAATGCTTTCAGAAATATAAATAATGATTGTTTATTTTTATCAATTTTACAAAATGCAAAGTGAAGCGAACAAAGAAAAAATGTAAAATAAATCAATATTTGGTGTTACTACCTTTTGCCTTCAAAACAACATCAATTCTTATAATACACTTGCACAAAGTCAGGATTTTTATGCAGGATTATAGTCAGGTGTATGATCAACCAGTTATACCAAGAAGGTGCTAATGATCCATCAGTGTCATATGTAGGATTTAGAAACCAAGATGTTTGGAACAACCTACCAGCCGAGTTCCTTCAAAAACTGTGTGCAAGTGTACCTAGAAGAATTGATGCTGTTTTGAAGGCAAAGGGTGGTCACACCAAATATTGATTTAATTTAGATTTCTCTTTTGTTCATTCACTGCATTTTGTTGATTGATGAAAATAAATGATTAACACTTCCATTTTTGAAAGCATTCTTTGTTTACAGCACTTTTTCACACCTGCCTAAAACTTTTGCACAGTACTGTATACACTGTATATACATATATATAGTGAAATAGTAGATATCGAGTTCATTCACTGTAAAAGAAGCACACCATGATGTTTATATTATCAAGCCATTGCAACCATGCGCATGAATAATGAGTGAATCATTTACAGTATACAGAGGTGGTCTCTACCAGATTAAATATTGTAAGTATCATTATGTAAAATAATACTGTAGTATTTCTTTCTCTCTTTCTTCGCCTACCGAGCATCTGTCCATATTATCCGTCTCTCCAGATGGTCTAGTGTAAGTCCGTTTGGCCAGGCTCCTATTTCCATGTCCTTAAAGACCACGTGTCTCCCTCCTCCTGCCATCGACGCAGCCTCGATTCGGGGAAATTTGGCATCCCAGTCGGTCCAGAAAAGAATTCTAGGTGGAAGAAATAAAAAAAATTGCATCACAGAATTATTGCAGAATGCCACTGAACACAGTATTGAATTATCACGTGTAATAGCCTTAATTTATGTTGATGTGTGTGTGACCCTTGAAGATGAATGACACAACTGATGCAAATGTCTGTCCAGGGTAAATATCACAATGCAGTAATAAAGGAAACTTGGGCACAATGACAAAACTCATTTGCCAATGACATGCACAATGCTGTGGACACTGAAATAAATAAGCAACTCCTGTGGGTGACAAAGTGGTGCAATTACTAGCAACCAAACATTTAATAATAATAATAATAATAATAATACCAGCACCGCTACCAGCATCATCTGGTTTTCATCGAATGTCAAACTCATAGGGATATAGTCACAAATCAACTGGCCGCCTTTGCGCTCGATGCTGCAATTGCTGTTTGTGGCAGCGTTGAAGCTCTAAAACTTGACAAATCTGGCGTGCTATTACACGCCACATTGGCTTCTCGCAATCCCTTTTCAGAATCTCCCTTACCAAATGGAAGCATTTGCACTTTTTTAAAAGCAAGCGCAACCCTGTTAGACAAACATCATTCTCCATTCCCTCCCCCCTTTACTATTATTTCAATGGAGCACTTCGGCATCCGACGTGACAGTTTACAGCGTGTCACCCGACTGCGTGCCAGCACAAGCTGCAGCTTGTGAGGAGAGATACTGCATGTGTCCTCTCCGCCTTGCCCACGGTGCTTGGCAGAAATTATTTCCGTTGCTTCAAATGGGCACCATAAGCCAGCAGACTGTTTTCTATTTATTTCCAATGCCAGTGAGCATTCTTGAAGCACTAAATGCTGCTGGGATCAGTCTGCCACTATTTTGAGCTTGTGTTGTCATACTTGAAGCTTCCTCCTCCCCACATGGTGCCTTGAGAGACAGAAGGGGCTCAACTGCACAAGCAGGACAAAGAATAGACGGAACTCGAAGAGCAGAATGAGAAAGAAAAGTTGGTGGGGGGGAGGAAACAGATCGTGAAAGTGAAAGTCACAGCGAGACAACATGTCATGCTTTCCTTGATATGTCATTAGGAATTTATGCCAGCCCCCCGAAATGTGGTTTCTTACATATTAAAAAAAAGTTTTCAACGGAACAAAATGAAAACTCTAACTTTCTCTGTTTTTCTTGTTTGTTACTGATGACTGTGTTGTTGATGTTGTTCTGTTTTTGCTATTCTAACATTTGTGACCGATGTTGGTTATTAAAGCTGTTTGAGGAAGGGAAACAACATGGTGTTCAGCTCATTTTCGTGGCCATACTCACCCTTCGCCAGGGTCCAGAGCCAAGGCTCGTGGGTGCTCCATCCCGCCGGCAATCAGCGTGGTTCTCATTTCTCCATTCAGCCTGGCCACCTCAATCTGGTCCAGGTTACTGTCAATCCAGTAGAGGTTTCCTCCAATCCAGTCCACCGCCAGGCCTTCAGGAGTGGCCAGTCCGTGCTGAACCACCACCTCAATCCCAGTTACCCCTGCAATAGGCATTGCACATTGCAAACAAGCGTGATTCATAGCAAATTTGGGTCTTTTAGGTAAGCAATTGTGTTTAATTTCTTCAAATAAAGTTTTGTGGAGAACGGGGTAAGCTCTAGAGGAGAATTCAACAGTAGGAGGAAGGACGTTTTTTCCCCTTGGTTTTCTATTATACATTAAAAGCCTTTCCCAGACTGCCTATAATCCAGCTGTTTGCAATTATCTTCGGCTATGGAGGGCTTTATGAAATGCTAACAAAAGGGAAGCAATAGCAGCGATGGGGTCTGGCCACCGAGTGTGTGGACCAAACAGGAAAAAAGGGGCACTGCTATAAACATGGTGCTGACTAACAGTGCTAAATGGACACCCTAAGGAGGAGCACCATACATCAATTCCTTCAAGAGATTCAGCGATTTGCAAATAAAGTCAGCCCCATTTCGGTCACGGCAGGCCTCAAAACGTTCTACCACGAGGAACCTGTCCTGCAGCCGTGAATGTTATCTGCTCCTTTTGTAGCACACACCTCAGATCAGCTGGGACAGGGACAGTAATGCAGTTTGACAGGATTTGAGTGCGTACCTCCCGAGTCGGAGAGCCTGCCCCTGTAGATTTTGTCCTCCACCACATCAGTCCAATACAGCAGACTGCGGTTGAAGTGAAAGTCCAGAGCGATGGTGTTTCTCAGGCCCGGCACTAGCAGGCTGTAGTCGCGCTTGTGAAGGTCTATCCTTCTGATTTCATGTCGGATGGAGAAGATAACGAAGGCTTCAAAGGGATCTGACATGGAGGAAAAAGACAAGCAGACAGCTCAAACCCCCACCTGTACATCACAATTAGACAGACACTGGATACGAGCCAAGCCGTCAACTGCAGTGAGTCCACCTCCGCATAGGAGCGATCATCTCAAATAGAGAGCTGCTACGCATAATCCTACGGGAGCAATAAATGTGGCAGTGTTCTGAACGAAGAGCCGGATCTGGGCTGCATATGCTTTTTGGGCTCAGCTAACGCTATATCACACAGATGCTCATTGTCATCCTCCGACTAATGACCCAAATTTGATTCCCTGAAACAATTTAAACGCGTTTGGCAGGCACGCTGCTGTAAAGACATTAGCTTCTCACTGGGAGCCTCCTGATTGTGTATCCTGCTGTCATTGGATTACTGCTCCTTTTATTGCGTTGTAAGAATGAGCATATTTGCCACAGAAAGCCAAGAAGGCATGTAACTCGGCTAAGAATTCATTAATAGGCCTGATAAGTGAGATGAGTAGGTAAAATGGGTCACTTGGGTCGATTTACTAAGAAAAGAAAAGGTTTAAGGGCATAGCCATTAACACTGCTTTGAAGCTCAGAATAAGAATAATCTGTGTTTTAAAATTCAGAACACAACTACAAAAGAATGCATGTTAAGGTTAATTAGAATTTAAAAGCGATCAATTTAGAACCTCCTACTTATAATCACTGGCCCCGTAATTAAGGAAACTCACCATGTAGATAAACATTTTCATTTAAGAATATGGAATATTATCTATGTGCTGTATAATCTTCCCTTTACTTAACACTAGTTAGGTGATGACATCGGTCATCAGTATTATAAAGATGATAGAGAATGTCTGGCACAGAAATAATATTACACTGATATGAAAGTAGAAACACCCATAAGATATAAACGAAAATCACATTTCTATAGTGCGTTTCTAGACATTTGAAGCATTTCACAGAGAAAATGTTGAGCCATTTTCACCTCCACCATTGTCTAACTCCACCTGGATGATGCTCCAGCAGCCATTCTGCACTACACATTAGCTAAGCTGGTAAACGGGCAAGAGAGAATCTTTTATGATCTCAGAGACAGGACTGTGGTTTTACACCCCATCTGATGAATTAGAGCATTTCTACAACCCATTTCTGCCCCATCACTGGGATACCATGGGGCACACAGGCCACCTGAATATTTATGAATGGCTCAGTTATTGGTGTTTGCATATCTCCATAATACTGCCATATTGACAGAGTTAAAAAATTACACACACACAAAAAATCCCCACAAAAAATGATCCTGAAATTGAAAATGGACCCCTGATAAAGACATAAAGGGGAAGAATCAGTGCTGAGGAGTAGCTACAGAAAATTAGTGACGCTACTAACTTAACTATTGCTATATCATTACAAAAAATATATTTTTCTCTCTTTTCAAAGACTACCACATGTTTCTGATTGATGTTGAATTCGCAGTAGTGGGACCTGAAAGGCTCAGAGTGCACTCTCTCAGCAGCTGCGAGATGGAGTCAGAGGACAGTAGTGTTGTAGTCTCAAGACCAGTTATTGACGGTCTTTTCTCGGAATCGGCCGTATTTGTACTCGGTCTTGTCATGGACTCAGACAAAGAGGACTCTGCATTGTATTTCGAGACCAGCTGAGACCACAACTTGCTTTGTTCAGCTCTTCTTGAGGGGTGCTTATGCTTTGCATGTTCAATAGAAAAATGAAACAGGTTGAAATTAGTGGAAACCAATTCTACCCTTACCAGTGCTGTAACAGTTTTCCCCATCTGGAGCCAGCCTCCAGCCAGGGTAACAAGAGCACTTCACCGTGGTCTTGTACTGCTCACACGTCTGACTGCACTTGAGGTGTCGGGTGCAGTAGTCCACCACCTCACATGTTCGGTTGTCTGAGCCCAAGTGAAGACCAGCAGGACAGGAACACACCACCCCGGTGCTAGGAAACACCATGCACTGGTGACTGCAGCCGCCATTACCCTGCAAGCACTTGTCTGGACGAAACAGAAAAGGGAGCAGCAAGATTAAGCACATATCTCAAGCTAAATTAAGTACATTTTTAAGTGAAAACTTATTGTCATTGTGAACATAGCACAGAACAGCAAACAGAGCACCAGAATGAAATGTCACCTCTACATTTGACCTATCTATGAAGGAGTAGTGGGCGGCTTTTTTTTAGCAGCACCCGGAGTGCAGTGCTTGGGGATGTTACCTTGGTTGTGAATACCTCAGTGGTACCTTGAACCGGCAAATCTCCGATCACAGGGCCAACTACATAACCATTACGCTACCAACTGCCCAAATTAAAGAGTTAGATGTGCATTATAAGGATTTGCCATTGATGGTAAAGTGAACGCTATCCAGAACTTAAGAAATTGTAAAAGCAAGTGTCACCAACCCTTTTTACACTTTTATTCACTAAATAACTGCAACAATAAATTCATTTCTATTAAGGGAATGCTTTGTGTGAAAAGGTCACTAAAGCTTGCTTTCACAATTAGAACCGGGTGGACACTTGCAAATGTAACAGTACTGGTCATTAACTTTGGGTTAAAGATGGTAAGTACAAAGATTACCTTATTAATGCAGAAAAACCTGACGAGTACTTGGTCATTAATATCTTAAAATAGATGGTAAGTAATAAGTCCATGCTGCAGCTGTTAAAACAGAATAAAACACAGGAAAATAACTCATAAGCAGATTCCATTCCATTCCAGATAAGCGTTACTCAGACTGTTAAAGGTACCACTGGGGTACTTATGAGCAAGGTACCGCCCCTAAGCTCTGCTCCCTAGGTGCTGTCAATGTTAGCTGCCCAGTGCTCTCTCACAGATGAGTCAAATGCAGAGGTCGCATTTCATTGTTGTGCACTATGTGCTGTGTTCACTATTACAAATAATCACTCACTTTCACTGAGAAGTACAAACACTAAATTTCTTTGTGGTTTAAGTTGAACAGCACATTAGTAAACCTCTAGGAAAAGGCTTGCATCTTGCTTTTCTACTAGATGATTAGCACTTGTAAATGTGATAAAGAATTTGCAATAAGGGAAATGTTGCTTGTAAATGCAACTGTCATTTTCCCAATAGTACATCATGCACACGTCTATTCCCTAGAAATAAAACTGGAAATGAGCTATGGAAGAAAAAAACATTACAGTACTGTGTACTAATTATATCTCTTTAAAATGATACACCTGATTAGCACACAGTGTTCCATGTTGGCTCAAAGTAGACAATGGAACCTTTTTCATAAAAATAAATGATGATATGACAAAAGTATGTCAGAAATATAGCTCAGATTATCAAGAGTTGCACCACAAATAGACACTTAAACAGGACACATTGGTCTGAGGCCCTCACACTAAAATCTGAAACTCAGTAAAACAATTTGTCGATATGTGGGTAGAAAAGACAAGAAGTTGACACCCTAAAATATGTTGCTATCACAATCTGCCAAAGTGTAAACCTCTCCCCCAATTTGTACTGAGCTAATCGACAAAGCCAGCCAAGTGTGACAATACAACATTATGTAAGGTCACACGCGCCGTTCAAGACGCGAGGTTGACGCGATATTACATTACCCAGGCAGGCAGAGCACAGAGTGCACAGAAGACAAAATGAACTCTGTCAAAGTGGAAGATGTCTTTATTACTTCTAGAGCTTTGAACCAAATGAAAACTGAGACTGCGGCACGGGGGCTGCTTTTGGGGCTGATAAGAAACTAACTTTCACATTCTCTACGTGGCCTGTTCTCATCTCTAAAGGAAACTTCCTTTTCTCTTATTCAGCCGTGTGGCGCTTGTTTAAAGTAAGGCAGAGACTGGAAAAAAGTGAAAATGACATTGTTGGAAGGAGTGATCGAGATAATGCCTTCCGCAGTGACTACAATGAATTTTATTTCTCCGTGGGGGGCCGTGGGAGTGAGTCTCCTACGTCAGGTTACAGCAAGGAACAAGGCTTGCAGTGCTAGCTCGAATCAATCAGGCCCTCAAGGTACAGCCGCGCAATCTAATTGGCAATGAGGTGCCCGTGCCACGAGGGTCATTTCAGACCGATAATACACCAATTCCTGCGCGGGGGCCAGCAAGCTCCCATGGGCTTCCACCAGCAACGTCCTGGAATGCACTGAAATGTTTGTCTTGTTCCGCTCTAAAGGATTACACACCGTCAGTTCTCCTGAGACTCGCGCCCCAGTGACAGCTGGCGAAGCAAACACATCACCGTATGCAATTTCAGTCAGGCTGTCTTCATGTTGCTCCCACACAACACACGGGTCACATACCGAACATGTGCAGGTTTTTATTACGCTATCTCAAGGATATGATGGTGATGGTGGTGGTGGTGATTGGGGGGGGACAAGAATGAAAGGAGGCCTCTGGGATATTGAGTGCTAACGCAAACAGAGTATCTTCAGGATCTGTTCAGCTATGAGGCGGTAAACACAATACACATTGATTTCCTCCAGCACACATGAGTCTGGCCAGACATCATACAGACTGTGTTTTTTCATTTTTTTCTTCTATCACTCAAATATAAGAACGACAAGCAGCTACCAAAATATCAATGCACAATCCAACAATTTAATTTAACAGTCAAAGGAAACAATATGACTATTTCTCCCCCCAGTATACATAGATAATTCATATCAGAGACTTTTAATTAAGTCTGTACTATATGTGACCACACACCAGACCATTTGTTGCTTACAACTTGGAACGCCACCTCCAGTTTGAAGAAGCTGGAGATTTTAATTATGATAGCCACAATATATTTATCATTTATAGCAATAGATTGCTTTTGGAGCTATAAATTCCAAAGGTAAAAAAGAGCCCACTGTCAAAGGTGACAAAGGACACATAATCCCCCTTCACTGTCGAGCACAGTGAGGAACGACTACGTCTAGCATTGACATGTAACACCAAAGCCATTTATTTGACAAGGGCGCACATTTATGGCCGCAGCGCTGTTGATTTATTCTTCAATAGCGCGCCAGCGATGCTCGCCTGGACACATTTTCTGACAATCTTCTCCAGCCGAAAGCCGGTGCTCGCTCACCACAAAAAGGGCCTTCGTCCGATTGGTCGGTGCAGTCGCTCCTCCCGTCACAGATCTTTTGGGGGGGCAGGCAGGTGGACGTGTCGTTGGCGCAGGGCTGCGTGGGGGGACTGCAGTGGGACGAGGTGCACGCCTCCTCATCCGAGCGATCCTCACAGTCATTGTCGCCGTCGCACACCCAACTTTTACTGATGCACTTCCCTGGGGAACGCAACACTCAGTTAAAGCCAGGAATAAATCAAGCTGTCAAGTCTAATTGGGTATTTCAAGGTAAGCATATTGATATTCGCTAAACAAATAAGAGACTGAAGAATATGAGCATCGGAAACAAAGTAAGATGCAGAGGAAGACGAGGAGAGGCAACAATAAGAAGGCGGAAACAAATATCCTGGCTGTCTAAACAGCTCTAAACGATGAATTGCGTCCCTGTCTGACCTCAACACTACACTGATCAAAGATGCTGGAGGGAATAAAAACAAGTCATGTCTTTTTACAATACTGTTTTTATGATGCAAAAATATGGTTTGCAGCCTATTACTGAGCTCTAGTGAGGGGTTTGGCATTAATATTTATGCACTTTTTCCAGTGGACTACGGGGCCATTAGACCACTTGATAAAAATATATAATAAAATAATATATCAACATCCCATCACATCAATCTCATTAGGACAAAATTCTATAATAAGGGAAATATTTTGTCTACATCCCAAATTCCAAAGCTACTTGCCTTTAGGGCAGAAAAATACCTATTCTTAGGTCCTTTTTGTCCAGCACGGTATGCGCCTCTTTCACAGTGTCAGAAGACAGCATGAGCTTCCTCCCTGGCCAGCACAATGCAGCTCTGTTGTGTTTACCACCGAAAACATTGGAGGCACCGCAGTACTGCACCATGAAAAGGTCAACGCGTCTGTGGCTCTCACACACAATACAAAACTTCTGACCAAACCTGAGTCTCTGCACGTGAACTTGGCTTCTGGGTCACATATCCTCTTGATTCCCTCGCAGTTGTTCTCATCACCGCCGTCCTCACAGTCTTTATCGCCGTCGCAGCGCCAGCGCTCAGGGATGCATGTGCCGTCAGCGCGACAGTGGAACTCCTCACTGCTGCACTCCACAGGGGGAAAAACTGCGAAAGACACGATGCACGTTATGATCACACACGAACACAATCCCATATAAATAGATGGTTTATTGCACAAATTCTACGGTTCTTCAATGATGAATGCCCAAGTGGAAGTATATTATAGGCCAGTAATTTTGGTCTAATAAACTTTCACTCAGGACTCCATGGCACGTTATTCAGAGCCATTTAAGGAAATTTGTGCGGATAAATACAGTGCATCAATAACAACAAGACATACTCCATTGGTGTCTAACCTCCATGCTTTAATAATTGTTCAAAAAAGGCTATTAAATGAGTAATAGTTATGTAATAACAATGTAATATGCAATGTACTGTATAAGCAATGTAATAACAAAGATCACTTTATAAAATTACTATTAGGTGTGAAAAATCACAGGTTTCATTACAATACAATATTATTTTGATTAAAGGTACAACAATTCGATTTTTGATGATATCACAAAGTCTGATACGATACTAGATAAGGATAGTTAGATACTGTAAATTCATCCCCAAGGAGAACTTCAAACATCCAGCAGCTCATCCAAAACAATCATCCCTCCACAACAAACAGAATAAATAAACACAATAAAGCAAAAAAATAAAAATATGGCTAAGATCATTATAATGAAAAATATAGCCGCAAGCGGCTACAAGCACGGTCTAAGCACAAATCGCAAAAAGCAGCACAAAAGGGTCAGCAGTGTCTGTGAATGCTTGTAGAACAATAACGTGAAATGACATAAGCAAAAACCACATAACTACATTAATCATGTCCAGACAGAAAGGGTTAGAATGTAGAAAGTATAAAATAAAGTGAAATGACAGGAAAAATAATTGGAACAGAAATTTGTGACTTGGTAGTGAAGCTTCTTTATTGTTATGACAGCTTCAATAAGTTTTGCTTATAAAGAAACTAGAGATGCAGCTGACCCGATATGTGGATCGGTATCGGTCCGATAACCCGCTCAAACAGCTGGATCGGGTATTGGTGGCATTGGGCCGTTCTATCTGTGAATGCATGTACACTCAATTCGTTATGCATGGGAAGTGGCACTGCGGTAAAGTAGAGCTGAAACGATTCTTCCAATAACTCGAATAATTCTATTACAAAAATGGTTGAGGCAGTTTTTCTAAAATCGAAGCTTCGTTTAATTCATTTTACTCGCTAGAGCAGCTCCGATTGTATTTCACACAGAGGCTTAATAGTGACACACAACGTTGTCAGTGGCGCGATCAAGACAAGACCTGATCCCTCTGTATGTGAAAGTATTTGTGAGATGTTCTGTGCACCAAAACAGAAGTAAATGCATAAAAACATTTTTCGCGATGTAAACACACATGCTGTGTTAATAAGCATACGCATGAGCGCCATTACTCGCAAAACGCTCCAGTTCAGTCAAAATGTCCTCTTTATTACAGACACAAACCATATTTTAGCTGATAAATAACCACAACAGCCAGCGTTCTACTCACAATTCTGCCGTTTATTTAGATTTTCCCATAGATTTTCCATCCTTTATTCTGGAATGTGCACCCAACCCATCATTGTGAGTGATCGTGGGAAATGTAGTTGTCGGCGAAAGCAGCTCATTTTATAAGCCAAATTGGTTCAAAATGACAAACTTCAGTATTTCATTTTCAATTGATCAACTTTTTTTCAATTTTATAATGTTATAGTGTAATCAATAAGAAAGCAGAAATATTTATATGTCTAAACGAACAATTTTTGAGAACAAATAATTTAGCATATACGTGTTTAATTATTACATTGTTTTAGTTAGGAAAAAAGTGTAATTTAAATCAAGCATTTCCTTAAGCATAACAATAATCTCAGTCATGTATTCAGACATTTTAAAGCATTATTTTATGTTGTATGTAGCATTTTAGCGTCCCTAATTATAAAAGCACTGTAACGACAGCACATGAATTTATGTTGCATTTTAGTGCCCTGTAGGGATCAAAATGGGGTTTCTTTGCTACAGTGCCAATTATAGGACCATCACTATGATTTTTTGGCCTATGCACACCATTCCTACTTACCCTGAAAATTACCGCTTTCAGTGACTTACGCTTCAAGCTGCATAATGTGTTTTATCGAAGAAAATAATAATAATAATAATAATAAAGAAGAAACAGAATAAGCACTTTGTGCTTGGACCCCTGATAAGTAAATAAATAAGACACATTCTTAATACGCTACAGGCAAATTATAGTCGGGAGGGAAGGGTGCCAGAGAGCATTAAAAATTCTTATTTGCAATGGGGATTGATATGAGACAATAAGCAGATTTGACACAATTACTTCCCTTCATATAAATCACAAAAAGCAGCTTAAATATTCAGCAATAATATTATTTTACCTTTTAGTTCCTGAGCTCAACCACACATTTAAATGAAATACAGACTTCCCTTTTCATAAAACACAGACGCTTTGTCGTTAACACGGCTCTCATATTTTGTTTGGAGGTGTGTATGCTCAAGCGGAGATAAATGTATTGGGAATTTAAAAAGGAATGTCTTACTGTATGTTATGGTAATGCTGGGTTAGTGAAGAAAGCTACTTAGACTCTTAAGCTGAAATACTGCTTTTGGGTTAATGAACTAGTTCTAAGCTAGTTCAGATTTGGTGGAGCCTGTTTCTCATGTTAGCTAGTTGTAATTGGCTGGGAGCTGTTATGGAGGAGGGCATTGGATCTTTCCATAGAAAAAGGGACTGAAAGTTCGTTAATCCAGGTAGCGGCTAGCTCGAAAAACATGTTTGGACTTTTGTCATTTTGGTTGGCATTGGCTACGGTGCTGAGTGGCCAGTGTTATCTTAATAAAAAATTTACTTATTAAAACTTGTGATGAAACCAGCTGACATCTCAGCCTGCTTTGTGACTGACATTACAATATGTTTGACGTCTGATCAATATTTTCATTTTGGATCAGTGCCATGGGATCATTGATGAGTGAAACAATATATCGAGGTAGATTGATGTATTGCTACAGCCTTAATTTCTATCCAAGATGTTTTTAAAACATCAAGGTTGGTAATGAGAATTAATAAGGAGTTTAAATGCTATAAAAAACTGAAATCTGGAGGATTGATGCAGAAAATCAGGTTTTCTTCAACATTGTTTTCTATTTTCTTCTATGTAGATAAATAGGCATAAAAGGGGTAAATAAATGATAAACAATATTCACCTATGTAAGAAACAACGCACAAAACACCAGTTTACACTTTTCTGCTTCTCAATTGTCAACTGTTATAAGACAGGTGCTAAAGCTAAGCTAAAGAGCACCATGGTGGCAGAGTGATTTGCTTAAGTCACGATCTCGCGTGTTAGCATTGTCTCCAGCACTTCACACAACCGGAACATGGGTTACATGCCAATCTGAGCGCTGCAATGGGAGGCGGTAAGCCGGGCAAGCCCTCTGAGACAGACAGGGTCTGAAGGCCTCCGCCAGGAGTCGCTTTGATGAATGGCTTCCTCATTTCTGTGACAAGCTAGTGAGCTGAAAGCATTGCAGGGCCCCGTCTCAGCTTTCAGAGGTAATTACAACAGATTAAAAGATTCAAATCTGCAGGGTCGTTCTCTGGTGGCCGCAGATAAGATCGGATCCGTCGAGCAGAGGGAAAGAGAGAAAGTTTCAAACTTGTGTTCTGCAAATTAGAGGCATTGCACCGAGCCAATTATGAGCAGCTGACTCGATGGTTATCTCCCTGCTCTTTATGTTTATTTGCTAGTCAGCCATGTTACTGGCGACGGCTGTAGAAATGAAACGTTACGCAGGCTGGTTAAGGCGCTCACACGTAGCGGTGCTCGTATCAGGCGAGCGACGGCATCTACGCTTTCAGACCCTGATTGCTCTTATTAAGGGCAGACTATATTCAGGACATATTGTCATTCTGTGTGACAAGCGACTCACACGCCTTAGGCATCCGAGCGCTTACCAGGGACAGCGTGCGAGCAGGTCACATTCTCGTCACTGAAGTCGCCGCAGTCATCATCTCCATCGCAAGCCCAGTGCTCTGGAATGCACCTCCCCGTGGAACACTGGAACTGCCCACCTGTGCAGGCGTGGACACATCCGGCCTCGTCACTGCCGTCTCCGCAGTCATCATCTGGAGAGCGAAGAGAAGGGGAGGGTCGCACCCGGAGAGAGAAGATTATGAAATATTGGCGAAGCGTTGGTGGGCTTTCTCCCTTGCCCCAAAGATATTGCCTCCATATCATGATCTGACCTTGCACCAACCTCCGCTCGAGAAAGAAGGCTAAAAAAATGAAGTGACAAAAACAAATCTCAACCCTTAAGGTCCACCAATAAACTGGGGAGCTTGTTTGGCCAGCAAGAGCTTTAGAGGAACATATGGCGAGGTAGAGAAAATTCAAAATTGAAGCAGGGGGAATATAATTTGGTATTCATTGAAAAGGGGTTTGAAAAGGACTCTCAACTGTTGGAAATAATTTGACTGTCCAAAATGCTATGAATCACATCCACACGCCGAGCGGGTCGAAAAAGGAAGCATGTGTTTAACGCTTCATTCTGCAGACGTACCTGAGTCACAGCGCCACTTCATGTTGATGCACCTCCCGTTGGCACAGCTGAACTCGGTAAGTGGCTCACAAGTGGGAAAAGCTGGGGACACACAGAAGGATAGTGGGAAGCAAACGTGCACTCCAAAGACACCGATGCTCCAAAACCGACCCAATATATCAATGTCTCTTTGATACACTCGAGCAGAAAGCCCATTTTTCATTTCACATTTAGCTTTGAAATATTGCAAAAGAGGTTTGTCATGGCACAGATTGCTCTGTCATGCTAATAGATTCAATTCGGACATTTCTTTGTCCTCAGTAAATCTGGGAGTCTTTACAAATATGCAGGGGTGGTGGATGCTTCTTTTGCACAACAAAGGATGTGCAGAGATACACTAGATTTTTATTTATTTATTAATCTATTTTACAGTACGCTCTGCGCATTGCTGAAGCCACAGCACCCTGAAGGTCATGCAAAATGTCAAAGTGAATTATTGGTATTTTCTCTCTGAGGTTAATGAAAAATAAGTTGTGAACAACCGGGGAAGCGGAGCTCGCTGAGACTGTGGAAAACAGTCTGAGGCAATAAGAAGGTGCCCAAAGGCAACATTGTGGCAATGGTGGGATATCATGGAGAATGAGTGGGAGAGTGTTTTGATGCCTAAAGCTACAAAAGAAAGTCTTACAATTACATGCTTTATATATATGTTTATTTGATTTTATTCTGACTGTAATGCAATTCAACTAAATACATACATAATATTACATACCTGAAGACCTATAGGGCCAAAAAGATTAAAAGGAAAAAATTACTAGCTTTTGAAATTTAGACATTTCTTTTGTTTGCATTGAAAAAATTAGAATAAAACATTCAAATAAAATGATTCACACAGACCTTAAGAAATTGCCATATTTAAGGCAACCTCTGGATGTCTACATGATTAATACTTTTTGTGCTTTAGTGTGTTCAATGTGGGGTGAAAAAGATGAACAAAAAACAGGAGAAGTCAAAATCATTTGGAAATGCAATATTTTTTCTGGGAGAACTAGGAAGAGGAATGACATAAGCACACACACAGTTTAAGGAGAGAAAAAAGAGTTTTAGAGTTTGAGAAAATTGCCCCTATAGGTGAAAATAAACTGACTACTAGTGGTGCACAATTCAGAAAATCTCACGATTCGACTGCGATTCTTGGGCTGACGATTCATAAGAGAGTTAGGATTCAATACATAGATGAATTTGTTTTCAGATTGCTGTTTTGAGTTACTTTTCCCATTTGATAAACAAAAACAATCAAACTGAATCAAATGTAGTTTACTAAGTGTAATGCACATGTACGCATACTGACTGCATTTCCCTCATGCTCACACGAAGGAAGTCTGTCTGGGCAGATTTCCACATTTTGCCATCTGTAGGATTGGCGAGTTGAACTTGTGTTAGGGACAAAGTAAACTACTGCCATTATGTTAGCTGAAAAAAATGAACCAATTTTTTTTTACTGACAGAGAAAAAATTGGGATTCAATGCAACTTGACTACTCTTTTTTGCACACCTCTATAAACTACATTTTAGCTATAACTACATTTTAGCCAACATCCCTGTTCATCACCAGTCAGTTCTGATCAAAGAAACCCAGCTGACCTTATTAGTATTTAGCTAGCAGGTCATTCTGTTAAATACAGTACAAACAGTTACGTGTTAATGGTAGAGGTATGGTCATGGGCAGTATTTGGTATGATTCTAATGCATTCAGCATCCACATTCTTAGGTCAAAAACTTGTTGTGCACAAACTGTTCATGGCAAAAAACAAACGTCAGCAGAGTCATGTCATAACCCACTCTGCTACTTATAGAGCATATCCATTCCGGTCAGAAAAAGGGTGAAGCCAAGTTCCATAATAAAGACAAGAAAGTCAAAACAAGCTGTCAAAGTGACATGATATTAATCTGTGCCGCCAAGCTGACGCGTAAATGAAACACGCTTCTCTGCTGGATGCCCTGGACTCCGGCATAGCGCTTAACCAAACATATCAGCAATTTTGACACTTCCAATAATGAATATTTTGGTAATGAGTCAACATCCGCTTGTTTATCTTTGAAGTATGACCAGAGAGCTCGCCTCTCACTTCCAATGGAAACTGCATGCATAATCACTGAGTTAATGGCCAGAATGTCAACATGGTTTTCACCACTGTAAGCTATGGGAAAAGTGCGCAAAATTCCATGCATGCACTTGCACATTTGATTTACGGACTGTTTGTTTAAATTTAAGGAGAACAGGCTTAATTGAACGGTGTTTTTTGCTGTTTTGTTTCACCATAAGCGCTTAACCACTTACTGTAAAATGATAGTGATCTTGGCTAACACGGCATAATTAGCTGGCACTTATCCCATGGCGGGGTCCACGACTAATGTTTGTTGCTGACAATACCCTCAGAGCGCTAATTGCACTCTTACAGGCGCCTCTGCATAATAATGGAATTTTACAATAAAGTTGACATCCGGAATCTATGGACGGGGCTTTCTGGCTCGTAATCAGCATTGGGAGCAATTAGTCGCACACCAGCTTCAGTTTCACAAGCAGTCGTCACGTCGCCGCTCAGAGACAGCACGTGCACCTGAAAATGAGAAAATAAGATCCTCTCTTTAGACCCTGGGTATCCAGGACTAGTCCTGCAGGGCCAGTATCTGGACGTTTTCCATCATACTTGAGTTCAGAACACTGATACCTTGTCTCAGATAGAATTAACTCACCAGAATTTACCCATGAGATATGATGGAAATCCTCTAGGTTACCGGTTCCTCCAGGAGCGGAACTGGACACCCTTGTTCTAGACAGATGGACATGCTGTTCCTACCCCAGCGTTTTCACATGGAAACTGTGGTCTGAAGATTTTAGGGAAAAATTCTATCATGATCCACACACCGAAAACTCTGTTTCGGCATTGCAGTTTGGAAAGGTGACAAAGGCTGCTTAGAAGTGAAATGAGTGATTATTTGTAATTGTGAACACAGCACAACACAGCAGAAACTGCACCTCAATGAAATGTGACCTCTGCATATGACCCATCCGTGAAGGAGCAGAGGTCAGCAGCACTGGAGGGGAGCAGTGCTTGAGGATGGTACATTGCTCACAAGTACCTCAGTGCTACCCTTTTCGGTCTGGGAGTTGAGCCGGCAACCTCCTGATCACAGAGCCAACTCCCTAACTGTTATGCCTTAATGCTTGTGGGAAAGCAATCTAATAACAGTCTTATTGGTGGAGTCCAGAACTCAATTACAATATTATTATTAGCTATGGCCAGAGAGTCAAAAATATTGTCATAAGGGAGTAACTTCAGAGCCAGTAAACCAACATACCATAGATAAAATGTTGAAAACAGGAGCAAAATGTACTGGAAAAATGAAAGACAAAATGCGGTCAAAGGGCAAAACAAAAGTTAAAAAAATACAGATCGATACACCAGCACAAGGTTTGGTAAGGCAACAGAGCTGGCAATACTTCGCAAAGACACATTTGAAATTGAGTTCTTATATAGACTCCAGAACTGGAAATGCCTCAGTCTCTGTAAGTCCTTGGGCACAGAACTCGTAGTGGATTGGAGGACGGTTCATGCCTCAGATCAATACTCTGTCATCACATGAGCATTTTCTGGTAGGATCCTACTAACTACAATGTCTTATTGTTGGATTAGTCTCCCATTACAATGTATTCTTTTGGAAGTAATTTTTATGCTAAGAAATTGCTTTTCTGCACAGTTTGAATGCTACATGCATGTGAAAATTAACCTATTAAATACATTCTGTGCTGTAATACCAGTGTTGGGGTGTAACATTTTTCATTGCTTATCAGTAGTGAGGCTACTTTTAAAATGCTGTAAAGTCAAAGTCAATGTAGCTTTTCCAGTGACAATTCAACAAATCCAGATGTAGTGTGGCAAAGCACTACATCTCTACAGAAATGCCATCTGGTAGTGCTCAGTGCATTAAAGCGCACTCATGGCCAGGGTTGGGGAGTAACGGAATACATGTTCCAATGTTACGTTTTCAGATTACAAATTATGAGTAACTGTATTCCGGTACAGTTACAGTTTAAATAGATGGCAATATGAATACAGTTACATTGGTAAAATAGTGGATTACGTGACAGTATTTTTATGTTTCAAATGTCTAATCTCTCTCTAGTAAATTTCAACAATTCCATCCATTACCGGAAGCCCTTCAGAACATGCAACCTAATGTTGTAATGTAAATGTCCGTTTAACATAAATTCTGTATTCTGTAGTGGAATATATTTTGGCTCAATTATACTCATGGCAACTATGAGAGGGAGTCTTAGTAAATAATCACTCACTTGCAATGACAGCGCGTCTACTTTTTGTTGATTGTGTTAAAAGCTTTGGACATAGCCATAAAATGTCCAGGTGTGTCCGAGACTTCCATTTAACTTCTAGTTAATCCAAGACCGCTATTATCTTCCAATGGCAGAGAGCTTGCCATGTTAGACATTCCCAAATGGAAAACGGCTACAGGAAACACATCACAAATGCATCCAAATGTGTAGCTATGGCTGGAGAGTGCAACTCAAACTGATTTTTATAGCCCTTTGAGATTTTGTTATTTACTTTACTTTTCATTTCACCATTCAGAATCCCCTTCCTCTTCCCTTGTTTTCATAATGGACCTGTTGACTCCGAAAGAATATTGCAATGCTACCAGTGACCGCAGGGGTAATAATTCTGGCTGGCATAGTGTGTTTACAGACAAATTCATTCACACTGTCCCCATCTGACAGAGCCAGTTAATACACAATAAACAAACACATTATAAGCACCCCGCTGGCAAACAGTATTGCTTACTAGAAGTCTAACCTCAGCCTGAGAAAAGCTTTTTCCTAAGGCACCAGTCGTTAAAGACACGTCTGTCATTACTCCCGTCATGCTGTGCATGAAAAAGTTCATCAATCACCCCACAAGAGAAGCCTTCACCATGTTGAAATGCCAAACATTAAACCGATCGGATTTCATTTAGCACGTCACGTGTGAATTTATTTACTCTACCCTAATGTTCCACACAAAGGGGAGTCTAGCATCTGAATTGCAAAACATGCAAGCCTCTGTCAGCACAAAGGATCACTAAAGTTGGAATCCAGAAGAGTCACGCAACACAGAAAGGCCTGGAGAATTCGGTCGGAATACAAATCGGCATCGAAACGAAAAGCCCCGGGTGCCTCGCTTCAGGTGTAGCAGCCGCAGTGCAGCAGAGTTGCCACGGAGGCGGCGAGGCCCCGACCGTGCGCCAGAGCTGTCTGCCTACAAGATGCCAGAGAATATGCTTCTTTCAGCCCAGCTTGATTATGATTAAGTGAAGCCAAGCGTGCACTCTAATTACTGCTTACATAGGGTCTGTTTGTGTGGGAGTACGCTGAGGCTGCTTAAGACGCAGCAGAGGTAACCAAGACAATTGCACTCAGAGCAATTTGAAGCATTTGGTAAGGGAGCACTGGAAAGCGCCATGTTTACCTCCTAATGTCTAACGAAAGGAAATGGGAGAGCGAGGGAGAAGTCGCACCCAGTTCTGCAAATGAGACAGTGCCTATTGATTTTTTGTCTGCGAACACTGGCGTCACAAATGACAATCTAAAATATTCAGAATGGAATGCAACAACAAAAGGCAAAATCTAATTAGATTTGTTTTTTTTAAAACTTTGTAAACATTAGAATAGGAACAAAACGTCTCTATTTACGAGTGGCAGCCCCAAAAGTCAAACTTCCCCAAGTGATGTGTGACTCATAAATCACAGTCCAAATGAAAATTACACTGAAATGAAACTAACATTTCTATCCTGACATTCAGATTTGTACTCACTGACACAGAATGGCAAGTCTTGCGTGCTCTTTCAAACCGACAACACCCTTTTTTGCCTCAGAGAGTTAGACAGGTGCTTGGCTTTTGATGCTGAGGTTGCATAAAGCTTGCATATGCCTACTTCATGAGTCACTCAACAGACAAAGCCGTCTTTAAAGGTCATTGGTCGGTAAATATAGCCTTTTCCGACTCTCACGAAGCAAATTATTCATAAAGAGATAAAGTGAATTCAAAGTCTCTGTGTATAAAGACCGTCATTGAAGCATTGTGCCGTGCTGGCTTCTTAGAAGCCGATTGAGAGAAACACCCATAATTCCAGCGGGACTGAAAAAGAACCACAGAGCGTGTCCTGATCCTAATAACCCTGCGCCAACTTACTCTTCCTTCTTCCCCCCCAAGGTAACAATGTTCACTTTGTGCATGACAATCGGAAGCTATTCCACAAGCTTATTCGACTTGCTACATATGGTGCTGCGGAGTCTGTATTTTAGTTCTGATTAAAGCACTTAACTTCATTCATTCACTTCTGGTAAAGCCCTGGCACAAGATGAAAGCGTACAGATGAGGTGGACACTTCAAAACACAGGGAAATGAATATTTCATATTTCGGCACACAACGGATGCATTGAGACCCCTTTTTTGAGAAGTATTTTTTAAAAAGGGGTGGAGGGTCTTTGTAAAGTTCATTTACATTGCAGCTCTTCAGGTCTGCTTTAAAACATCAGCTCTCTTTGGGAGTTCAGAGAGGGAGTTTCTATACTGTTTCCCCATCTGCTCTCGAGGTCGGGGATACGGTTGCGGCAGCTTCAGATCATAGAATTGCGGCGGATTTGTATTACTAGCGCACTCTTAAAAGCCCCCTGCATATGAGTTTACTCCCAATTTCCTTTCTGCCTCTACAAGCAAAGGCTTTGAGGCTGGGGAAAAGCGCTTGGTTGGCATGTCCTGAATACTGATACCAGGCTCGTCTGAGAGATAATAATCCAGGACATTGCAGCGGCCATAAAGCTCAGATGTGAATCACGCAGGACATAAGCATAGCGGCGGAGTGGCATGGTGGACCGGCGATTTCTGGGACTTAGACGCGGTGGGCTACGATGACTCACCACAGGAAGCAGATTCGTCTGACATGTCGCCGCAGTCGTCTTCCCGGTCGCAGCGCCACGCCTCGGGTATGCAGCGTCCGTTTCCGCAAATAAACTGACCGGGCTGGCACTGTTGAGCTGAAAACAGACAAGGGCTGGTGAAGTTTTTAAAGGAATGCACTAACCGTTACACTATGAACTGCCCCACTGCCACATCTACCATCACACTATCTAGTGGCATTTTTCCACCTTGCTGCATGTGGACGTTGCCTGGGAACCCGCAAGGTTTCCATTAGCAGTCAATTAGCGAAAGCTTTGGAGAAGCATCAGCTTTGACGGGAACGGTCTCGAAGGGGGAGGCTGGGGTGCTTTGACACTAAGAACTCAAGCTCTATTGGAGGCCCGTCAGTGTGGTGACAGATGAGCATTTATCACATTCGTCCCAGCCGTCCATTGATCTTACAGCACTTACAAGCGCAAGATTGTTACGGCTGGAAAAAGGCCAGGTGTTGCTCCAGTATGTAAAAAGGGGTCAGAGATAAGTGCTTCTGACATGCGCTCACCGGTTAAAGAAAAGGTTGAAAATTCTTTGATATACTTTTGCACAAAAACAGTTATCTATGTGCACTCAAAAGTACAACTGGCTACAAGCTTTTGATGCTTTGATGTGTCAAGGTGTACATAACGGAATTCGAGGTGCACCTAAGTGATGTTTGTAGTGATACCTTTGAAGTCAACGTCCGCATGTTTCCGACTGACAGCCGCAAGCTTTCCAAGTGTTATTCTCTAGGCACTCAGTTATTGTCCAGAGCAAGACTCTTACCCAAGCAGGTTTTGTTCGACTCGTCCTCATTGTCGCCACAGTCGTTTGTCCCATCGCAAAGCCACCGCTTGGGAATGCAGCGGTTGTTGAGGCACTTGAACTGATCCGCGGGGCAGCTGTGGTTAGCTATAAATAAATAAGTTTTAAAAAAGATTAAAAGTTTGTGTTTCTGTGTTTGTAATATTACAAATCTCATTTAAGCATTTTGAGGCAAAATAGTCATTGTTGCAACAAATCCTTCCTTCAGGCGATTTTAAAGGGACGGTGAGAATAAAGTATTTAATAAGACAAGTTTGGCACGACTTTTCTTCAACACTTTCACTTTGGAATGCAGCCTGCAGTAAGATTACTTGCAACTTTTACAGTAACACCCCATATTGCGTCTTTCAAATATGTGACGAGGGAGGAGTTTTATTGTGAGATTAAAACGATGTGTTCCGCTCATGCTGAGTCGAGTTTTGAAAGTTTTCTTTATTGGTCCTCTCTTCACCACAACTGTTTGCTCTACTTAATAATAAAATCAGTCCTTTCCGGCACCCCAGGATGCTAAGCACATCCCCAGAAGACAAGGAGTAATAATACATGAAATGGAAGAGTGCAAAGCTGGATCAAACAGTAAAGTTTCAGGCAGATTATGGGACATCCCAGCAGAGCAGAAAATTGATTTTGCAATTCTAATAATTCTTACAGAAGATCACATTATAGCATTTCTCATGCTGAAGAAAATGAGTCAACCCCCAACAGTTTAACGCGGAACTCGTCTTATCGATTAACTCGCAAGCTGATTGCAGGAGGTAGTGGCATATGGAAGAAGGATGGTTTTTATACTGGCTAAATACTGTACGTAACGTCCTTTTTTTATCTGCATCCACGTGTCTGGTAGACATGTGTCTGCATGACATATCGCTTGAGCATTGGCATCGCAATCTGCTGATCCTCCATAGTGACACTGTAGGTCAAAGAATGTCAAGTAAGGTAAATTCTTTGGCTCTGATGTCATTTTCATCAATTATCAAAACTAAAAAAAAAAAAAAAAAAAGTCTGTCATAACTGTCTCCAATTTCAGAATTCTTGAATAAAATAAGCATTGAGAGAGGAAATTTATCACCAATCATTCTAGAATATTCATATCACTTGTATGTAATAATGTATAATTTATAATCCTATAATTTACAATCTTGATTTATTCCAAAATATCTTGTGATCTATTTCTGAGAAAAAAAAGCAGTATACTGCATTTCCCTCTAATATATTGCGCAGCCGTAATGTCTGGCTTATCTGGGTGTGTTACTGTCTACTATGCAGCCCTCTAAGGAAAAATTTCATATCGTCCATTAAATGTAGAATTCGCTCTTACAGCAAAATGCTGAAGCATTTTAAGTGACGCAACGCCATAAATCGGAGCATATTCCTGTTAAAGTGATATGCTAAAAGCGCCAGATAAATGTCACGTCTGCGGGGAGGTTGACTGGCTCGGTGCAACTCAAACAGCGGGAAGTCCACCGCTGCAGATGAGAGCAGTTGCTGCGCACCGCAAACGTGGGCTTGCTCATCGCTGCCGTCTAAGCAGTCATCGTCTCCGTCGCATATCCAGGCCGCTCGCACGCACCGATGGTTCCGGCACTGAAACTCCCCGCTCCTGCAGCGCTGGGCCTCCTCGTCCCCTGCAGCGTCTACAAACGAAAAGCAAAAACACTGAGGAAAGAGTGTTGCAGGGAAATGCATACATACCACGTTTAAATAGCGCCCATATTAGCATCTCTGGCAGAAGCTCCATACAATTTACAACCACAAATAATACAATAAATTAGGACTCAAAAATGAGTGAGTTTGTAAATTTATTTCATTGCAGAAAATATGAACACAAGGTATTTCATGTTGTCTTGAGTTGTCAACTTTCTCTAATTTGTAAATGTACATCCACTGCTGCCATTCCAAAAAAAATAAGGTCAGCTTAGGGCTAGTAATGAGGTCAAATAACTTGAAAATCATGTGATTTGAAACATGTGACAGGTAGACAGGTACACGATATAATATTATTATATGGTACAAAGCAGCATCCAGACAAGGCAGTGGTGCCCGGTTCCGGTCCTGGATAAAGATGGCACCGAGCCGACACGTGGATTGGATACTGGTTTGATAACGACTCAAATAGCTGGAGTGGGTATCAGTGGCATTGAGCCGACATGTAGGTGTGCACACACACAACTGGTTATGCATGGGAAGTGGCACTGCGGTAAAGCTTGTTTATTGTTTGATATTCACGCTAATTCCTACATACTGATATGACAATGAGCAGAACAAGCAACACAACACACTACAACCCCAAAAGCAAATCACATGATTATACCGTTTAATTTCCTTAAACATACCAGCTCTCGCGCTCAGTCTGTGTTTCTGAAGGTTTTAGCGCTGCAGGATTAGGGGCCAACACAATATTACAGAACTGTGTTAGTTCTCAAATAATTTTTGAGATGTTATTTTAATAATGAATAATTTGGCATATACATATGGGTGTGTAATTATTACATTGTTTTAGTTTAAGTCCAGTATTTCCTTAAGCATAACAGAATAATCTCAGTCATATTTAGACTCAATATCTCAATATTTAGACATTTTTAAAGCATTATTTTCTGAGACTCAGACACTGTATTGGATATGTATTGTATTGGCAGATATCCAAATTTACAATATCAGTATCGTATCGGACATTTAAAAAGTGGTATTGTGTCATGTTTAGTCCTGGAGGGCCGGTATCCTGGAGAATGTCCATAATACTGGGTGAGTCAATAATGGCGAGCTTCTACCCAAGACACGGTGTCAATATTCTGAATTCAAGCATGCAGAAAAAGCTTCACAAGCTTCACTCCATTACACTGCCAGGCCTCAGATGATCGCTGACTTGGCCATCAAATGTGTTAAAATTTTTAAAACAATGTTCCTCAAAGAAAGATAGGCAGACATTTGGGTATTTTGATCTCTCCAGTGCACAGCATTAGCAAAATTTCAGAGAATCTGGAGGGATTTCAATGTGTAAAGAGCAAGAATGAAAGCCTAGGCAGAGATTTCCAATTCCAATGTCTATAAGCTGTCATTTGCTTTAACTGAAATAATGTCACGGATTCAGGATTAAAATCCGTACTTACATCCACACAGTTGGTATCATAATGGTTAGGGACTTGGCCATCCTGGATTGGTAAAGGTATCACTGAGGTACTCTTGAGCAAGGCACTGCTCTCCAGGTGCTGCATGTCAGCTTCCCACTGCTTCTTCACGGATGGTTTAAATGCAGAAGTCACTTTTCGTTATGGTGCACTGTGTGGTGTGCTGTGTTGTAGTGTGTTCACAATGACAAATAATCACTTTAATTCACATGAAAATAGTAGTAATACTTTATGTAAACAGTGTTCAGAAGCGAAGTCAACTTCTCTGGGCTCGGAGGAATCTGTGACCATCACAAACTGGAAACGTGTGCAGTGGTCAGACAAATCAATATTTCAGGGGCTTCTTTTTTTGGATAATCAAAAAGTAAGAACTCAGAAATCCAGCATCTGTCATGGGTTTGTAGTTGTGTCAATGCCGTTGGAAAAGGCAACTTACATTTTTGTGAGGGTCCTAGTAATGCCAAAGAGTAAATATACATTTTAGAATGTGACCCTGCACATTCTTTGCAGGAAGAACTGGAGAAAATCACAGCTGAAAGATTTCATCACTTTCATCACTAACATCTTTTATGTGGTGTGAAAAAGAACAGCAACGTTATGAAGTCGAAATGTATTTTCTGTACTGTTTTTGGAATGTACTGCAGGCCTGAACGGACTTATATGCACTAATTAAGCGAAGCTAAATAGACAAACAGTCAAAACTTGAAATATCTTGTATTCATATTGTCTGCAATGACAAAAAAGATATAGTACATTTGAAATCCCACATTTTATGAGGGAAAATTAATTTAATTTGAACTGTCTCAGCTTTTTTGTGATTTTGAGTTGTATTTGCATAGTGAGAGCCTCTTCTCAGTCCTGGCTCCTCAATAGTGGAACAAACTTCCCCTCACAATACATCCCCCGCTGACGTTAGATGTCTTCTGGGGACCTACCTCTTCAAAGAGCATCTAGGTGACTAGCTTCCTTTATTTACTTTAACAACTACTAATAAAAAGTCTCTCTTGTGGTAAGTTCATTTTTAAGCATCTGTCTAGAAGCTGGGCGGCACGTTGGCGCAGCGGTTAGCGCTGCCACCTCACAGCGAGAAGGTCCTGGGTCCGATCTCCAGGTCGGCTGTAAGGCCTTTCTGTGTGGAGTCTGGAAAGGTGACTAACGTTGACTTAAATCACAAGTAAGAAGAGCAGTTTCCCACGGTAAGTTAAGAAGTCTCACGTACGTCCCTGTGGAAGTGTCAGCCCAATTAAACATAAATGTAGAGAGAGAGTCTGCCATAACACATTTCCACAATACCAGGCTTAAAATGGTTTACCTGAGCAGGTGACATTGTTCCTGTCCAGGTGCTGGTTGTCAGCACAAGCACACACACGGCCCCCTGGGACGGCCAAGCAGAGGGTACCACAGCCTCCATAATTCACCCGGCAGGCGTTGTCACCTAAAGAACAAATATAGGGCTAAAGCACCGATCTCCACAAATCTCCTTTCTTTGCCAACCGCACGTCTGTTTGTGTATTTATTGCTTTTTAGCTTGTAGCACCGTCTCTCCTTGAGGCCCAGGGATTTGCATGGAGAACCAAGTTCCCTCGCCCTCCCCAATCCCACTACCAATTTCCGGGCTCTCGAGGGACACTGCAGATGCATGTCACATTCTTTACAATCACAAGTCAAGTGAATTATGAGGAGCATTGCTGAGGAGAGTCATGTCACACTTTCATCCCTTTCAAACGAATAATTTGTCTCTTTGACAATGGTGGCCCTGATCGGGGCGGAGTGGAGGAAGGAGGAAGCTTTGTGAGAGCACTGTCGCCTAGCAAGTCGAGGAAGTGAGAACTATTGTACGCTTTCGTTTTGGGAGAAGTTCAAAGGCAATGCCTGGACCAATGAGATAAAGGCCAGCGTTTTGTGGGAGCCAATCGGTGCAAGCATGAAGAGAGGGGACACAATTAATCTCTCTCGTGACAAGAGCCTCGGAGAAAAGGGACGGTCGAAATCCCTGCCCTAGCGATAACGCCCGGCTGGCATGGCGAGCACAATTTTCTTCTGTAATGCTTATTTCGGAGGTTCTGCGTTTGAAACATGACATAACTGGAGTCCGCCCCTGGAGGGGAGACGCTCCATGTGGTGGTAAGAACATCTTAAGTCTGCCTCCCTGTACGCATCCCAACTAGCTCAGCCCCAGGATTACCGCATCTGAACCGGAGCCGGTGCTCCAGACGGCGAGGCTTTCTTAAAAGAAAGGATTGCCCACCCTGCTTGAGCCGTTCCCCTGCAGGACGAGAAATGAAATGCTGAGGAGGTCAGATCACGGCCGTGCCTTAGAGCCGGCAGTGGGAGAGGGAGCGGGCCGGAGCCCCGCCGTGCTGAGTCCCTCCCTCTGTGTGCTGTGACTGGTGCTTATGAAAGTAGATGACAGTAATCATCCTACAGAGGTTAACAGCCTAAACAGCGTTGTAGACCACACCTTCAAGGATTCCTGACGCCCTCCCCACTGTGCTGTTCCAGCCCTTTACCTGTAGCTACACTAATCACTGTCACTGCATTAGAGCTCCTCAATAAGATGCTCTGCAGCCCAATATCTAGATGGTAATCCTTAGCAGAAATGAAGCAATTATTTTCTCCAGACCGTAGTGGATTGAAAACATTTAAAAGCAAGATAATGGCAATTTTGATCACTTACTATAATGTCACCTCATGCAGAATTTGCTAATAATTTCATCTACTTGATTAAAAAAACAATATATTGAAGGCAACGTTTTTAGATCTTTATCAGTAACAACTCAGCTAATTATAAAAAGGAGCTTATTAAAATATGTTCAATACTAAGTCCACTTCTGTATCAAATGTTTGAGATTTGAAAAAAAACTGTTTACATTTGCAGCCTTTAGCAGAAGTTCTTACCCAAAGCTACTTTCATTTTCCTCATTTCAGGGACAGTTTTCCTGAGAGCATATTTGCGTTAAGGGTCTTGCTCAGGAACCCCTGGAGGTAGGCTTCCAGCCCACAACCCCTTGGTCCAGAAGGGAGGGCTGAAATCACTAGACCACCACCAATACTAGACTACCACTGTTATTTTGTCATTTTGTAAGAACACACACTGTCATCAACCACAACTTAATAAACCTGGATGTCACCTGCTTTTCTCATTCTATTAAGTTCATTTTTATTTGTACAACACATTTTTACAATAGATACTTTCACAAAGCAGCCTTACAGGCCTCTAACAACAATGACATTTTTCTTTAAGGCTGCCACAGAAGGTCACCACCTTAATATACAGTGCCTTAATCATCTTACTGCCGAATTTGAAAAATAGCTCTGAGTTCAGACTTCATCTTCAAAGTATCTGTAAATATAGGGGGCATGTGGCATCAACGTTCATCAAATCAGTCCTGGCCAGACATCACCATTTAAAATCCACTGCAGACTTGGACCGATACTTGATTAAATGAACATTTAATGCTTTACTAAATTTTATCAGAAGACTTGTTTTAGAATAATCAGGAGAAATGGCTTTCAGTGACACGCTGTCTGCATTACAGCTACTCAAAAGAATGTTAAGAAACAAACAAGAACATTCTCTTCCCAACTCACAATTTACTGTCAATTGTGTTAGTGGGCGGCAAACAGCCAGACACGGAGCAAGATGACAAAGAGCAGACAACTGTATACAGCAGACAATGTACGAGCCACTGTAGGGAGTTTGAAGCTTATTTTAAGCGTCAAGCTGCTCCCGGGTTCACTGTCCGTTCCATATTACGGCACAAAAGTGTTTATGCAGGGACAGTGGGATTAAAAATAGTACAAAAAGTGTACCTTTTGTGTCATTATACTGCTGGAATGACAATATGTGGTCAGTACTCACACTTCTCTGAAAGTGCTTACCTTGCTGACTAAGTGCGTCGAACACCCGTAACCCGAACAGTGGAGGTCTCTCACTTCTCAGCAGGGTGATCTCACCAGAGAGCAGATCCAGCTGGAAGATGGAGGCGTTCATGTACTCTGTCCAGAAGATGGAATTTCGGTAGTGTGAAATCCCAAAGGGGTGATTCAGCTCCTTGCCATTGTACACCACCTGGGTCACAAAGAGCAGAACGGAGGTTAGTGAAAGCCTCAGGCTCAGGTGGAGGAGTGGATCGAGAAGGCCTGAGAAAATGGAATTCTAATTTATTTTGCTTCATGGTGATTTTTCTTTTTTTCCCCACCCAAAAGGGATTTTTTAAAAAATGTTGGCCTACTACTCTGTGTCCAATTCTGCATGCACTAAGCGTGTGCAAAAATGTTGCGTCAACAAACATGATTTACTCATGCTTAATCTCAGTTCTGCCATTTTTTAGTAAACCTACCATTCGTCCAGTGCCGTTGAGGTAGATTCGTTCTATGTGGTCGTAATAAGCATCACACCAGTACATGGTGCTAGTGCCGTGGTCCAGGGTGAGCCCGTTGGGCCAAAGCATGTTGGAGGTGACGAATATCTTGCGATTGGAGCCATCCATCCAGGCCTTCTCTATTCTGCCAATGCTGTCATTTACCTCGTCCTCTTCCCAATCAGTCCAATACATCCAGCTAAAATGGAACAGCGGGTTAGTACCAGAGGCGGGAAAAGTACCTAATTTCATTGCTTAAGCGAAAGTACAGATACCACTAGTCAAACTAGTACTGAAATACTAATAAAAACTTAAGTGTTAAAAGTACATCTTTCACTGCATTGTTGCATTATTGCCACAACACTTACAATACCTATTGCCTCTGACTAGCTTGTAAAATCTGTAGAATGATGAATTGGTAGAATGTTACAGAATGAAACACAACCCAAACTGACAAAGAAAACCCGTCATTTGTTTGTTTTTTCAATTAATTGTAAGACTATGCAGAACATCATGGTAGTGTTCTGACAGTGTGTCCACACATATATGTGTATGTTAATCAGGAGGATAATGCAAAAGCTGTAAATGCAGCCTGCTCACAACATAACAACAACATTCCAACCTGCTTAAAACCCAGTTCTACACCTCTAGCTCCATGACTTTCCAACAGCAACAATGTTTTAACCAAGACAGAAAACAGCAAAACTGTCTGAACTTGGTTTTATAGTTACAGTCTACAGGTGTGATGTAACTCTAGTGATTACTGATCAGTAGCAAAAAAACAATCACGTTTTAGAAAAGGGGAACAACATCATCTTTATCCACAGATTTGAAAGTAACGAGTAACGAAAACCTTGAAATGTACTAAAGTGAAAGTCATACATTTCCCAAAAATACTACAAGTGAAGTACAGATACTCAACTTCATTACTGTCCACCTCTGGGTTAGTGCTCTGTGTGTTTGTACAAATGGTACTTGCATTTATTGCATTACTTGCATTGCAAACCCATTACATTTCTTTCAGCAGCTGAGTACCTTCCTCACCTTTGGCTGTCACTATGACCGGGGGTCAACATAAAGTTGAAATTAAGGCCAACATCAAAAAGTGCAGCTGTGAGATTTTCCTCCCAAATCTTGATGACAATGGTGGAAGTCTAGCAATAAGAGGTTGTGGATTTGATTCTACGATAATCTACTTCCAACCACTAGCATCACTGAGAGACTCTGAGCAAGACCCCTAACCATAAGGTGCTCCTGGGAGACTTTGCCTGAAATTAGGAAATGTGAGCATCTGATAAATCTTAATACTCCCCAAACATCTTTTCTTTATTATTCTAAGGTGATGCAATATACTGGTTCATAAAATGATCAAAAACGGCATTAAAACGTCAGTGGTACAAATCTACAGCAATAGCAAATGAATAAGTCTTAGCAACAGGCAGGTGGGTGGGGAAAGGGGGTAATCACTGTGATCAGGAGATGCATTTGCTGTCCAACACGATGGGAAGATTGCAGTACACAAACACTGGCACAGATGGCTAATCCGTCATCGCCACAGCGGCCTCGCAAACAGCTTTCTTTATTTCCCGGCTGCTTTTTTTCAGTATGCAAAATGCAAATGCAAAAGAGAACTGTTCTTCTCGAGGGTCATGAGATATTTGACAAGTGACTGGGTCAGCATTCTAACATGATGGTTTCTTGAGTAAGTGTGCTTAAGGGATTTGTAGTCACCAAGCGGGCAGCACCGACTCTTTTCTCCCAGCGTTTATGGAGGACTGGCTACATACAGACAACATGAAAAAGACTGAAAGATTTGAGAGTCAAAAAGGCTTGTGCTCTTTGCTCACATGGCACAGAGAGCACCACCTGAAAGGTATCAGCACAAAGAGACACCCCGGGGAGAGCGAGAAAGAAATGCGAGGGGAGAGGTCAGGAGGGTGGACAGGGTAGATGGAAGAAGAAAAAGAAAGAATGAAGGAGGGAGGAGCAGCAAGAGATGGAAGGACGTAAAGAAAGTGAGAGGGAGAAGAAGAGAGCAAGGGAGGGAGAAGGAGATGGAGAGGAAAAAGGAGTTAGAAATTGAACAGTGGGAAAGAAAATAAAGAGATGACAAAATAAGTGAAAGAGAAAAGAGAGAGAGAGGGTGGTGGGAGAGAGAAAGAGAAAGAAAATGAGAATGAGAAATGGTGAAAAGGTGGAGAGAGAGAGAGGAGAGAGAAAAAGGGGGCAAAAAAATGAGTTAGCAGAATGTGAGGAAGGAAAAAAAAACAAGAAAAAGAAGAAGAATGGAGGTAGGACAAATGGTAGAAAGGATCAAATTGTAAGTACATTTTAATTGCTTATTCTTATTCAGTAGAGGGAGGGAGTAAATTAAAGTGTGGCACGTACTGCAGTTAAATGCAGAGGTATGAGAGACAGAAGTGATCGACCAACACAAATTACAATTATCATGAAGAAATGTATATAATTACTGATTTCACTAGATCTAACCAACATTCTAAATGCTATGGCATTTTGCTCTTTTTTTGTCCAAATTATTTTTTGTGTGATATAATTATATAACAATAATTTGAGCACTCTGAGACTCTGTTGCAGGTATCGAGTGAGTTTGCCTCCTGCTAAGAGCTCAGCGTGTGTTTTGGGAAGGGAACTACATGGGGCTGGAGGAAGGTGAGACAGTGAAGAAAAGATAAAAGAGAAGATAGTAAATGGATTGAGTCAAAATGAGAAAAAAGTAAGATAGCAAGGAAGAGAGAGAGCAAGAAAGAAAGCGGGGGAGGTTACTGAGTCAAGCGAGTTAATCCTTATCATGTTAAGGCAGGCTAGCGGCAGCATGCAGAGAGAGAGAGATGTATTGCAGGGAGGTGAGATAGAGAAACAGGGGGCAGGTGGGTGTTATTTCTGCAGGGGAATCCCATCCAGCAGGGCAGATAGAGATCACCGTGCCACCTGCTTACCTGATAGATGGCCAGTTCCTAATGACAGGGTCTAAACCCCATTTCTAAAAATAGGCCGAAGTCAACACACCGTAGGTGGCTTGGTGGAGAAGTCAATATTTATAAGACCTTATTAAAGAATTAAATAGATTCTTGGACCAGAGATTGTGTGAAACGTTCCACTGCATTTGCAACAGCATGTTTAAAACTTCATGGTGATGAAACTTTTAAGCAAGTGTAATGAAGGTGAAGGCAAGGACTCAGTCTCGTTATACTTAACGCAAGAGGAGCTGAGGCAACATTCACATTTTAGACCTTTAGCATCTTGGGGTTAAGAGTTGCTTAGAAAATGAACAGTAGTTGTGTTGGAAGATAGAGTTCAACCGGGGCTGGACTGGTAATCGGGCAGACCAGGCATATGTCCGATGGGCCAACATGCTTTGTGGGCCGATACACTCAAAAAAAAATTACTCTTCAGATGAACTTAAAAAAGATCATGGAAATTATTTCCACATGACCAAAAGTCTTATTTTCAACATTAAGCAATTCTTTTGGTCCAACTTGTTCACTGTTATTAAGTTTCACTTCAATTAATAGGGTTGATCCAACGTCTTGGAATTAAGACGTTCAAACCCCAGTTAATCAAGTTGATCCAACAAGATTTCTTAATGCTGAAAGAGAGCTGCTGAATTCTTTCCATGTTCTAATTAAGGCATCTGTAAGTATTACATTAGAGCTCTCACTGAAAAGGTAGAACGCTAATGTCACCCAGTTTGCCTGACGTTATTTTGCCTGTGTGGTGAGAATTCCAACAAGAAAATAGTGTGAATTTCCAAGACACTTTGCATTGATGAGGGTCAGGGCTAAGTACCTGCTATCATGCACGACCATGCCGTCACCTTTTCCCGATTTACAAATCAAATACCCGAAACTATCGTGTCCAAATGCTGCGTACGATTATGGCAGTAAGACATTGTACTTTGGTTTGCAATTTGATTCATGTTCGAGGAATTGCTTAGGTTTACCTCCCTCCGGTCTGCTAGTCAACGTCTTTTCACATCGCATTTGAACTGTATTGTCTCTTGTTATTTCTACACAGCTGAATCCCTTAAAAGCGGAGTAGCTTAATTTCAAGCAAATCTTACATGATTTGTTCACTTTTATTTTGCAAATATGAAATTAAAAAGTCGAAAATGGATATTACACTTATATTCTTTTTTTTTTTTTGAGTGTATGTCCTTTTTTTTATTTGTTTGACTGGCCAATCAAACTGGTAGACTGGCGGCCCATTGGGCTGGCTCAATCACATATTTAAAAACCTCCCTTTTTGGGCTCTGTACTTACATGCAGTGTGTGCCTGTGCAAGATGGAGGAGAAGTGTATAGGGAGGCACTGAGAAATTATGCCAGAAAAAGAAACAGGCACTTCAGACAGACGCTGCTGAATGTGCCAAACTCCCTGACATTTTTCACACTCTGTCACACACACAGAATGCCCTTTGTTGATTTTTAATAATTAATGAGTTCAACTGCATCCTTTTTGACTGGATAAGTTTACAAACTGTTCAGCACTAGCCTACTTTGTCTGGAAAACAGCAGTCATCTGACCCATCATTCATTATATCAATTTGAATCTTTTTCCCTTGAACACACTGTCACACACAGGATGGAGCCATAGCTTGTTTTAAGATTCATCACTGTGGAGTGTACAATTATAATGTTTTAATAAATGCCAAGTTTGTAAGCATTTAATGTGTCTGCAATTCCTATTTACTCCTAGGGCAGTTAAAACGGTTAGGGCGTTCGCCCCGTGATCGGAAAGTCGCTGGTTCGAGTCTACGGTAAAGGTATCAATGAGGTACTCATAAGCAAGGTACCATCCCCAAGCACTGCTCCTCGGGCACTGCCCTTGTTAGCTGCCCACTGCTCCTTCACGGATAGGTCAAACGCAGAGGTCACATTTCAACGTGGTGCACTGTGTGCTGTGTTGTGGTGTGTTCACAATAACAAATAATCACTCGCTTTCATACTAATAACATGGCTTTGGTGGTTTTAAGAAAGAGGGGTTGGTGTATATATAAAGTAAAAGGAAGTGCAAAGATGGGTGGTGCGTGTGATTGTATGTGGTGGGCCGGTCTGGACCAAAATGCCAGGGCCAAAATGTTTGTCCCAGTCCTGCTTTGAGTTCAACCCCTCAGTTGATGCATAATAAAAAATCATCTGTATATGTCCGATTTCCTTGTTTAGAACAACTGACAATGATGGCAGTCGTCTGAAGGACTGAAGCCCTATCTTGTTAAACCAAATTCCAGGCAACACTGAAACAGGAACACTACCCCTGGATCACTACACAAGGCTCTTAGAATGACTGTCCCTATAATAAGGAAATTGCTCTGTATGAGAGCATCTGATAAATGTTCATTCATTCATTCATTCATCATCCGAACAGCTTTATCCCTATCAGGGCCACGGGGGTCTGAGCCTATTCCAGGAACTATGAGCACAAGGCAGGGGACAACACTGGGCAGGCTCCAACACACTGCAGGGCATACACACTCACACAATCACACTCTTATGGGGCAATTTAGAGTCACCAATTAACCTATAGTGCATGGGGTTTTTTTGTACTGTGGGAGGAAACCGGAGCACCTGTAGAAAACCCACACAAACACGGAAAGAGCCTGCAAACTCCACATTCAATCCCCCATTCCAATGCTTATCAACACAAGATTTCAGCTACACAGATCACTGCAACACCACTACTCCCTTAAAAAAGCTTGTTATAACCAGCCGACATCCAGACTCAGCAAACCGACATAACACGGGCACTACCAAATCAATATTTTAACAAACAGGTTGAGGTAGGAATACAGACTGTGTTAGAGAAGCTTCTTTTAAACAATAGCTTTTCAAGCTTCAAGCTACTTTTGATTGAAAGTAAGCTAGGCTACAGCCAGGCTACTGTTTCAATTTTGTAGTTAGCTGCATTACAAGCTAAAGAGGCAAAAATAAATAACTACATCAAAGCTATTTCACAGGCACGGATTCTGGCGTCCATGACAGCAATGGTGGACTCCATTCTCTGACTCCATCACACAGCTGCCAAGAGCACACTGTGATGCAATGAGTGTGCGCTGGCCTAGTGGCCTATCAGATGCCCTTTCTTCTTAAAAGCAGCTTTGCTATCGATAAACCACTAAAAGAAGATCAATTGGTAGTATTTTTTTTACAACCAATTACGCCCTAACACTGGATAGACTGGCTAATATTCAAGTAGAAAACCTTAAACAGGAGCATAAGAGGCTAGGCAAGAGAGTGGTCTAAAACATGATCAAAAACCACAGAAATACACAAGCAAATAGAAAAGCTTGGTCTTAAGACCTGACACTACTTCACAAACTATGTTTGAATGAAGCTGTCCCTTTATACTGAGCAAACAGGGAGTTCCAGATTTCTGAGTGCCCTTGGGGGGAAACAGCACCCTGGAACATCACAACTAAGCCGTCCAAACGCAAACAACCGAAGAATGTACAAGACCTCACCCTACACTCCTTCTTCATCTTGCAATAACACACATGCAAGCCATCTGTGGATTCTGAGCACTACGGGGAAGAGCTTAAGATATGCTAAATCGCCGTCATAACAGGTCCGTCTCACTTTACTCCTCAACATCAAACAGCACATGGAGAAGCGCTTCGCCTCAAGGCTCTGTCTAGTGTGGCCAAATGTCAGGCCTCTCAGTGTCTGGGCTGAAGTTCATGTTCTCTGATCACCAATATCCAATGCCAGAGGTCAAATTTTACACCCAGACGTCCGCTCTGAAGCAGCACCTTCTGCTCCAACCTTTTCCAAGGCTGGGGTCTCTTAAAGGCCTGTCAAAACATGGCACATCAGAGCTTACAGGAGACAGCAGTCGTCCCTTCCCCATCACTATCAGAGCAACGCTGACTCTGGTTGTCTGTCTTTCACCTCAAGCTGGATATTCATGGAAGTGACGAAACAGATTTCTAAAGCTCTCAGATCATTTAGCTCAGAGGAGGACACATTCAGGAGAATAAGAACTCATATAACGCAACTACTACTACGTGGGGGCATGTGGTAGTAAAACGGTTAGGGAGCTGGCCCTTGATCAGAAGGTTGCCAGATCAAGTCCCCGGACTGATAAAGGCACCACTGAGGTAGTCATGAGCAAGTACTGCCCACAAGCACTGCTCCATGGACGCTGCATGCCAGCTGCCCACTGCTCCTTCACGGATGGGTCAAATGCAGAGGTCACATTTCGTTGTGGTGCACGATACACTGTGGTGTGGTGTGTTCACAATGACAATCACACTTCAGATTGTAACTACCATTGATTACAATGTTATACATCATGCAGTAACAAGTTTTTTGTTCTATGTTCTATACAGAGGTGGACAGTAACGAATTACATTTACTCACATTACTGTAATTGAGTAGTTTTTGTGAGTAATTTGTAATTTTTTAAGTAGCTTTTGAAATAGGTAATTTTACTTTTACTCAAGTATTTTTACATTTTGATCCAAGTATTTTACTTCACTACATTGGAAAACCCCCCGTTACTGAGTAAAAAATGAAATGCGAAAAAAAAACAATCCGCCCACTCCACGCGGCATTCCCACTATTTTAATGTAGCCTATTGCTGGATGATGGCTGGTGCCGAGCAAGAGGTAGTTTGCACATTATACCTCTCGACAGGTTGTAAACATTATACAGTTAATTTGTCAATGATATTTTCTATAGAAGTGTTACACAGTGTTACTATGGAATCGCTCAGTTGTCTTTAAAATGTGAGTGTCCCGGACACTTTGAGTTTGGTTATGCAACTTATGCCACTTGTACAGTCCTATGATTTCCGCGATGCGGAAAACGTGGACGGAGTCACGGAATTCAACAAATAAAATGGAATCCATTGTAAAATGCAGAATGTCGGATAATTGGCTGATATCGGTGTGTGGGCAAAGCAAAGCAATGGTTTCTAATCAATTTTGGCCGCTGCAGCCCCCTGTACATGTTACCTGTTGAGGCGGGACTCAGCTTTCCACACACAAAAACGCACAGACAAAGAGGGGAAAACGTCAATGGTCAGCTATGGCGAAAAGGCTCGCTGAAACACTGAAGTCCTCAAAAGAATTACTGAATTCGAGTGTTAGTGCTAAGTTTAGAGCAGAACAATACTCAAACGATTTTTATGAATTGGGAGAACAACTCTTTTGTACAATTTGCCGGCACACGATAGACTGGACCCGCAAGAACATATGACGATCACTTACAGTCAAAAACTCACATCAGAAATGATGTGAGTTTTTGCACGAAAAAGTGAATGTTTTTTGTTGTTTACAAGTAAATGTTTTACCAAAGCAGAAAATGTTCTGCTGAACCCCAGCACTTTGTTGTAGTTGAATAACAGTCATTTAATGTGATCTTTTTTCCTATTGCATTGTTCTTTTTTCCCATCCACTCCATAATTAGACACTTTTTAGGTGAATAAATACGATTATAACGTAAAACATGGAATTCAGAAGAATAAAAATGGAAAAAACGGAGTTCAGGAAAAAATAAAACGGAATTTAGAAAAGAAAAAAAAAACTGATTTCATAGGGCCCTACACTTCTACTTGAAAATGTTTTATGTGGTAGTCTGAACAAAGTTTGCACATTATACCGCCTAAAAGTTGATTAAAAACAACTAGTGCTGGATTGGACTTATGACTAGTCCTTTTTTTACATCAAGTAATTTAAAGAAACTAAGTAACTTTTACTCAAAGTAAATTTTAAATTAAGTACTTTTTTACTATTTCGAGTAGATTTTTAGATGGGTACTTTTATTCTTACTTGAGTAGAATTTAAGCAAAGTAAAGATACTTTTAATTAATTACAATTTTTCAGTACTTTTTCCACCTCTGGTTCTATATACACTGTGGTCTATGCAAATCCATTTGCCATATGTTCCAGGTATCCACTGAAACGTCCTAATCTCTGCTGTCCAAACATGGAGTTTAAACGTCTGTATGTGATCTTATGAAACCCATCAAAATGCTTAAAATCTCAAAACCAATGCACACCGTTGCTTTGTTTATTATTTGTTTAAATAACTTAGAATCCCTTGTAATGTAGAGAAACCATACACATACAAAACAGAAGTAATTTAGTAAAAATGCAGAAATTACGTTCTTTGCGATGTAAATGCACTATGTGTGTGAGCCCTCACGACTCTCATGTGTAATTCCATCACTCACTAAAATGAAAGAAAACTTTCATAAATAACAAAAATAAACAGATTTCTACTCACAATACAGCCAACTTGCTTGATATTTTCAGTGTTTATTCCGGACATGCATCCATTGCATTATTGTGACGCGGCTCAGTAGTGCACTTATCATAAAATATGAATTTAAATAAATATTTTGAAATAATTTAAGCTTCAGTCTGGTTTAATAGCATCTTCTAAGTATCTAAATGACTTACTAAAAATTTAGTCGTAAAAAACTGGATGTATCCCTTTGGGCACTAAGGATTATTAAAGATTCGTGATTTTCTCTGTTTTTCAGTTGGAAAAAGACTAAGGTGGGACCATAATTGGGGCATTTGGTAGCGTAACGTTATGGCGTTTGCCCCACAACTGGAAAGTCGCCGGTTGGAATTGCAGAACCGGTAAAGGTGTCATGAGCTATGTAACGTTCTAGGTAACGTTTCCAAGCAATGCTCCCCTGGTGGGTCAAATGCAGAGGTCGCATTTTGTTTCACAATGACAAATAATCATTTACTTTAATTCTTTTTAAATTTAAATAATTCAAACAACTAAAGTCATAGAGAATTGATTCAAATTAGAATCAAATTTCTTGCCAGTCACCAATGCAATGGCCCCTACTTGGCAATAAAGCTGCTTTAGGGCTAGGAAATGGAAGAACCTTCTACATCCAAATTGAGATGTATATACGGGTTGGTTTAAGCCTCAGCACTTTGCTAAGTACTGTATAGACACTAACTACTGTATCTGGACACAAAAGGAATAATAAAAGACATTCTCAAAAGCCAAGTCCAAATGATGAGTCTAGATGCAGAACCCAGAAAAAAGCACCGCTTGCGGACTGGATGTGTAATAGATAGTGTAATATTTTAAATATTTTTGTATTCTCTGATTTTGCCTGGGTTGACCCTTGTTGTGTTTTGATTTATGATGTTTTGTCTGTGCCAACACTGTAATTATTATTTTTTTTAATTTACCGTTTATGGGTTTTGCCTTGATGCTTATAAGGATGAGCCACATTTTCTTTCTTTCTGGAAGCAGAGTATTTTCCACTTTTAACATTTAAACATGAGTCTCACTGGCACATGATGTGCTTTTAGACTAAAAAACTCAGTCACGCCAGTCATTTTGGTGCCATTTTCTCCCCCGTTGTTGATGTTGTCATTTAGGAAGCATTAGTTTCATTAAATGCAAGAGGGAGCTGCATAAATTGCACAAGCATAGGATTTGAATGATGAACATAATTATGGCTCTAAGCTAATGAACCCATTGTGTCTGTAAGTAAAGTAACAGCTCGGCTCCCGCAAGCCCTGTCTTCATAACTCCATAATCAACACCTCTCGGGTTCGCTGAGAAACGTAAGCCGACTGTAAATCGATGAGATTAAAGCGCACAATTTGTTGAGTGATGAGCATGCGCCAGTAGAATATATAATAGTATATAATAATATGAATTACCGCATTTGTGTGCTATATATAGGGAGGGCGAGTTAAGCGCAGTGAACTCTGAGCCGTCTGACCTGGATGAATATGGACACTTCAGATGGAGGGGAAAGTGCATGTTTCCTCCACTCAGTCGCTCGGCCTGGGAGTCGCTCCTCAGGACTCATCAGTTTCTCTCACATACAGGGAAGGTGATAATGAGATTGGCTTCAGGCCATCAGGCTCACCTCTTTACTGCCCGTGCCATGACAGCTCACAGGTATACGCGTGGGCAGGCACACACTTCGCGCACACAACGCATGCAGCTCACATTCACAATAAACACACATACACAGATAAATACACACATACAGCCACAATCTCACATACACACAACCACATGCAGAAAAAAATTATCACGCACACAAACCATGCACAAATATATACACAGGCACATACACAAAAACACGCTGTCTCTGTCACACAGCATACACAAATACACGCTTATACACAATCAAATACACAAATAAACACCTACCCAACCACCCACCTACCTGTCAACACTCACGGCACACCAACTCACAGTGTCCAAAAATGAACACAAACACAAACTGGGCAGCATTTACAGACGCACCTATACACACCCAAACAAACCACACAGTGAACAGCAATCAGTCCCTCCAGGACTTCACAGGCCTTTTTTGAGATTGTTGTAGCCTAAATTGCCAGCTGTTCTAAAAATTTGTGGTGTTTTAAACGTTTTGTTGCAATAAAATCGCAAGTCAAAGTTGCGGAAAAAGTTGTGCTTTTCTTCCTTTATAATTCTTCTTTAACAATTAATTAAATATTACTTTGTTAATCATTGACCATTTAGTTATTTATGAAGGTAAACGTGAGGCGTTTTTAACACGTTTCCTGCGTCTTCCAAACGTAACAAGGAAGTGAGTTCACTGACGAATGGCTCAACTTTTGCTGGAAATGACAATGATTGGTCAACAATTGTGGCAACCAGTCAGAATAGGAAGGTTGTGTTGAATTTGTGGTGATTGGCTGAATTTGCATTAATAATTGCTATCGCAACATCACAAAATCCTGGAGGGCCTGACCGATACACATATGCACACAGCAAGCTCAGAACCACAGAGCATACAAACATGCACGATAATGGCTTGGCTATTGATCTACAAAGTTTTTAATTAAAGCTGCATTTGAGTGCAAAAATATCCACTTTGTGGCCAGCAGATTGTACACACGTCAACAGTTATTCTAACAAGAACACACTATCACGCACACATTTACTCACATACTCACTCGCACACAAGGTTTGTGGTCATATATCACCCTCTCAGATGCTGCGTTTAATTTTATCTCATAAGCTGACTGTATATTTATTTGATACGTAACCCTTACGGACATAAGAAAGTTTGGGACGCTTTTCTCTACCTTTGTTTTAGGCTTATTCTAGTGTGTTTTTGTGTACAAGTTGTCATATATGCTTTATGTTGTATTCAGGACATCCTGCACTACTCTGATTTATTTATGTAATTTGATGTGTAAATGCTGACAGTCTTGAAATCAGCCCATTTCTGATGAAAACTCCCCTGTGCCTGTAGAAAGATTTATTTGTTTTAGCTTTATTTAGTATAAAGTGCTGGAACAGTAGACACAGCTACTAGAAAGAGTAAGAACAGTGTGTGTTCTATTGACTTGCAGAGTTTTTATTATGTAGAGACATTCTATGGCTTAGTACTGTGAAGAAAAATAAGGTTAGTTCCAGATGGAAACATTTTTTTTATCCATTTGGTATCCATTTGGATACAGAATAAAAACATTTGATAATCAATAATGCATTTTTCAACATATTTTTTTTCTATTTATTACCCTCTAACATTATAAAATGAAAATTTATGATCAATTGAAAATGAAGTTTTGGGTCATTTTGGCATATAAAATGAGTTGCTGTTGGCCTTTCTGGAAGAGAATTACATTTTGATGACGTTCCCCATGCGAATCGAGAGCACTAACGCATGTGTTTACATCACAAATATTGTAATTATGTAATGCGTTTTCATACAATTACAGTTTTTGTTCATGGAATAACGCACAAATAATTCCACATATAGAGGAATGAATATAATGTCCGGTAAGTTCAAAGTTTTGTGATTCTGATGTTAAGTTAAAGGGGTTTCTGGTTGATGGTTTCTGTAAGTTAAAGGGATTCTAATTTTTTAAAACACTAATTAATAAACAACGCAAAACACGTGCGTCGGTCAGAAAAAGTTAGAACTCTGAATATATTCATATAGTGCTATATTTCAATCTGAAAAATCTGACGTCATAACCTAAAATATCCAACGATTTGGTGTAAAATGACGAAACAGTTCTCTGTCTCATGAAAACCTAGTTATGCAGTGGCATGACTTTTAGCCAGCAGCAATAAAACTCCAAATGTTTGCAATGCCTTGTAACATTTTGAAAACCTGAAAATAATGGTACTGTTACTTGGTGTAAAAATCTTCACCATGCGGGAAATCGAGCAGGTCTCCAAATGATATGCAAGCCTTGTCTGGGCATATGTACTTAAACACACACCTCCCAAACACAATTCCTATTCCTACTCAATTGCATGCAAGGCTAAGCACAGGGCAAGCAAATGTTTGGAAATGCATTGCAATGAGGAGATCTCTGCCTCGCTGACCAAGCAGTGGAACGTGGAGTTTGGCCTCAGATCACACACTGTGCCATGTAGTTCGGACTGACCTCGCTTAACCATTCTGATCACGATCCTCCATTCCTCACTTTCTTTCTAGCACTTCGCTCCAACCTCCAGTTTGGCATTTCCCTAGCACCAAATTTACGACCTTAAGAGTTCTGCCCTTTCGCACCAACACATTTAGCTTCTCTTCAGCTTACTTTCCCTTCCTTTCTGCCTTTTTTTTTTAAGGAACACTTTAGGTACATTAAAACCATTAAGAGTATAATGCCTAACAATTTGTGAATATATTTAGTCTTTCATCATGCACTAGAAGCAAGAAGAGCATATTCATGCCTGGCAATTTTTTTTTTCAAGGTAATTCTGCTTAAGGATGAAAGCTGTCTTTCATTCCTTCTTCTCTACCTGTTGAGTGGATCCACCACAATAGCTCGGGGGTGAGACATATCTCCCTCTAACAGAGTCTTCCTCGTGTCAGCTGCCCTCTCCAGTCTGGCCACACTGATAGTCTTCCTGTAGCCGTCGTTGGTCCAGTACAGGTTATTTCCAATCCAGTCCACGGAAATGCCTTCCACATTGTCGAGATCTGGAAGCAGACAAGAAATGGGTTAGGAACTGGGACTGAGAGATGCAGCACAAGAGGTGTAACATATCATCCCTTGGGCACTAGCATTAGCTTGATGAAAACTTGTTCTAGACATAGTCTGAAAAACTAGCAGCATTGTATTGCTGCAGTAGTTTATAAAGACAATTAGGGATTCTTGTTCAGTTTAATTGAGTCGAGTTAAGACCTTTATAGCCCTTAGGGAGAAATTCAGTTTGCAGTAGTATTTAAGAAAATATAAGAACACAAGACATACTTACACAAAACAGAACAAAAAAACTGACCAAATTCATCCACAAGAAAAAGGCTATTATAAATAAATCAACAAAATGATACAGTGCTTCTTAAAATGTGATGGAGGATTTGCTTGATTGGTTGAGTGCATTAATTGCAGTTGGAACAAATGATACCTATTTAGGATTCTGCTCTCTTTGAGTCACTCACTAAACTGACCCGGGTGTGTAAGTCACTTCAGTAAGTATTGAAAAATCGCCAGATAGCTGAATTCTTTGTATATGTAAAGTATATGTGGCTTGTGATGAGAATGAATGCACTTCCAAATAAATGACAAGTATCAAGACAAAGCTACCAGAGTGGTAAATATTTAGAAAGTTACCCAACAGATTCACTCATGACTGTATGTGCTTCAAAAAGCGCCAACCCACTTGCATGAGCGACTCAGACTCGGCGATATGTTTCCGGCTCTAGAGGAAGTTAACAGACAGGTGCACTCATGAATGTTCTTTGACTGACATGAGTCCCAAGTCTACAAAGAGGATTCAATTCTGTAGAGAGGTCTTAGGATCCCTAATTAGAGTTTGGCGGTGCAAACAAACTGTATTGATCTTGCAATTGAGTTTGAAATAGTTCTAACATGTATGTACGTGATGGAGTTTATATTTTAGTGATGGTGTAGTTAGGACTCGATGAATTTGGGTTAATGAAACCCTCAGATTTGTGACTCATTTGTTATTTAATGAATCGGGTAAGTCATGAATCGCCCAGTTCTAATACACATTGCACTTTGCCCCAGGTAGCCTAAACCAAAGGGTAGAGAAACTACCAAGAGACAAAGCAAGAGGTTAAAACAGACTCAATGAATGGCCTATAAAATAGAACCATCAATGTTTTGTCTACATTAAAAGTTCTAAGTCTTCATAAAAATTACAGTCCCTGCAGTCCTTCTTGCAGAGTGTCATTGTGTTCAGGTCATTAAGGTTAAGGCAAGGTTCTCGTCCATAACTGTACCAAGGTACTAATAACAGTCCATACTTTACACAGGTTTACCCTTAATTAGGGCTGGAACAGTTGAATGGGAGGTTTATCTAAAGTCAATGGCCCCACAATGAAATGCGATGGGTCAATTCATCTGGCCCGATCTATATCATTAAATTACTTTTATGTTCTACTTGGGTGAATTGTGATTTATCAAGTTGTTTGATTAATCTGTAACTGCCAATTAAATTTTTATAATTTACTCTCATTTGATACTACTGTTTCACTTTATACTGGATTTCAAATTATAAACAATTTGTTAATTTTGTTCTACATTTTGTTTTGGGGGCAGTTGGTGGTATAACAGTTAGGGAGGTGCCCCATGATCGGAAGAGCACCGGTTCATGTCCCGGACCCGTAAAAGTGACACTGAGGTACTCATGAGCAAGGGACCTTCATTGGTACTCTGTAACCAAAAGTATTATAATACGATTGGTCCATTCCTAACACATTTGGTCTACTCCATGGTCTCTTAGTTCAGTTTTGTCTCATTAAAACAAGAGAAGGTAAAGAAGAAAAATCACCGTCTTTAAGTATCGTCTCCCGGCTGCTTCCATCCGTCTTTTGGCGCCCTATTAAGAAACTTGTGGTGTCAGCAAAGTAGATGTATCCGGACTCTGCGTGGTAGTCCAGCGCCCTCGGATTCACCAAGTCCTCGACTGGAACCATGTGCTCGTTGCTGGACTTGATGTTTATATCCAGGCCACGAATTATTCCCGGCCGTCCTTTTCCATAAAAGAGGAAAAGATCATTCCTGGGCTCTGCGAAAGTAAAGATAAGAGAACTGTCATTTGTCAGTTGCTCGTCTCGAGTCCAGTAGACTCCAAAAAAATGCCTTAACTGCAACACGGCTTCAAGATTAAGCAGCTAATTGCTAGAAACGCTTAAAAAGTGATCTCTCATGCATCTCTTCAGCTCAATGCATAACTTATGTAAAGATCTCGAAAGGCCCACTCTGGCATCAAGCCTGGAAGGCTCACAGAGTCAGAGAAATGAATGAAGCAATCAGGACCACTTAGCATCCGGAGGAAAGAATTTGTCTTGACGCCGCACACTTGTTAATTCATCAGTCGCCCAGTGCCGCTATTTTTGTTAATTGAGACTCCACTTAAACAATAAATCCCCTGTTGTCTGATTAACAGCATCACACAACAAAAGCGACGCTGATCAATGGGTTCGCACCAAAGAGGTATACTGTATAGCCTAGCCTCTTGTCATGAAGGGAACAAAACGGAGGGCAGACCCTTAGTTAGGCCGATTGGTGGCTTTCTAATGCCATGGAGCACAGGGGCGGGGCAAGTCGCGGGGCACAAGGGGTGGGCAAATGAATGTGACTGGCTGGGAGGAGTTCGGACGCCTGTAGCTGGTAGGTTTAGAAGGGCTTTCCCTCACTGTCAGCCCGTTCTTCCCCCCAGAGACTCAGCCGAAGCGGTAGAGACCACACAGGTATCGCTTCAATTTATCATTCTGAGAGGAAGAGCTGCGCTGCCTCGAAGACAATTAAGCGCTTTGAGACCCAGATATCACGCAACGTGGCGACTGCGCGAGGACGGCAGACAGTCATTTAGCACAGCGTCTTGTTACACCGAGTGAGAGGAAGGGGGAGAGGGGGGGGCAGGTGTCTAAAGAACATCTGGACATAAATATAAATCAAAGATGTCACAGAATGCAGCGCTTCCTTCATTAGGGCTGCCACATCACGCCGCGCTCCAGATAACGTTATTAATTGCCCCCAGATTTTTGCCGTCAACTACAAAATGTCAATTGACCACTGGGGGCTACAGATGCAGGGCAAAGTTAAAACTACATTATCCTCATACAATGAATCATGGCCAGAGCCAGTCAATAGCGTAATAGCACAGCATCGCTCAGAAGTAGAACAATCAGTGTTAAGTGTTCAGGTTCTTCTCCGCCAGCCTGCATCAAGGCTTCAATATCTGTACATGAATGTCTCAATTGTCCAATCTTAGAAGACTCTTTGTTGGTATACTGAAAAAAATAATATTGTAGAGCTGCTTGATGGCAGAGTGTAATCATATATATACATGATTATGATTATATATATTTATGACGCCCAATTTTCTGTCAACTGTAGTGGAAGTAATTTACCTGCAGTAGCAGCAGGGGTTAGAAAAAGGATAAATAAGCATGCTTTCAGGCCTACTGACTTTTGCAGGACTGGCCGTCACTTCCCAGGCTGAATCCGGGGCGACAGCGGCACGTGCGGGATTTGTAGCTTCCGCTGAGCACGCAGAGGTGCGAGCATCCGCCCGCCTTCCCGTAGGGGTTAACCTCACACGCGTGGCCCCTGACTGCAGAGAGGACACACGTATCACACACACCATTGATCAACACCAACACACATGCCCACAAGCAGCACACAATTTCGCTCTGTTTATTTGCTCTGTTTATTTCAGAAAAGTGAAGCATCAGCATGCAAATCTAGGGAAATCAATGCTCTGTAGAGTCGGGAGGAAAAAACACATAAAACAGCTGTGCAAAAGGCCACTAGAATCAGTCACACAAACAGACCAGCAGACACATTACCTTTTGGTTGAGCGACTTTGTGGTAAACACGCACTGCCCTCGAATTTCGCATGCTGGTTAGCATCTCCGGGTCTGTGACATTAAAGCGATTTATCCGTAGTATGTCCACTGCAGCTTCGCCAAGGGATTCCGAACGAGCAGCGTACAGGTAGTCCTCGAAGACAGTTAATCCATGCAGGTAGGCAACCTGGACCAGAGAACATTGAGTGCATCAGGCTAATTTAAAAACCAAAAATCTATTCAGCCTGGAAAAAAACAAAGCCTAGAAGATCAAATACAGATAAATCACAGCTGATGTCAAAAACAGATGAGCATGACAGATTTAAGTTGACAGATTTAAGTGTTAATTTGCTGGATTTAATTCCAGTCAAAACACAGCTATGAATTGAGCACAAAAGACATGGTACATTGTCCAAGATCTTAAAATGGACATAAGATAAATGTAATAGCCAATACAATCTTGTGGTGAATTAAGATGTGCTGGGAAACCTTACTCCAGCAGTGAACTTACAGAGAGTAATCCCAACAGAGAGGACTCAAAATAAAAAGTAGAGGAAGGTCAATCATTTACTAAACGGGATGATGACTTAAAATGCATCCTTTCCCCCTTACTTTAAATCATGACACAGAAACCAAGGCAAAGCTGGACATTAAAAATACTTGGAGCAGTGTTGGAGAGTTATGCAATGAATGTAGTTAAAATACAAAATATGAGGGGCTATAACCTCATACAGGAACAGGTTAAATCGATGATAAACAGAATACAATACAGTTGTTGGATTTAATGTATTACATAAATTGATTACAATTATCATTTGACACACTCATTCACTCTCAAATTCAATAATGGCAATTTAATGCAACTATTTTAGTTGCCTGGTAACTCTGACTCAAGGTAATGGAGCTGGCACAACTCAACAAGGACAGAGACATTTTTTTTCGCCTAGGAAATTCAAACAGTAATCCACATATAAGAAAGAAAAAGAGAGAGAGCAACATCATTGTGCAGTGCATCCTCTGTTTGGCAGCCACCGAATTGCTTAAGGTTCCACTTCCAGTCTCAAGATGTATCTTGAACTCCTCTTTTTCGGTCTGGCTTAAGTCATCTGCTGCTTCTTAGTAAGTCTGGCTATCTTAACTCATTATAGTTATGGCTATCTACAGTACATATTTACTCAAATTGCCAATATTAGCTAAGTTAATGTTAGCTAAGACTCATTACCTTAGCTTTGTGCAGTATTCAGTTCATGTGAAGTGCTGCTCTGAAAACTGTTTATATGATTTAAAGTTTCTGCAAAGAGTTTGGCCCGTATGTATTCACATTCCTGTTGAAATGCTTTAAGTCAGCGGCGCGGTTCGTTTAACTTGCGCCTTCTGAACGCAAAGCGCTCCTGGTTCGCTTCGACAGTTTTTGTTCGAAGAAAAAAAAAAAACCTAGGCAGAATGCAAAGCAGTAAAGGTGTGAGAGCTCCATAAGAATTAAGTATGAACAGAAAATGGACTGAGGCCCCATCTGATCTGAAGTGGACCAGAAAGATAACCGAGTCCCCTTTCAAATGAATTTACAGCGTGAACATCAAAAGAACCGAGTTCCCTTTCTGTTGGTCCACTTTTTGGACCACTTCTAGAGGACTGAGTTCGGTTCCTTTAAAGAGGACTATATGTGAAAACACCCCTAGTCTCTGCTTCTCCACAGCTAATGTTGATATAGATTCAGTGAGACTTTAAGACATCTTGCCAGTTGCTAAGGTAGAACAGGACTCTTGGAAGGAAAGTGGCAGTCTCACAGCTTCTGAACACCATTTTGAGAAGATCTACAGCAAAAACAGTACTATTACAATAAAGCGTAAATTAACATGGATAAAAAATGTCTGAATGGCTGGTTGGACACATGCTGGATGAGAAAATGCATGAGCTTAATCCGGTTAGGCCCAGCGAAGGATGTGGTCCCCCATGAGGATGGGATTCTATCTGTGTACCAGAGAGTTTTTCCTTGTCACTATGGCTCCAGACTTGCTCATTTTGGGCTTGGAGCCAGTAGTATGTAAAGCTACTTTGCTGTAATAAGTTTAAGAGAAATTCAAATTTGAAAGTGAAACTGAGTTGCAAATTGGCCATGGCAAGTTCAAGGGACTGGACAAAAATTATTAAGAAATACTTGCCTATTCATTTATTCAGGGTTTGAAGATGCTACGCAGGTGGGTGAGTTTAGTCACAGTAAGGAGTGTGTTTATGATGCACAGAAATTATGCACTACAAACTATATTTGATGGTGCCTATTAAATTACTTCGCAAATGTTTTATTTTCAAATGATGCATTAAAAAATATTCATGTCATGCATTCGATATATTGGCCAGGCCCACCTTAAGCATTAGTTTTGTCACAGCAACCACAAAAGGAGACAAGTATAAAATACACTGACATACGCTGATAAGTGCAAGTAGAGGAATGGCAGATTAAATGACAGAAACAAACATTTTTCCCTCTTTATATAGAGGCTTTAGGAGGCTAAAATATCGTGCAGCTGGAAGGATAACGGTTAGGGACCCGTTATCACAACGTTGCCGGTTCAAGTCCTGGACTGGTTAAGATACCAGTGAGGTACTCATAAGCAAGGATTGTGTGTGCATTCATGAGGGTGATCAGGGTCAGGGAGCATATGCATGTGTCTCTGGGAAAAATACATACTAATTTGTAAAATCTTTTAATAAATTAGCAAATAGTGAACAGAGTTTTAGTATTCAAAAAAATAGCACATTCCATGGTGAGTTGGGGAGTATTACAGATTACAAATTATGGGTAACAATATTCCGTTACAGTTACAGTTTAAATAGATGGTAATCGGAAAACAGTTACATGGTTAAAAATAAAGGATTATATGACACTATTTTTCAGTTTCACATGTTTTTCCTCTCTCTAATAAGTTACGGCAATTCCATACATTACCGGAAACCCTTCAGAACACACAAGCAAAGATTCTAAAGTAAACGTCCATTTAACGTAAGTTGCCGGAGTCACATAATGGAGAGCTGGAGCCAGCAGAACCACAATTCTGTCTTGGAAATTCAGACAACACGTCACATTAACCTTTCAACATCGACAAATACAATTTGTTATTAATAACTCAAAATCCCTTAAACTTACAGAAACTACATATATACAGTCAGAATCACAAGACTTTGAACTTAAGATGCATTATATTGATTATTCTGTATGTGTAAGTAATTGCGTAAAAAGGCATAAATGACATTTTTCGTGATGTGAACAGGCGCTGTTTGTGGGCACGCATAACTGACAAAGAGAATATACTGTCCGACACACAGTAAAGCATTCCAATTCAGCCAAATCTTCCACTTTAAAACAGACAAAATTTATATTTTAGCTGATAAATAACACTATACAGTCATTTACTTGATATTTTCAGTGTTTATTGCGGGACGCGTGATTAAGTTATTGTGGTGAGGCTTGAGTGGCATGTGGAGAATTGTGGGAAATGCCAGAAAGGAATAAAAAGGCCAAGAGAATATATAGTGTATTATAAACATGTACTTGTTAACATATAAAATATAACCTACGTAATATACAGTACTGTGCAAAGGTTTTAGGCAGGTGTGAAAAAATGCTGTAAACAAAGAATGCTTTCAGAAATATAAATAATGACTGTTTACTTTTTATCAATTTATCATTTTTGAAAGCATTCTTTGTTTACAGCGTTTTTTCACACCTGCCTCTTCAAAACTTTTATTACAGTACTGCACACATATATATATATATACATGTATATATATATATATGTATATATATATATATATATATATATATATATATATATATATATATATATATATATATATATTATATATACATATATATATATGTACCGTTATGTGTAACATTAGATTAATATTAAATGTTTAATATATAGCCTTTAATATATTAGTTATTTTCATATTGCCGGTGCAATACGGAATGGCAGAATTAAATGGCAGAAACATTTACCCCCATTTATTTGCTTATTTAAATGGGTTAATAAATCAGAATGACCTCCAACAATTTTCCTACACCAACATCGACTACAGCCTAAACAGAGACAAAGCTTTTCTAAAAAGCAGAATATAAACACGACCGGGATTGTGTGTGCATTCATGAGAGCGAGCAGGGTCAGGGAGGATATGCGTGTTTCTCTGGGGACACTCTGGGCTTCACAGCCTTCCTGTGCCTACACACCACATCTCTACAGGTGAACGTCCTCTGACAAGAGGAGACAGGGACAGGTGAACCCTGCTCACAGACACACGCTCACCCAAATCCACAGGGCTTTTCCCCAGCCCAGAGGAGATGAAACACAACACAGCCCAGAAGCAAAGTCATATGCACTGACACGCTTTGGAGATTTCATCTTTTTTTATATTCCCCTTTGAGAAGGTGCTCCATCCAAATGCGCCAGAACTCACAATGAACGGAAACTAGCGGCAATTTTAAAGGAAAAGCAATGTCCTTCCCTATTTGCAGTCATTAAATAAATTAAAGCTACTTTTAAACTGTAGCTTTTCAAGCTACATGCAACTTATGGTTAAAAGTAAATAAGCTACTGTTTTAATATCGTAGATAGATACATTACAAGCTACAGAGAAAAAGTAGCTAACTACAAGCTATTTCACAGCCATGGATTCTCGCTTCCATCTTTCCAACTTACTTTTGCAGCTGCATAGAAGACACTGTGATGCAATGTGTGTGCCGTGAAGACAAAGTAGCCTATCAAGTAAGTGAATTCAACACCAATCAGAAACACATACTAGTTAAAAATACCCATCTTTGTAAAGAGAGAAAAAATAGTTTTTCCATTTTGTAATGTAGTGTTTTGTCATGCTCCTTCACTATTTGTAAAAAGAAGTAGTTACTTTTAAAGCTACAGCACTCTAAATGTAGCTTTACTGCTGATAAGCTACTGAAAAAAAGTAGCTACATTAGTTGCGTTGCAACTCGTGGAAAGCTATACCCCAACGCTGGTAATTAGTTGTTAGCATCTTTGGAGAAAAAGTGAAATGTAAAGTTCAAAAACAACCTGCAATGGAAAAGGCACATAAAGGGATGTTTTTCTTTGCTACTTTTTCTTGCTGTTGTAATGAGCTATAAGCGACTTATGAAATAACGTCGATCTCTTAACTTTGTGCCGTGATTAAAATGCATTAAGAGCAACACTTGTCCTTGTTTCATTAAATCTGATTGTGGATTTGTCCTAATTGAAAACAAAAATAATTAGCATATGCGAGTAAAATCTGAATCACAAAGACAGGTGGAAAGGTGCTTAAGTATGGAGCGATGAAGCAGTGCGAACGCTTTGGGAGAACAATGAGGTCGCGGGAGGGAAGAGCAGCTCGGCGGGAAGCAGAATAGTGCCTTCATTAACGTGGAAATGAAACGCGTTAGCGGCTGCTCAAAATCATAGCCGGGCCCCTTATTTATGGGCGCCATTAAGCTGAGCGCACCTGCACCCGTACAGTGATCCGGGTCTCTCCGCGCCTGCCCTTCTCCCCTTTCACACAATAAGAGACCCATCGGGTTGCTTTGCTAAGGTCTTCTTTTGAATAATAATAATCCCTAATTATCGGTCTCATAAGTGCACTTCAGGTAAAATATTCTAATGGTGAATCCATTTCACACAATCTCATCTCTCGTCGGGTGTATTCATTTAGGCTAATTAATCCTTGAATACGCCTGTGAAATCAGCCCTCAAAGGAAGCCATGCAGATACAGTAGTATCTGCTGGGGAATAGACGCCATTACTGCCTCTAAAACCCTAATCTACAACAAGCCTTGCCTCAGGATTTTCAAAATGTGTCCTATTATCATGGTCCCTTGCTACACCACAAAAAATCTCATTACTTAACACTTATTGCTGATGACATCATCATCCCAAATTTGTCCCAACAAGACAAAAACTACATGCCCAGAATCTGCTGAGAAGGCTCTAGATTTGTGACATTTGTGGTATTTAGTAGGAGTGTAAATTAGCGATGCACGATAATATCGGAATCATATCGGTATCGGCCGATAAATGCTATGCTTAGATTTGCCAGATATTTTCAGCTGATATTTCATGACGCCTTTATTGTACGTTGGAAAGGTAGCGCTTGTGCCAGACATGCACAAAGTCTGAGGTGGGATTTTATCCTGCCCGCAGCTTCTGCCTAAAAATGTATGACATAATTTTGTGACAAAATTCTGAGCATGCAGTTGAGCGTTCGCAAGCAAAATGTACACAATATTAGTTGCTTATGTACACTATGTTAGTAGTGTAGCATAATCTCTTGATCCAGAGACGAGTATCCCGATCACCAGACCAACATCACCCTTATCAAAGGCAGATTTAACACATCACTTGCATTCATATCAAATCACAAAAAGCTAAAAAGCTAACAAAAGATATTTTTACTCGAGCTCAAGACATTTAAAGGGAAAACATGTTTCCTTTAATAAATATTGACAACCTGTTCAATATAAAGTGATGTTACAATATGAATGATGTCTGATCATTGGATCGATGTATTGTTACATCTATAGTATTTGGATAAATAATTGGACTGTACTGTTAAAAGGTTTAGTGTCACACGCAAGCAATGCAATCCAAAGCATAAATTGCATTAACATTTTACCAGCTTTGAAAAGATCTAGCTTGTCCTCTTTCTTACAGCTTTGTGGTAAAGTACATAAAAGGTCAGTCTATTCCGTCTAATATGACCCTTTAAAAAATACAGCGGTCTCGCATCTAACACTGCAACACTTCCTCATACTGTAGTCTGACCCTATGATTTAAGATCTCTTTAGAAAAAACCCTCAAATAAAGATCCTAAATCTAAGCAATATGTTGCTGGCATCACTTTAAAGAAGAAACAAGTCTGCATCTCACCAGGCTAATTTACTGCAGAGTAACTAGCACTTTTAATCCGCCCACGCTCAGAGAGAGGGGGAGTGGGGTGTGGGGGGTGGGAAACAAGCCCTCAAACACTTCGGCAGAACGACAAAGTAGAGGTTTGTCATTCCAACTCAGCAGGATGTTTGGCACTCACTTGACTCCCTTGGATGATGGTGAGCCTGTTCTTGCCATTGTAATCCACAACCTCAATGTAATCCAGATATGCATCTGCCCAGTAGACCAGTTTCTTCACCAGGTCCAGCGCCACAGTCGTCGGTTGCTCGACCTTATAATCCACAAGCCGGGTTCGGTTGGTTCCATCCATGTTGCAGCGTTCCAGTTTGGCAGTGTTTCCGTAGTCGGTAAAGAACAGCATCCTGGAAAAGAAGAAGTGTAATTACACAGAAACACAGTTGTGTGCGTGATGTTAATATGCAAGACAGCTCAAGGACTATGTAAAATTAGAGACATGATCCTGAGGAATTATATATTTGTAGATCATTTTGGCACAACATTAAATTGCACATATCACATTAATAAAAAATAGTTAGGTATGATTTTTAGAGACTTCTGACTTTCACTAATAGCTGGCTCACACACTTAACAAATAATTTTTCCAGGCTCTGGTTCACAACATGTTAACTTGCATAGCAGTATGTGAAAACCCAGCCACAAAAATAAAATGGTAACCATGATTCATTTAAATCTAAAAGAAAGGACAGCATAACAAGACAACAAACTCAGTCATTCACAACTAAAGAACAACATAACGTGTTCAGGTAGTCCAACTCTTGACGATAAAGCAATAATATGAGGCTAAAAGCCAAATCCTACGTTTCTGTCTCCAGAATACAACCGACAGATGCCGTAAACACCAATTTAATTAGAGGTTTAAATGGGAGATGCAGAATAGAAGCAATTCAAACTAAGCACCAAGCACTCCCACGGTGCTTAATTGCACCCAAAAAATCAACCAAGCACATGACAAAGATGAAAAGCTACTTCGTGTTCAACAGCTTTTATCACTAGTCTTTTTACTTTCAACACTTACCCAGCTCAGCACAATTCCTGCTAGGCTTTTGTCTGAGGTTTCGTCTCTTTTGGGGATAAAATTCCTGCATCTCATTAAACCTTCAGTCAGCTCAGCCATTAAATGAAAGATGATGTATTATGTTGACAAACATCAAAAATATTGATTTTTCTTTTTTGGTCTTATATGAAAGAAAAGGTCTTCAAAATTAATCTGGTCTCCAAAAAAGAAAAATCGATATTTTTGTGATGTTTTTCAACATAATCGGCCCGCACCTAAATAAATAGAACGCCGACTTCCGACTCATTACGGCAGATCGGGTCACATATGGTAAACATCAAGTACAAATCCTCACATTAACGTTAAAGAGACAGCAAGTACGTCACCTGCGGGTTTGACTTCTCTGTACTCTCAAAGCAGACAGCTCACTCCTCCCGCCCATCCAAAAAACTCACATGCACGTTTCATAGCAAAAGAGGAGGGAAGTGAGCATGCAGACAGAGAAGTGAATATCCATGCGCTTTCAAAGACAATAATTGGAGGTGGACGCAGAAGAAAAACTGAAGAAAAACAGCACCGCTTCTGTTATTCCATTCAAGAAACAGACGTAACTGCGTAAAAACGCATAAAAGGTGCTTCACAATGTAAACGTGCTGTGTGTGAGAGCGCTCGGGACACTCACAAGGAAGGCCGTCATTTGCAAAAATGCTCCAGTTCAGTGAATTCTCTCACTTTATTACAGACAAAACTCATATTTTAGCCGATGAATGCATGTATTAGCAATCTCATTTCATCTCAGACAAAACAAAGCAAAAATTCAGTCCAGTAGACAGCTCAGTTATGTCCACAGAGCTACTGAAGACATTTAGAAAATAATCTGTTGCTAAAAGCTGCAAAAAATTGCTGAGAATATGACCACTGAAGTTGCTGAGGAGGTAGTTTGCTAAGCAGCAAAAGCTTTAAGCTGCCATTGCCGCTGCGCCACAATTTATCTAAGAGCATTTCATGCGCATGGTGAAGTCTTTATGTAAACCTAGTTTATCCTTTAATATTACAAAAAGCATCTGATACGGCCAGGTCTGTGAAGCATGTGCATGCTCAGCTGATGACAGGACACACTGTGGCAGCGGCAAGCACTTAATCTACAGACGTCAAACGGAGATAGAGATAGAGTCAGTGTTAAGACCAGTCTGACAAATCCTGCCTGTCAGCCCGTGCAACTCTGTCTCTGAACAGGTGTAAAATCTACCTGGAATACAAATGCCACAATCCAGGCACTCTAAGCGCATTACAGTGACTACTCCGGGGTCCAAGCAACGTATCCACATAAAAAATAGCACAGTTGAGATGGTACAGCCTTAAATCACTATTTTTCCTGATGCAACATTCAAGTGAGTCGTCATGCAGGAGCCCCCGATAGTTCGCAGAAATTCATGAATATTCTTACTCATCTTTTCATAATGCTACAAAAATGACCAATTTGGTCTATTAGATTGGCCCGTATCTGCAAATAATATTTCCAGAGGTCTGTAACTGCCCATGGCGATTGGCAAAGAGATGAATATGATAATATCTCAGAATATACTTCTTTTTGCATTATCTGCTCCAATTTTAAATATAAATGCAAATGATATCAATCATCGTAATCTGTGGAATTAATTATTTGAAATGGCTATTGCCGAACTACCTATTTAAGTTAATCATGAATTCTTACTCTTAATGATACAATATATAAGGGGGAAATGAATTACAATGCACAGAAACACCAAGGAGACAGACAAGGGCAGAAGATTTCCATTAAGTAACAATTGGAGTTAAAGATTTGCTCTTGCAAATCAATGTATTACAAAAATATATTTATACCCCATGCAGTAGAGACAATATAATATATAGAATTTAATATATAAAGAATCATATCAAAATCAGCAGATAATTGCTTCTTAGTCATCCACATCAGACAGAGGCTTAGATTTGCCCAATATTTTTAGCTGGTATTTGATGATGCATTTACATGAAGGAAGCACAGTAAGAAACTTCAATACCAGGAATTTAATGACACATTTGAAGGCAAACCACAATGACAAATATACAGAGTACCTTAAAGTTACTAAAGTACCTGAAATGAGACTTCCGTGCCACCATACACAAAACCAAAACCTCTCCTGTGCTTGCGCTCAACTCTGCCTTTACAGCCATATAAATAAAGCAACATATTTCAAGAAAACATATCCACCAAAAAGTTATACATTTATTACATAAATTCCTAATTCAGATATATGAATAGCATCCTCTTTTCACCATATTCACGTACCACTTTACAATGACACGTGCCAATATCTTCACTCAAAATGTGTCAGAAGGCTTTTTCTATAAGTGTTTCTATAAGTGCTCAGTGTTTGAAGACCACTGATTAAAAACTGGAAATAATGCAAAATTTCTAATACAGGGGTATCCAATTTTTCTACTACTGGCATTGGCAGACATAAGGACGAAAAGCATCGGCTATTGGCTTCAACATAGTATGTATATATATAAAGGTGTGAACCTTTACTGCTCTATTATTGTGCCATAGCCAGAGAATCATGATAAAAAATAATGATTACAATCCAGGGATTTTCAACTGCTTCTGTCCCAGGCACTACCACTCAGACTAAGCAGGCTGCTTTTTTATTACATTTTAGATATTTTATTTCAGACATTCAGACATTTTAGACATTAAAATCATTACTTACAGATGCCCAAATCATCTGGAAATATATTGAAAAAGAAATCAAATGAAATAATTTTCAAAAAGTGATTCAGTAGTGAAACTGGATTGTATGTCATGGACCACCTGCAATGCCGCCACAGAACACTAGGGGGTAGCGGACTGCCGGTTGAAAACCCCTGATATAGTTGATTATGGTCTGCCACTACAGTCATGCAGAATCGCCCACGTCTGCATAGTGATGCATCAATTATGTGATTAAGTTTGGAACTACCACTGACACAACACGTCCAGACTCTCTGGTCATCTCCAAGTTGGACTACTGCAACTCTCTACTTGCTGGACTTCCACTGAAGGCAACTAGACCACTTCAATTGATCCTCATCTACAATCTCCTTAAATTATTGCGTACCACACCTTTACTGTAGAGCCTGCTCTGGCTTTATGTGGCTGTTCGCATCAGGGCCAGCTCCTTAACACTAGCCTTTAGGCCGATAATAGAACTACAACTACTAATAATGAAACAATATGGAATAATGGAACAGCACTGATCGAGCAACGTGTCACTTCTCCTCCTCTCTGACCATCAAGCACTGCTCGTCTCAGACCACTGCTACTCAGAAGAAGAGGAAGACATGCAACAAGACTCTTTTCAGTCTTGGCTCTCCAGTGGCAGCACAAACTTCCTCCTGCCATCAGAACTGTTGAGTCCCCTGCTGTCTTCAAATGTCGTTTGAAGACCCACCTTTTCTAGATGTATCTAGGGGACTAACTAACCCTCGTACTTTTACTCATGTTGTCTGTGCACTAACGCCAGACTTTTCTCTAACGGGGTTTGTTAAGTTGTGTAACGGCACGACAGTTGTTGATTTAAGTCTCACTTTACAGGTTGAGGAACATACATAGACTGGAAATTCAGTTATTCGGTCATAACATCATAAAATATATATTCAGAGTAACAGGACAGAGTTTGAGTTTGTAATGAATTTTGCTTTTTACAGCTTTCAAGAGCAGGGTTTTTCTTGCATATCAAAACGTGATCATGTGAAATTGCGTACTAATACAAAAGATAAAAGTCTTTGAATCCTTGGTCTATAATAGTGGTCTGAACACATCTAAACTGCACGATTTCAGGGCATCTAAGAGCATACAAAAAAGTGCCAATGACCTGTTCACATCGTATAAAAAAAGACTGTCAGAATTATGTCTATTTCTGCCACAAAAGACAGTTACAGTATAATCAGTTCTCTTCAGTAGTTTAATCCAAGCTTAAGAGAGAATTAAAACAGTCAACACATCTCATCTGTTCTCCCAAATCTTGGCCATTAGTCAGTCGCTATTCAAGGTGCAATGGCAAATCCACAATCTCGCACTTCAGACCCATGAATTTGCTTCCAAGGACTTTTTTCATTAATCTTGAATAGACTTGAACAAAAATGTGTCTCATTCCTCCAGTAGGGAAGATTATCAAGCAAACAAACAGCGAGGGGAGAGACGGTGAGCGTTTGTGGATCAGTGCACTGCGGCACTTTTATTCAACTCCGAATCATATTTCAGTCGCGGTCTCCTCTTATTGTGGCACGATGCATCCCTCGCCATCTTGTTGTGCATTTATTTCGAAGGAGTCGAGTTAAATTCAGAGTGGGGGTTAAACAGAGTTTAGCATTCATAATACGGAAGACGATACACTCCACCAAAGCCTCCTCGCAGCAGAGTTTTAGGAGTAAACTTCCCGATTCTTGAAAGCTGCAAAAAATAAGTGAACGAAACAAACAATCAAAAGGAGTAGAGGAGTGATTCCTTTGCGCTCTCCGTAAATGCTGCGCCCCATGCTGAGCTGTCATCACCAGCCATCCCAATTTCTTTTCTTTCCACACCATTGCTCCGGGCTTGCAGACCTCCTCTGCTCTCTCTCTCTTTTTCTCTCTCCGCCTCTCTCGCAAGCATGCAGCTGTGCCTTGCATCTCGCCAATTAGAGCAAGGGGAGCTGCAGAAGGCAGTTTGCTAAGAAGTTTCGGCACACTCCGACCTGTGCGCTTTCGTCTCCACCGTCTCCTGCAGATTGGGCCTCCCAGGGCTTCACTGCATTTCCCCACCTTCCTCCTCCTCATCGCAGCTCCAAACGTGGAGCAGCCGGCCGTGAACACGAGAGAGCATCATCATAAAATGGAAATCCTTGTGGATTAGGTTTACTAGCCCTAATAAATGCCATGTCAAAAAAAGCCAAAAAAAAAACCAGTAAGCATTTCTGGGACTAAAATATTATGCTCATTACCAAATGTATTAAAAAGACACAAAAAAGTTAATCCCCTGCGAATAGAGAAGTAGCAGCTCTGCACTTGTCTGATAGCGGTATAAGAGGGAAAGCAAAGGCCTTATACAGAGCAGGATTTCTTTTTCAATGTATGATATGGGTGCACAGAAAATGAAGGTGTACAACAAACAGACTAGAGTGCGGCTTTATAAAGCAACATGAACAGAAGGGACCCTAAGAAGAGGAGGAGAAGAGGAATAAATAAAATGATACTTCAGTTACTTCAATCGAGTTCAGCTATTCAAAACATAGCTGGTGGCATAATGGTTAGAGAGTTTACCCTGTGATCAGAGCGTTGCCGGTTCAAGTCTCACACCGGTAAAGGTACAACTGAAGGACTCATGAGCAAGATACCGTCGCCCAGCACTGCTCCGCAGGCATTGCACATCAGCTGCCCACTGCTCCTTCACGGATGGATCAAATGCAGAGATGTGTTCACATGACAAAATAACTCAACGAGTTAAACTATATTGCCTAAAGTATTGTGACATCTGCCTTTACACACACGAACTTTAATGAAATCCCATTCGTAATCCAATTAGGTTTTAACATGGAGTTGGCCCACCCTTTCCAACTGTAACAGCTTCAACTGTTCTGAAAGAATGGTGAATAATTCCCATAAACACATTCCTTATGGGAATTATTCACCATTCTTTCAGAAGAGCATTTGAGAGGTAGGTCACTGATGCTGGATGAGTAGCCCTCGCTCGCAGTCTCCGATCTAATTCATTCCATAGTTGTTCTATCAGGTTGAGGTCAGGGCTCTGTGCACGCCAGTCAAGTTCCTCCACACCAAACTTGCACATCCATGTCTTTACTGACCTTGCTTTGCTTTGTGCTGTCATGTTGGAACAGGAAGGGGCCGTCCCCAAACTGTTCCCACAAAGTCAGGAGCATGAAGTCTCTTGGTATGGTAAAGTATTACGAGTTCCTTTCACCTGAATTCAATGATTTGGCGGGGTGTCCTAATATGTGCCTCTGTCACACTTCCTGGTTCTGAACATTCTAATCAGTGAGGCAGTGCGCCATCACTTCCTGTTTACATCAGCTGTTTCAGAGGCAATGGCCGCCTCCCCTTGCTGGTGTTATTGCAGTGTACCTGACTGCTCTTCTTCAAAACAATGACTTAAATCAGAAGGGACGAGGATCTGTCATTTAATATACTTTGTGGAAGCACTTCTGTCTGTAGCTTACACTTTGACAGTGAGCTTCTGTACTTTATGTATCCATAGCCCTAAGGGTACCTACTTCTTCCTCAGCAAAAAACTTTGCTAACATTAACACTAACGTTAGACCCACCCTAAAGATGAGCACTGACCCGGTCGAAAACCGACTGCTGAGAGACTTGAGCCTCCCCTAGTTTTTCCAAGAAAACCTCTGTGGTGTAGCATCAAGTTTCAGACGTTTTCTGTCGCTGCTGGATGCATAAAAAAGCTCACTGTCAAAGTGTTAGATACTTTCACAAAGTACTGTATATTAAATGACGGACCTCCGTCTCCTCATGATTAACCTCACTCAGGTTTTCCATAGGTTTTCATCTTTAAAGTAATCGTGAAAGCTGAGGTAAGGATGCCGTTGTTTTGAAGTAGAGTAGCCAGGTACACTACAATAACACTGGCAAGAGGAGGCGGCCATTGCGTCGGAAACGGCTAATGTAAACAGCAAGTGATGGTACACTGGTTCACTGATTAGAATGTTCGGAACCAGGAAGTGTGACAAAGGCGCATACTTTTGCTAGGCCTTCTTGGTGATAACCTTGCGACAGCATCCATAGAATCTTTAAATCAGTGAGAGGCACAATACTACAGTGCAATCTCTGTAACTTAGTTCTACAGTCACGCTACTGTAGCAGCATTATTAGCGTTTTCATTGTGTAGTTTAATAAATGGAATCGGAACAACTTAGCTAATCAGCCAGGGGCAAGTATTTTAAAAGCGCTGCAGAACAAAGATAACTAAACCATTAACAAAAGTTCAAAGTGCAAGACATTCTATCATGTTCCAATGATCCCTGCACTACATCACGGCTGGGCAGCTCACCCTCAGATTTGAAGTCGACAATAACGCAGAAGTAACATGTTAAATTAAAAATAACTAGGCCCTAATTGCTGTTGAAACACTGATGCAAAAGCGGTGCAAAAAACTGTGGTTGAGTAAACCTTCTCCAATGACAGCAGAGCTGCAAGAAGCAGGGCAAAAAACTCTAGATCAACACTCTTTACTTCAGTTTAAGTGCTGTGTGTGTGTGTCATGAGACTTCTAAGAGGAAGAAGTGCTGTTTCAGGTTTCCTTCACAGTCCCGGGAGATTCGCCGGCGTGGCGTCAGAGCCGATCCGGTCCACACAACACGGACTGTTAAATGAAAACAGGCTGGCTGATTATTTCTAAAATTGCTACAATGTACGGGGAAAGCAAAGTTGTTACTCCAAACTCCAAACTTCAGCATGAGTTTTTGTGTAGCGTTGAGCCAGGCACAAAAAGAAGTGCCAAGGCCGTATTAACGAGTTCCAGTTTTACATATTTATTTCAGTAGCAACCTGTGAAAAAGTCAGCGCACTTTGTATTCTCTGCTGAAGCATCTCTCGTAAAATTTCAAATGAGAATGTCGAAGGCCACTGACAAAAGAAGGCAGGTTGCGTTTGGAGTTAGATGCAGCGAGTGCAGCGGCTCCCGGGTTATTTATTTCTTATTTTTGCAACAAGTACCAAAGAGCAAGCAGGCCAGGCATTCAGTCCCAAGGCTGGAGCGGCTGGAATTGATGGCCTTTTTTTCATCTGTGGTCTTCGCTGCAGCCTTAAACACTGGCTCAAAGATTCGGCTGTACTTAAGGGAGCCTCATTAAAAAACCTGCAAGGAGTCTCCATGCTCCATCTGTCCTTGCGCTCGCAGGAATATAATGGTAGCCTGGCTCTGAGGAGCTGTGTGTTTCAGCTCGGTGGGAATATTACCGCAGAGTCCCCCCCTTCCCCCTTTTTAGCCGCTGATAGCTGGAATAATCACGCCGCCATTCTCTCCCCCGAAGATCCTTTGTGTTCTTTCAGTCATTTCTCCCCAAACATTTCCACAATTTCCACTCGACGTGAAGATTCAACCGGTCCGATTCAGAAGCGTATTTGTGGTGTCAGAACAAAACACGTTTGGGAAAAAAAAAAAAATCCAGCAGAAGTCTGCAGGGGCGCTTTACGCCGAGCGACATCGGATAATTCATGGAATACTAATGAAACTCCTGACAAGAGCCGCCGCCGCCGCCACGGGCAGACGTGTTCGTGGAGACGAGCAAATATTTAACACGGGGACTGCTGCATTCGAGACACATTTGTATAAATGTTTCAAAGCTCGGAATCCAGGGCTGTGCGCTAAGTTTAAACATTTAGACAGTTAATAATTAGCATTGTTCAAACTGAGACTGCCACGCTTTTGTCGTAACTTGCAAATATCTTACCCACCCCATGAGAGGATCCACGGCTATTCCTTTCGGGTTTAACAGGTCCTGGTCGATTATGGTGACGCAGGTGTCCCCACTCCGGCTGCAAATGAATATTTTCGTGCTTACTCGGTCCACAAAGTAGAAGTTGCCCGTCAGCCAGTCAATAGCCATTTGTTCAACATCTAAATTTCATGAATAAGATAAAAGCGGAGAAATGCAATAACGTCAGTGTAGGAATAAGATTAAGATGCATCAGTAGAAATTTCACAATTGTGAATGATGAATGCCAGAAACAAGAGAAATGATGTCTGACAATATTGTGGAATTAATCATTTAGTAAATGACAATCTCTTCAAGCATCAGACAAAGGCATCCTGTCATGTTCATCCATGTATGAAGCTGCCATGTGCCATATCAGAACGCAGATTTGAGTTGACTTGCGTTTAGGAGTCAGGTGTAAATGCGCTGTTGATTACACATCAAATTATCAGATTCAAATAGGTATACACTTACATGTATATATATGTATAAAATGTATTAACAAAATAATACATTTTCTGTAAATTCAGTGGAACTTTTCCAAGCAAAGCGTTTCTGTGCACGCTCAACGCATGCTCGAAACACTCATATTGAAGTATGCCAAGGGTGCCACAATTGGCTTGTATTTTTACGCAATTGACAGTAAAACATCCGTTTTTATAATGTTTTATTTATTTAAAATCCAGTTTTTTGTGGCACTCTTAAATAAAGGCGCTTTTTATGCCATTGAAAATGCCACTTAATGCACTGTAAAATGCCTGGAAAAGGCGATCTAGTAAGGTTTGCTTTTGGCATTCCATAGACATGAGCACGAGGGTAGGCAGATCTGTGCGTACACAGAGTGTTTCAAGCACACATGTAGGCAGAGTTGAGTCCACGCAAGAATATGCTTGCAAAAGTTCCACTGAGGCACAAATATAAAGCTATACTATTCGCTGGCTAAATCTTCGTGGCACCGTGGTGAGTACTGCAAACCGTCATCCAAATGATGCATTGATATTTTGCAACATCATGAAAAAAACTACACAGTATCATATGAAACAAGAGATGTTTTCCTTTTGTCATCCAGTATTTTCCGTCATATAGCACAGCCCTACACAAATGATTCTGATATGATACCGATTTTGGACTTCAAGGAGCATCGATCTGAGTGACTGAAACCCTGTGTTGCTGAGGGAAAGATTGGTGATTTGATTCTAAGTCACTGTGGGACTTCTGGCCAAAACATGTAGCTTCAGGGTGACTTCCCTGGCTATAAAGAAATGTCTCTAGATAATGCTATAAATGTGGGGCTGAACCACTCAATTTAATTACTTGTTTATGCTGGTGGTGAGCATTAACATGTAATTGATTAAGTTTGCATTCATTTGTAGCTTGTGATTTAATGCATACACTTTGCTCTTATTTAATCAGCTTATTAATGGAACACTGAAATCAGATCAGTAGTCAGCATCAGCCAACACCTAAGTATTTCTGTATCAGTACCAGAACTGAAAAATTTGGACTGGTGCATCTCTACATTCAAATGCATCTCCTCTGTTGATATTTTCAAATATCAAATCTGAGTTTACATTAATATTCCTTTCGCTGTGCATTAGAGCCTCGGAGGAGATTTTGTGCCAAATGCACCAAATGCTTTGTGTAACTCCCTCCTTGGATGATAATTCACCTACAAGGAGTTATAGACAGGTAATGAATACAAAATAAAATCCAACACGAGAAAGAAATTGCAGCTTCAGTACAGTAGGAAGAACACAGATATTTCTTTAGAAAGAGAGGATTCGGGGGCTCTGAAGATAACTTACGGTGGAGACTTTGTACCGTCTTTATTTCTCGTTCTTTGGAAAAGCTGCCTGGTTTCCTCATCTTGGCACACCAGAGGTGTCCAATGGACTCGGAGGATGTGACCCAGCATGCTGATTCCTCGTTGTAGTTGAAGTCCAAGGCATGGGTCCCATTTGTGTCCAGGAGTTTTAGAGTCTGCATGCCGGATCCGTTCAGAGCCGTGATTACAATATTATCCAAGCTTCCAATCAGTAGAGCCGCAGGGCTCTCGCCAGGCTCTGAAACAAAAACACAGGCAGAGTGGTGACAAGTCGGCATGAAGTCAGACATTTGCCAGGCTTTAGAAGCATTCTGTGTTTTGAGACGTGGTATTTGAGGTCTGGGAGCGGGAACAAAGGCTAGAAGCATTATTTTACACTACATTCGAACAGGCTTTAATTGCCAGGGCTAATTGGTTGTAGTATGCACTTGAAGCTGTGCTTGACAATCTCCCATCCTTTCAGGCTTGGGAAAGGAGTTGCAGATGGGGTTGGTTTGAGGCTAGTTGAAATGAAAATGCCAGCCAAGTTTTAAAACAAATTGGCTGTCATATAGACCTTGAGCACCTTCATTGTTGTGCACTTTAAAGTAATGACCATAACAGGCCATAATAAATGAAAATGCAAAAAGTAATAATATTTGCACCTACTTAATGAAGAAAAGATGTATATTAAGAATAATGATCAAAGTTCATGATGCAAGTCATTCACTTTTGCACTTTTTCTTTCTAAATTTGCTCATTACAGCTTCTAAAAGCTCAATTTAAAATGTAGCTATTTTTAGTGTTACATTTGCAGATAATATGCAATCTAACTAAGTTTCTTGTAAATAGGCCTAATAGGCAATATCTCAGGCCTTTAAATAATGATAGGCTTAAAGACTCAGTAAGGTCTTTAAAGACAAAGCCGTCCTTGGTTTGGTAACGTGAAATGTGTCAGAAAAGTGCATGTGAAAAGATGTGGAAAACCCCTGATTTTTGTTTTACGATGTTGTGGAGTTATGTAGTTTAACAGTTTAACAGTTTTTCATGCTAGGTCTCAGTGGGTGAGACTGCTTAACCAGTTGTAAAAAACTCTAAATGATTAACGAATGCATGAGAACACAGCTAATCCGTATGAGCTAGCTCAGATGTGAATTATAGCGGTTGGCGTAATGCATGGTAAATGTACGTTAGCAAACTATCTGCTCTAATCTGTCAACTCTCTCGTTTTTTCTGTGTTGCTCTGTTATTTTAGCCTTTCGCCCCACTGTCCTCCTGCTTAAATATTTCCTCGGCATTATTGACTGTGCTCAATATCCTGTCACTTTCTTCATCTCTTCCAGTGAGACTCATATTGCCATGGTACAACAAGGGAAATTTTTACATAGTTTTACTTGCACGACTTTAGAGTGATCTTTTTAACAGTGCGTGTGCATGCATGTGTTTTACAGTCGATGGGTAGGGGCTCTGTATTAGTGGACAGTGCTCTAGCGCTTTGAGCCGACACGCCTACAGCATCCCAGCACAGAAAGTACCGCCTGTATTTTCACTACTTTGAGATTTAATTTTACCTATGTAGCAATGTTCACACTCACTCAAAATTGACAAGGTGATTAATGACAACTGTTTCTTTGATATGAGTAACTGATAGCAGACATTAATTTGACCTTAATAGGTCTTTAAGGGAAAAAGGCAGGTGAGACAAGGTAAATTACCTTCTCAGTCGTCACATGTTTGCTTATTGGAAGAACACATCAGAGATATTATTTTAACTTCCTTCAACGTAAGAGTCTTCAGGGCCATCGCAGATAGCGTAGAGACTCTGCACACTGCATCTTTATTTCTCGTGAAAATTCATAGTGCAAGTTATATTTTAGCACTTTATATAGCTTTATAACTTTATATACTATATTATAGCATATTATATAGCACTTTCTAAAGTGTTGTTAAAGCTTCTAAAAGAACAGCTCACTTTTAGAAATGTAGCTGCTTTTTCTTTTTACATTTGCAACCGCAAAGTGGCAAAGTGTCTTGTAAACAGGCCTAATAGCCAATATGTCAGGCCTTTAAACAAGGCCAAATTGAGACAAGGGAAATCATCTTCTTAGCCATTACAAGTCATCTCAAAAAGGCACCGTTTGCCTGTCCTCAGGATTTTACTTTCCAGAATTGGAGAGAAACCATCATTTACCAGGACAGGAGGTTCAGGTCTACAAGCTTAATAAATGCTATAAATCAACATGTCCACTCAAAACTACTAAAACTGAACACCATCCCTCACCATCACACAGCAATTACTCTGTGAGATAACAGGAAGGTTTCTTTATTCCTGAAACACCAAGCATCTGCCTCAACATTTCTACCTAGAGAATTATCAAGATGCCTGTGTGGCAAAAAAAAAATAGAGAATGTTGTACTTAATGTTGTATTATTGGAGCAGTTGGTAGTGTAACGGTTAGGAAGATGGCTTCCTGATTAGACAGATGCTGGTCCCAGATCAGGAAAGGTACCACTCAGGTACTCGTGAGCAAGGTACCATCCCCCAGGCGCTGTTAAAAAAGCTACCCATTGCCCCTTCAAAAAAAGACAAGAAACAAAATGAAAACAAAATATTCATTCATTCATTTTCTGAACTGCCTAATCCATATCAGGGTTCGCAGGGACCGGAGCCTATCCCGGGACTACGGGGGCAAGGTGAGGACCAACCCTGGGCACATGCCAACACACCACAGGAAAGCAGTCCCACACACTCACACAATCACCCTCTCAGTCACCTTATGGAGCCAATTCAGAGACACCAATCAACGGACAGTGCATGCTTTTGGCACGAGGAGAGCACCATGCGAACACGGGGAAAGCACAGAAACTACAGACAGAAAGGCCATATGGCCGACCCGGTGGTCGAACCCGGAATAATAATATATGATATATATTAAAATACTCACACACACACATCTTATTAAACATTCACCCACTTTATGGGTTTTTCATACTCTGGCAGTCTCCGTCCCATGGCCTGGGAGTGAGAATGCACCGGAATTTATATGCATGAGCTTTTACAACTAATGGAAACCCCATAGTTATCCTTGCGCTTCAACCTCCTTCTGCTAAATTAATATTAATGTGGGTGAGCTGTGAGTTCAGTTAAGTTTATGGGTAATGATATTCAGTTTATTCCTCCTAGGAAAGCAGTCACATTGATTAAAAGCAGGTCTGATGCTACATCTACCAGCAAGGTGTGCTGTGCCTTCCAGCTATTTCCCACTGAGCCTAGTGTCCCTGCGTTTCCAAAACATGTGCAAACTGGTTCCAGAGCACTGGACCAATAAATACGTCAGGGCCCTCCACCTCTTTTTTTAGGTCACTCTTGTGCACCATCCGTTTACGGTTTCACAAGCAGCAACATATTGTCACTCATTATTCATTGTTTGCATTGTTCTTGTCATTATTCATTTATTTCCAAGACGGATATTTACATCAGCGCCTGACGCAGGATCCCTGAAACTGTGGCGTTTCCTTTGGTGGGACCAATGAAAAATGCAGAGCAAGCCTGGAAGTGACACCAGGCAGCTCCATAATCACAGTAATTAACTTACTCCCTCTAACCTTTACGAAAGCCGAGCGCTAATAATGTTAGCAGGTGAGAGATAAAAGAGGCCACTCAAGTCCATTCACCGACGGCGGCTGAAATTCCAGCAGCGGCTAGAATCTCACAATCCATCACGCCACCCGGACAACATTTGGCCGCTTGATTAAAAACTACCAGCAGATATTAGGCCAATTGACTGTGATTCCGTCTAAAATTGCTCTTAGGTTTCCCCTCTGAAAGCCCCATTGCAAAACAACAGATTGAATGATAAACTTGATTGGATTTCTGACTCGTGAGGCGGGACTCTGCCAGGCAGGTGCCATTAGGCATGTAATCAATGAGTGGCTCTGATAGAGACAGAGAAAAGCCGTCCTTTAGACTCGCCTCTTCATAAAATCACTCTCCACTTAATCCTCCACGTCTGGCTTATCTCCAGCCAAAAAGCTCCATTATTTGTCTTTAGCCATTGAAAAACAAGGTGGCTTAAGACATGGTATTACTCAAGCCATTTTTACTAAATTTAATGAACATTTACTCAGGAATATGCTGGAAATAAAATACTGGAGATTTAAAGGTAGAGTGTATTTAAATAAAGATGGCACCGATCCGATACATGATCGGAAATCAGTCCGGTAACAACTTAAATAGCTGGATCGTGTATCGGTGGCACTGGGCCGATCTGTGGAGCTAATCTGTAAATGTGCGCGTGCTCAATTGGTTATGCATGGGAAGTGGCATTGCAGTACAGTTGATTCGACATTCCTACATACTGATATGACAATGAGCAGAACTAGCAACACAACACACTACAACTCCAAAAGAAAATCACGTGATTATACTGTTTAATTTCCCTAACAACACCAGTTCTTGCTCGCAATCTCTGTGTTCCTGATGGTTTTAGCACTCCAGGATTAGGGACCATCACAAAATTACAAAACTGTGTTTAAACGAATCATTTTTGAGATGTTATCTTGATAATAAATAATTTAGCATATACATATGGGTGTGTATTTCCTTAAGTATAATCTCAGTCATGACATTTTTAAAGCATTATTTTCTGTTTTCTGTACACTGTATCAGACTTGTATCATATCGGCAGATATATATCGGTATCGTATCGGACATAAAAAGTGGTATTGTGTCATGTTTTCTTTAAACATAGAAAAGAATACACTAAGGGTGGCACGGTGGAGCAGTGGTTAGTGCTGCCGCCTCACAGCGAGAAGGTCCTGGGTTTGAGCCCCGGGTTGGCCTTGGGGACTTTCTGGGTGGAGTTTACAATTCTCAGGGTACTCCGGTTTCCATGTGGCAAGTTCACGATCACTCACTTTTACATCCACTGGAAGTTCTGTAGCCTTCCTATTAACACAACTGGCCCTGGAGTACAGTACGTCTGACCGAAAAGTATCAGTATCGTCTGCTGTAAATCTTGAACTGAAAGTGAACATTTCGTACCTGAGAATCCCCAGCTTCACCAGTAATCTATATGTTTGAAATGTGAAATGTAGGTCTTATATATGTCCTGTGGATGTGTCTTGCTATAAAATATGAGTTGACAAGCTAATGGTGGGTCATAAACTGAGAGTGAATGAGTTTTAAGAAGTGACACATGCTGGACGTAATTACGATGATTAACCGCTTGCTCTTCATACATAAAACATTGTTTTATTACACAGGGTTAAATCTGTAGCTTATAAGTAGGATTTCTTGCATATTGTGTTTTACAGTGATGGATATTTATTTATTGTTTATGTGTGAACATAAATTGAAGAAGGGTGCACTTCTCCCGTCGTTAATTCCTCTGGCTCTTACCCTGTTCGGCTTTGCAGGAGTGTCTGTTGGACTGCAGGCTGTACCCATCTGTGCAGCCACAGCGATACGAGCCGTAGGCGTTCATGCAGGTCTGGCTGCACGTCCCGTACACTGCGCATTCATCATGATCTGCACATAGAGGAAGAGTCACTTATGACAAATTAGGTGTGCTCAAACATGACCCAAATACATAAAACCCGCTTAATGCGGCCTCGCCGTGCCTCCCGTAAGCGCCGTCTCACATCAGCAGGCCCGTCCTGCCGCGAGGGGGTCTCTAGAGTTTCGCCTATTTAGAAAAGGAGCATGGGATAATCTAGCCAGAGCGATTACTGATTAGTCTCCACTGACTTGTGAGGTTTGAGGATTAGAGCAAGCACTAGCGGTCTGGGGCTGAAACGATTCCCCAAGAAAATTAAGAAACTCAATGACGAAAAACACTTCTTCAATCTTTGATGCAAAATTTCATTGCAACATTCATTTAATCCATGCTAAAGATTTGTGAAGCTTGAGCTTCATTCATGTTATTACATTATACATTTACAGCACATTAGATTTACTATTTGTATTTCCAGTATTTAGCAGACATTCTTATCCAGAGTGACATACAATAGCGCATTGTAAATCATTAAAATCATGAAAAAACAAACAAAAATAGATTTGATATTCATTTCCAAAACCAAAAGAACAAAATGAATAGTGGGCAAAAAATGAAAAATTAGGGCCTATTTTCCATTTCGTTTTTTTTTTATTTTAATTGAATGCAAGTGGCATGACCCAGAAGTGACCGTTATATGCAATCGTTCCAAAACTAAATAAATAAATAAATACAGCCTTTATAAGAGTGCCAAAACACTGGCGTTCTTGGCCACTAGTTTTGTAGAAGTATGTGACAATGAGAGATACTTCACACTTTGTTCCTAAAGTTTTTTACCTTTTTTATTTTTGCTTTAAATGAGAAAAATGAATGAACACATGATACAAGTTATCGCCCACTAACACACTGACAAACAAGCATACACTCACGCATATGGACACACAAGATCCATGTATCATTTGTTAATCTGATTTTCACATTAAAATCCAAAAACATTATCATTTCATTCATGTTCATTTCCAAAACCAACATGGAAAAAAAGCAAATGTCTTTTTCTGAAACATGCACTGTTATTCTCTTTTGCTGTTTTTACACTAGGGGTGTGACCCAGAAGTGACACTAAAGTGGTCAACCCCGAAAATTATATATACCGCTCCTTTTTACTGCTCATAAAAGTGGAGAGCTTTGTTTTGTTCCATGGCAGTATGAGCATTCGTTTTCTGTGTGTACAGGTCTCTTCCAGGTCAAAACAAGTGCATTCGAAAAAAACCCAAGTTGAACATGAATGAGTGTTTTCCGTTATTTTTATGTTTTATCCGAGCGCGTAAGAATGGACAGCTCCATTTAGTTCTGTGGCAGTAAGAGGGTCACTCATCTTCATCTGAGATTTTTGATTTTTTTTTTTTTTTGTCTTTGGTGTGTAACACTGAATAATGCCACTTGCTTTCAATTTTTCAAAACAGTTGGAATATGAGTGAGAGATTTCTGTTCATTTTTTTTTTTTTTTTAAGCACAAAATGTGAAATCTGAAAGGAACTTGTTATTTTTGTTGTTTGTGTTATCATTCGGGTTTTGATTGTGAAAGAGAAAGGCCGAACGATACCCATATCAAACACACAGCTTTGTCACTTGTAGAAAAGATATTGCACATAACACAACAGTAAGCAGTATTACAGCCATGCTCATGACACATCATTTCAGACTGGCGGATTCTAAAAAAATAGTCTATCACTCTTTGAGAAGTCAATGCCATGTGTCAAATAAAGGCGGACAGAAAGTGTGAGAGGACACCCCAGAGACTGATAGCCCTTGTCCCCTTCTCCTTCAGCCAATCTTTCATTTGACGACATGGCCACCGGCGAAGGCCGGAGTGGGCCAACCCTGATCGAGGGGGTTTACCTCTACAGCTGCGGCCGTCCTCGCCCACCTCAAAACCGTCTGCGCAGAAGCAGAAGGTGCCATTTCTGGTCATGATGCAGCCGTAGCGGCAGTGCAGCTCGTGGCAAGCTGACAGGAGTTCTGCGAGAGGAAGAGAGGGAAGAGAGAGAGAGAAAGAGAAAGGGAGGAGGGGAGAAAGAGATGTAAATTGCTTTTTGATTTCCCTCTCCTCGATCTGCTCCCTCAGCCGTCAGCGCTGGAGATGCGTGGCCCTGCGCTGACAGTCCTGAGCCGGAGGCGGGGATCAATAGAGGCGCATGCAGAGAATCAGAGAGACACTCCAGACAGAAACAAGGCGATGAAATTACGCCAACACTTGTACCTGTTCATTTGGAAAAAACAGAAGCGGAGCATTGCCACTTAAATTGCCACTTTGCTCTCCGAAAACTTTCAAAAGCGCTTCTTCTTCGGCCTAATATTCGTCTTTTTAAAAAGTTGAGGCTTCTTCTTCACCAACACTGAACCGCCAATTTGCACTCATCACTCTAGCTGGTAGAACTACTTAGGTATAACAGTGCACATACATCCCATCCTATTTTAGCATTATTACCATTCAGCAGAAAGGAAACGCTCTCATGTGCAGACGATTTTTGGTCAAATGTGCCATAGTCCAGCAGTTCGGCCTTTGTTAGCAGTGTCATCTTCTGAAAACAGCCATGTGACTTAATACCACTTAGGCCTAACAGGCTGTCCGACCACATAGGGACTGAAATCTCAATACCCTGACCATGCACTCAATAACTGATTACGCTCCTGCAAATGCTCAAAAGGAAAATAATGAGCTGGGGATGAAAAGCAAACTGCCTTCCATTCATATACTTCAGTCGAGGACATTTTACATGTCACTACGTAACACAGTGATCTGACTACGAGTGATAGCCATGGCGTAATGGAAAAGCAGACAATGGGCAAAAATAAAACTTCACACAGTCAACATAGTAGCTAATTACATTCTCTGCAAACTTAACCAGATGCTTCGTCCCTTCTTGTTTCGATCTCTGATGTTGTGGGAGTAAAATACAGATTTTTTTTATCCCACACATTTAACTATTCAGGTTCCTTCCGGGGCGATTACCAAGACATTGTGGAGCAAGAGACTCATATTTAGTATAACTCATTTTATAAAGCTAGTAACATGCTTAATATACTTCTGCCTTGGGTAAAACTTAGTTTTAAGGCTTGTAATAGAAGTAATTCACATGTACCGCTTTCAGAAATGAAGTTATTCTATGACCTTAAAACACAATATTATAGCAAATAGAAAACAAACTTCTATCAGTAATCTCAAGATTATCTACAGATTATCAAGAGCTAGAGCTGGGCGATATGAACAAAAATATTACCACAATAATTTGTCATATTGATCAATTTCGATAATTATCATGATATACAGTCATATTATGTTCGCCTTTTTATATTCTTATACAAATTGAATGAAATAGTTAAAATAATCAAACAATACTAAAGAAACTTGAAGCATTCTGAACACTGCTGTAAAAAACGTCTCCAGCTACATCTTTTTTTCTGCTGAAGGCGCTTAACGCTCTGAACGCTAAGGCTCATCAGATTTGTATTAAAAATAGGCGCTGCCAGCGTTTTTTTGCACGGAGAGCCGTCAAAACCTCACAGCGTGCTTTCTCAACACTTGTTGTTGCTGAGTTGCTGAAAACGTCATCCGGCACTTTCGCGGTCATTCCTATTTCATGTAAACATTGTAACATGTTCTTTTCAGAGTTTAGATGCCACAAATCGGCGTCATCGTGATGCAATCTTCTTTAACTGTCTATGGATGCCACAGGATTTAAATGTTTATTTTTTTCCGGCAGGGACGCAGTCAAGCTGGAGGGCATTTACCACGCAGCTTCTTCGGGTGCAATGGGCAAATTTTCATCGTTGGCCGTCATTGGCTGTTGTGCTGGTGTTATGCCGAGCCCACTTGCTATGCGACAGGCCAAAGACATTGTCTATCTCAACGCATTGTCGCATAGTGGGAAAACAAGTGTGATCAAATTTTATAGCCTACATTTATCATCACCACATTTTTTGTGATAAAAATTGAGATTGTTTTATCACACAGCACAAGTTTTATTTGTTATTGTTTTATCAAGTTGAGCACACAAATCACAAGCATGTTTAATATAGCAAAAAACATGCAAAAGTGAATATGTCAAGAGTAATTATTTGTCATTGTGAACACATGACAGCACACCACACAGCGCATCACAACGTTATGTGACATCTGCATTTGACCCATCCGTGCAGGAGCAGTGGGCAACTAACATGGGTAGCGTCCGGGCAGCAGTACCTTGCTCATGAGTACCTTTACCGGACCGGGATTCGAAACAGCAATCTTCTGATCACGGGGCGAATGTCTTAACCGTTACGCTGCCAACTGCCCCAAAAAGAGTTTGAACACATGAAAGCAGACTCAAAAATGTACACCGCAGATGAATGTTCTATATCATGCATTCCACAGTGAACAATTATAGTCTTAGTCATATGTGATGTCCTAAATTAATCATAAAAAGGTAACATGTTTCACCAAGGTGTTCTTCGATTTAGTACATAATTACTACAAGAACCAGCCAATATCTGCCTGTAACATAGTATCTACCCAGCACTGTCATTAATGTGGTGGTCAGTGTAGCTGGAGGACACATCCAATGAAATCTATGGATTGCTTCAAACCACCAATTGATTGTGGTAACACACCTACAGACCTACTAAAGAAGTCATCGGGGAGCTCTATGAAAATGACAAGACAAGCATCCAAACCGCAAAGAATTTGTCTTGCCATTTAAAATGAATGGAAATGACAAACCTCAAAGCTGAGTGGAAATGGCAAAACAAACATCTATATCAGATTCCTTTCTGTGTAAGGTGCTTGTCTTTTCATTTACATACAGGTTTGATGCTTCCCATTATGGCTTCCTTATTAGTTCTGTAGTTGTGTTACCACAATCAATTGGTGGTTTGAAGCAATCCATAGATTTTATTGGACATGTCCTCTGGCCACACTGACCACCACATTAATGACAGTGCTGGCTAGATATCATATTACTGAAAAAAGCATTAGTGGAAACCATCAAGCTTGTGTGGAAATGACAAGACAAACACTAGGGATGTTGAAATCACGTAATCGTTGCATCAACATGGACAAATTTGCATTAATGCAGTGGCAGACTATAATCGATTTATATTAGGATTTCAACCAGCAGTCCGTGGCGGCAATGCAGGTGGTGCGTGACGTGTAATCCAGTTTCACTACAGAACTCACTTTAAAAGAGTATTTCATGTTTTTATTTTTCAAAACATCTCCACACAAGCAAACGCATAGTGGACAGCTGCAGACTACTGCTTAGTGTGAGTGGTGCTCCCTGGGACAGAACCAGTTGAAAACCCCTGGATTATATCATAATGACATTGATTGGTGATTTTCTGGCTATTAGGGGTGCACGATTCAGAAAATCTCACAATTCGATTCCGATTCTTGGGCTCACAATTCGATTTAAAATCAGAACTCCACTCTGCGCAACATAGACAGCAAAGGAGAATTGTAAACATGCGACCATGTAGAAGCAGAGATGACGTGCCATTGTGTAAATAAGATAACAAGACTGTTAGTTTGTTTAATAACAGACCTGCTCTTTAGGAAAGATAACCTTAAATGGCTTCTGTTGTGGACTTGCGTCGGGGGAAAAAGTAAACTAGTGCTATTACATTAGTTGAAAAAATATGAATCTTTTTTTTTTTTTGGAATGTATGAATCGATTTTGAATCGGCAGAGAAAGAATCATGATTGGATTCGATTTTCTCTGCACTCCTACTGGGTACTGCATAAAAATCCCGGTAGTAACTATGGCTGCCTAATCTGTGATCCATGTGCAATCTGCGGGCAATGTGATATAATGTAGAAAAATTGAATTGTAGACCTGAGTATCGATATCGAATCGTGAAACCAGTGAAGGTTAACATCTAAACCATAACCACTTAAGACAGAAATCAAAAGTAATATTCAACTCCATTCCAAATTAGAGTTGCTTTAATAGGCGTACAAAACTCAAACAAATTGTACAGAAAGAAGCTATAAGCCATTTGTTGGGCAAAGTGTATATTTAGGCAAAGTTAGTCTACAATAATAAGATTGCAATCTGTGGAGCATTTTCAACCACAAAAACCTATTTAACTGATATATACGGCAGTGATAACGATTATATAAAAACTTTTGAAATGTTGCTGTACCTTAAAAACTCACACACACTCAAATACTACTATACTATAAATGAGGCCATGGTAGCAGGGAGTTGGCCCCATGATCAGAGGCTTGTCGGTTCAAATCTAGGACTGGTAGGTACTACTGAGATACTAATGAGCAAGGTACCGTCCCCAAACTTTGTTTAAAAGCTGCCCACCGCTGCTTCACAGATGGGTCAAATTCAGAGGTCTCATTTCATTTGATTGCTGTGCTGAGCTGTGTGTGATGAACATGGCAAAATAATCATTTACTTACTCACTATAAAAATATCAGAATCTCACAAGTTGTGAATATGGTAGAGGCAGTGTTGGGGAGTAACGAGTTACATAAAGAAAAAAAAAAGTAATTTAATTACAAAATAAAAGTAACAGTAATCAGTTACATTACTTTGAAAAAATGTGTAATTAAATTATAGTTACTTTCAGGAAATATTCAGGATTACAATTTCAGTTACATCTCAATATCTTCTGCAGAAACATTGGCTATATGTTTAATAATATAATTGTTTTGCCATTTTGCACAACATCCTCCATTTACAGCTGAAAGTCTGATACTATTCCGATACGTCTAATTGGTTCTCTTATCATGTTTGAATTTACAACACCCACTTGCTGCTGGATCTACAGCCTACAAGCGGTTTGAGCTGCAGTTGGAACTACAATGTAGGCCTAGCCCATTGCAGGAAATAAAAATTAGCTGTAGTGAGCAGACACTATACTGTATGCACAATCAATCCCACACGAATAGACAACTGCTTATTCAGTGATGTTCACCAAATGTTGAATGTCAAATATTTGATTTAGCAGGCATAAGTATTTAAAGATCAGCATGATCTCACAGTAAAGCGGTGTTGAAGTCGGACATGGCTGTGGCTGTGCTGACGGAGTTTAAAATGACAGCAGTCAGTGTTGAGTAATGCTGTAAGGTTAACCAGGTTTCAAAAAGTGAAAATGGTTGACAGTAGAGAAAATTCATTCAAAATGTAGAAAAGTAATCAAAAAGTAATCAAATGTAATTAGTTACATTACTTTGTTAAAGTAATTGAAATAGTTACACTACTATTACATTTAAGATAGGGTAACTTGTAATTGTAACGCATTACATTTCCAAAGTAGCTTTCCCAACATTGGGTAGAGGTTATCTGTGTCTATAGTGATTGTGTGTTGTAAGAAAAATTTTGTTTTAAAGTATCCATTTTGTGTTACTAACAAAAGTGGCAAGAGATACTGCAGAAGCCTTTCTTTTTTGTTTGTACACCAAGTCAGACTTGCATGTTTTTTGAAAATCTGAAATAACTCTGAGTACACTGTTGACACGATTGTGCTTTTGTACTACACCTGATGTGAAGATTACAAGGGCGGCACGCTGATGTGAAACATTCGACGGCACACTTTATTCACTATGTACATAGTGCATTCGATTCAACAAACATGGCAAGTCTGTGGAGAAACAGCTCAAAAATACATATTTGTACATTTATTATGGCATTTTTCTCCTGTGTGCGGCAGCCGTCACTCTCTTTCTATCTTGCTAAGGTCTCTGTGGAACAGGAGAGTAGCAACCCACAATTACTTTCACGCAAAGCTGGCGACAAAAGACGCAACACATTTCTAAAAACGACTGTTTGGCATACACTAAAATATGTGGCAGCGGCTTTTGTTCACTGAAGTGTTACTGTGGGCGTGGATTTAATGAGCACTTACAATTACAACAACAGCTAACAATTTACCAGAGTCAGATAAATTGAATGATGTAGAAACACTCAAATATGCAAAACTCTCATTCGACACATTTAGGCAGCAAATGCTATGAGCAGGATAAAAGTATAAAAAATCTGTGTTGGTTCCACAACCTCATCTCAAAAAACACTAGATTTTTTGTTAACAATTTTTTGTCTAAGTCAAAGTAAACTTTGTCATCTCTGCTATATACTGTACACGTATACAGAAAGACGAGACAATGTGGCTCCAGTTTTAACAGTGCACAGAACAAGGAACAAATAAGGTACAGAATCAGCAATATATTAATACAGTATAAAATATCAACTTTAAACTAGAAGTAGATAGAGAGACAATTGGGATGCACTACTCAGCCTACAATTGTGTTGGAGTTGTCTTTTACACTGAAGATGCATGAGGTCAGTAACAGTTTCAATATGAATAATTATATACACTCCATTCAATAAAACAGTATCTTTTATAAAGTCTGAGCTAACATTCAAGTTAGTTCTAGTATGTGCAGATCTTGTAACAGCAGTGGAGAACTGCAATACTTTCAATAATTTGAGCAGTTACAGTCAATGAGAAACTACAATAAGTAATATGTACAAGCAATGTTCAATAGTTGTGCAACTTTTGTAGCAGCAATCAAGAGAATGCAATTTCAATTGTTTGGTATTAAATGTATACAGATCAGCAGCAGTTTGGAGTGACAATGCTCTGCAGCCTGTAAACATAAACATTATTCCTTAGACAGTCTCAGCGCAAGTTTGAAAAAGCAGAATTGGTTTTGGAAGTGATTTAGAGGAATTAAAAACATTAAAATGCAGCCAAAACTAAGAAAGTTTGTAGATATAATTGCACAGTAATTATTTATCCATCATCGTGGTGACAGAGCTTTTTGTGTTGCTGCTCCCATATTGTGGAACAACCTATCTCGGCACATTCGAAATGACTCATCACTGGTTTCATTCAAAAATGTCTCAAAGCATAACCCACCCCAATTGTTCCTGTTAAGCGTCCTTGGGTTTTTTGAAAGGCGCAATATAAATCTGAGTTATTATTATTATTATTATTATTATTATTATTATTATCAATCATAGCATGTTCATTATGACAATTATTTACTGCAAAAGAAAATATTTGTCATGATTGCAACACAATCTTTACCTGGTATATTTCCAATTTTTTTATTAAGCTTATAATTTCTGTGTTGTGGTAACAGAGAAATGCTCTATTCTCCTTTTAGATAATTAATATCTCTTCTTAAGAGCAACAAAGCAACAAGTCTTCAAGGCAGATTCTGCCACACAAACTGTTTAAACACGTTATGTAAAGTATGGCAAGAAACCTTATTAACTTTGAGAAGGGAGAAATTAGAGAACATGAAAGTAAAGTAAATTTAACATAGCTAAGAAAAAAATATCTGTTAACTGTTGATCACTATCAGCGTTTAGCTGCCATTTATCTTGTGAGTTTACAGTAAACATGATTTTCATGACAATTATTCTTTGGAGAGAAATTCTACACTTCAGAAGTGTAAGATTTACTTTTTGGAGCAGTTGGTAGTATAACGATTAGGGAATTGGCCCCTTGATCTGAAGGTCACCGGTTCAAGTCTCATACTGGTAAAGGTATACATGAACAAGGTAGCGCGCCCAAGTACTTCCTGGGTGCTGCACGTCAATCTAATAATATATCATAAATAAAATGCTTTCATTTGCCATAACTAACATGCGTAAGTACTGCTATGGTCATAATAAGTTCTATTAACAGGATCTGCTCTATCCTGAGGATGATCCATTATTTCAAAAAAAGAAACAAGGAACATGTTTTTCAAACAGATTCTCTCACTATAATATTGATTCAAAAACTTATATCTTTAAACTGGCAGCGCGTGAAGTCCTGCATAAATGGTTTAAATATATTCTTGACAATAAAACACTTAATAAATCATCAATAAATTAAACACCTGCCCACTAAAACACCATTAGTGTAACATTAAATTACTACATTTATTAATCATGATTAGAAAAGTACTGATCATAAATGAAATTGCTTTTCTAGTAACTGCACAAAAATGTATAAGTTACAATATTATTATAATGATATAAATGGTGGTTTTAAAATATAAACCATTTTAAGTATGACTGCTTCAAAGTGTGAAATAATCTCTTACTCAGTTTAAGTGGAGTGCAAATGTGACAATATAATTTATTTAGTCAATTTTCTTAATTATTAAAATTGCATAAAACAACATAAGGCTTCCCCAACTAGTATTTACAGCCGACAGCACACCAAAAAATATTATTAAATTATTATTAAATAAGTATTACATCATTACTACAAGTTTCTACCTTTTTGCAAGTTAGAAATTCATGCAGGTTTGAAAGAATTTCTATATGTTTGTGTTATAAGTAAAAGTTCAAACCTTCTCTATTTCTATTTCTAATTTAAACATTCTAACTTTGTTTTTTACTGCTAGACATATACAGCAATGTTCTGCCAACTTCTGTGCATGGTAGCAATAACACTTTTCTTTGTAACTGTCAGAGAAATATATGCTCAATGTTTTATCTAAAGCAGTCAGCTTTAGCTAGACTCACAGTGATACAGTTTCTCCTCTGATCTACCATCATGCCCTTGTAAGACTTCAGGTCACCACATTCAGCCTGTCTTTGGTGGAGATATATTCCTTTCTATAGAGTGAAATAATACAGAAAGCAAGGAGACAGCCTGCAGAGAGATATTCATGACTAATCCTTATATCTACCACCAAACAAAAGACATACTCTCCTGACGCAGACATGGAATGGAATCCAGATAAACACACACACTGGATTTGTTTGGCACAGACTGTTTTAGCAAGCACTGACGGGTTGGCGAAAAATAGTACCTAATGGACACGGGCATAAAGTTGTGGATGCTGTTGCCGGTAAGCAGATAAAACCGAATCACCGTATTCTCCTAAAGCAGGAATTAAGCCAAGCGTCGTTAATTTATTATCAAAAATATTAACCAAATTATGTGTAAAATGGATACTAATGTATAAAACATACTTTATATCGATGCTTATGTTATATGGCTTATTATACTTTGGAACAGAGTGCTACATATAAAAATAAATATTTTGTGCAAAAACAATACCATACCAATAAATAATATGTGACCCGATCTGCCGTAATGAGTGGCGGAGTTGGCGTTCTATTTATTTAGATACAGGCCAATTTTGTTGAAAACATCACAAAAATATCGATTTTTCTTTTTTGGAGACCAGATTAATTTTAGAAGACCCAGCACTGCTCATATAAGACCAAAAAGAAAAATTGATATTTTAATCATTTCATCAACATAATCAACCCATATCTGTAATATTAGAGCCTTGAACTTCGACTCATTCTGACGAATCCAAATCTATATCTTATCTCAGTGCTTCAACAGGTAGGTCTTGTCTTTTAGCAGGACTGAGGTCAGGGGTCTTTGGCTTGAAAAGGTTGGTGACCACTGCTCTAACATCATAAAAGATCTTTAGCCATCTTTCTAAATGAGTCGGGGTAAAGAAACACAATTACTTATCATATCCTCCTAATTAATTAAGATTACTTGTGTGTGAAGTGTATTGGTGTTTTTAGAATGGTCAGGAATTTTCATTAGTTGAAGGTGCCTCCACATTGTCTCTCTGAAGTGAGAAATTTGAGAAATTAAACCAAGCACGTTCAAGGACTGTCTCATGCTTTATAAATAAGACCTTCTGGCTTTTATAGTATTAGAGATTCTTGAAAAAGTGAAAAAGAAAAAAGACAAGGAACATTTACTCCACAGATTGTTCCGTGTTAGTCAAACAGTTACCATCAAACCACTTTTCTGAAGGTGCCTCCTTTTCCCCACCAATACCAGAAAACCAGAGGGTGAAGGCTAAAATACTCCATTGCTTAGTAGCAAAGTTTAAATACTGCACTCTGACTCTGAAAACCATTTGATTTCTTATATTTAGGTACAAAATTCAAGCTACTCCAATCACAGGTCAACAGAGGGTGTCTGAGAGAGGGTGAGACTGAGGAGACTTCATAATGAATCCCTAGGGGCAAGAAGCCAAAAATATTTATTCTAAAGAGGCAGAAATACTGACTTTCATGGATACTTTGTGCTTGACAGGAACTACGCCACCAATTCCCAGAAACCTTTACAACAGCTGTTTCACCACCGACTCTTTTCTTAGATACATTTACTCCGTATAAATAAAAGCTGAAGTCACGTTTAATGGACAACTAGAACTGAACTTATTTTTTATTGACAATCATTCTCAGTGCAAGCGAGTGAAGGTGAATTTCGAGTTAGGCACCAGCCCAAGGTAAACTGCAAAAGAAGAGTCTTACTTTTGTCTTCAAAATGTTTAACCTTGACTGTTCTTTATCAGGAAGAGAACATGTGCAGAGTAAGCTGAGCACAAATCCCAAGTGGATATATGTACTACTAAAATACTTTCTGCTATGCACTATATTGTGTGCTTTCTCTTTCAGTAAAGGCTTTTTGCTCTGAGAAAAGTAAACATATGTTTACCAAGTCCAGCAATTCGACTGTCGCCAACAATAAGCGCACAGAACAGCAGAGGCAGCTACACTTGAATGCCAATGGAACTGGCTCGTTCATACTAAATTCTGCACGATCTCAGTAATTCCACAGCAATTACAGATGTAATACTTTAAATAACACAGTAAGGACACATTTTAATAGAGTTGATGGAACAACAGTTTTGGAAAATGAACCCAAAAAACTTTGTTGATCTGCTGTCACTTTAGGTGAATGTTGTTTTTCTGAATTTGATCTGAACAAAATCTGCTGAGAATAAGTAGCTTCTTGCTCGAAAGTGTTCACAGTGAATGAAAGCTAATGTCGTATTCTGGGTGGTGGGTGGACTAGTGGTAGGATACTTGCAGACAGACCAAGTAGCATCAATCCAGCATGAGCCTACTGCCAAACCCTATTGGGACCCTGAACATAGTCTTAACTCCAAGTTGCTCCATGGAGACTGCACGGTAATTAGGAACTAGAAGTCGCTTTCGGCATAAGAAGCGTCTGATTTCTTATTGTAATAGTAGTTGGTAAGGAGCAATTGGTAGCCTAACAGTGAAGTTCGCCCCATGATCGGAAGGTTGCCAGTTTGAATCCTCGATCGGTAAAATTACCACTGAGGTACTCATGAGCAAAATACTGTCCCCAAGCACTGCTCCCCGGGCACTGTCCATGTCAGCTGTCCACTGCTCCTTCATGGATGGGTCAAATGCAGAAGTCACATTTCGTTGTGGTTCACTGTGTGCAGTGCTGTGGTGTGTTCACAATGACACATAATCACTCACTTTCAATATTAACATCCTCTAGATCATAAACCAGTCTGCACTGAGACTGAGACTGTACCAATGAAGTGTTAAAATATTTGAAACACTCTGGAGCAAAAAAATGCTTGGAAATTAGGCAAAGATTAGGAAATGTTGTAGGTGGCAGCTGGAGTCAAAGCTCAAAAGTCCTCAATGCTTAGGATTTTCATTTCCTAACACAACATAGAATAGGCGAGTTATTACTATAAGTCCTTGATCATGAATCCTATTTTCCTGTGTCCTAATGATGTTTCTACCTGTTCCCTTCAGCAGCTGTGTAGATAATAACCTCTCAAGTGTGCAAATCAATATGTGGCCCACAGAGCTCACTATTGTGAATCAGTTGCACCCTGCATTTAGGGAGGAGCAGGTCTAAGTGAAAAAAAGGTTAGAACAGGTCATGACTTATGAGTCCACAAGAAGTTCTACCAACTGCTCAGAAGTACTAGTACTGTGTATGCTGTAAAATGTTCAGGATCTACTTTGTATAAGCTGCTATGATAACTATACTATATATAAAAGATATTATTCATAGCATTATGTAACCTCACACATAAATGCCAATGTTTCAGTGTGCTGCATATGCAACACCTGTAGAGCCTCATTTAGGTCACTGTGGTTTTGTAACATTTGAAAAATAGGCTGGTTCAGTCACAGCAGACTTTGAAAATCAGCCATGCTGAGTTTTATACTTTTAAAGAGTGTAAGGAGACACTTTTAAAGGGCTGTGAGAGACACTCAGAACATGGCTATGTAGCATTTTAAAATGGAAAAATACCAAATCTCCGCAGACATTTGTCTGTTTCAGTTCAAAAAAGCGCATCAGCCAGAAAATGAGCTACTCCAAACTGTAGCCAGGTTCTAACTCATGAATTCCAAATTCTCAATCTATAACTAGACCCTTACTATGAGGTAGTACCATGTGCAATTCTGGCACAATCAAAAGAAGAATATTTAGTATTTGATATATCAACTAACAGAAGCACGAAAAATTCTGTCATTTTAGAGCTTTGTTTTAGGCAAAGCCATTTGCCAGGAGCTATTCACCCATTTTCTGCCAAAACATATTCACAACATGGAAGTATACAGTGCTGGCATAGTTACAAGGCACTAGAAAAGAGTGCAACACAAGCAGTGTTGGAACTTATAGTAGATACTTCTACCGGTATTCCTGAATCATCAATTTAATACCATCATGTGTTGTTCTGCATATAAATAGAGGGTAATTCAAAATGAATGGTACAAAAAAGGAAAAGCTTAGCATACCTGTGATTTATTTCACTACAGATATAACATGAAAAGTTAACTTCAGGATTTACTCGGACATTCACAGATGTTCGATGTGAAGCATTGTGACGCGATAGCGTCTACACAATAATCTGGTTGTTGCTTACACCCTCCGCCTGGTTAATTTAGTCGACGTTTGTAACTGCTATGTTGAGGTTATGTGAGGTGAGTGGACAGAATGCTTGACCCTAACCAGACATGACAGTCAGGCATTGGATGTTAAAATCTGTGGTTCAACAGGTATTAATAATAGTGCCATGAAGGGTTAAAACAGCAATGTGTAATAGCTGAGAAAATCCATTATGCTCAACTGAAATGTTCCAAAAGCATTAAGATGCTTCAAAACTACTCATTTAATCCATGCCAGTATCATGAAGGTGAGTAAAGGTGACTTTACAAACTGAAAGAAATTGCAGCCATGATTTCTAAATACCAAGGTCTTTGTAAGTCATATTTATGTAGATGCCCCTTCTCAGCTAAGATACAATATGGTCTTGAACATCACATGTAGTCAGAATGTATCAGCTCAAATAGAAACTCTTGTCTGTCATGTGGTTGGTGAATCTCAGCCAGGATTCTACTTTCTGAACCTGGATTTTTCACCTCTGGAAGGATTCTTCCCTTAGCGTGTGGAACTGAACTAAAGTGGTGGAGTGCTCAGCCATCAGGCGGAGACACACAGATGGTCTGTACAGCACGATAGCAGCCTTGGCTACTCACCCACACCAAATGGTGCTTGATCATAGAGTGGAAGGAGAGGGAGTAGTACCATTCACCTCTCCATATGGACTAATTACAGGCTCTGGGGACCTCTGCGGCCTTTGTCGGTCCGAGGCCGGCCTTCAGTACAGCCCTTTTGCTCAGTCCCCAAACCCTCTAATTAATGTGAGACTGAATTAAGATGCTGACCTGAGCACACACCAACAGCTGCATAGGAGACGGAGGGGTGTTTAGTAAGCAGGCCATAGATTTCTAGCCTCCAAATAAACAGGATCTTTCTGAGAATTATGACAGCTGGATGTCCCTGAATGGTTTAACACACCAAGGTAAAATATCACTGTTTGGGTACAAAGAGTTTACTTTTCTTTCAGAATGAGTCCCCCTTAGACAAACTTGCAAACTAAGAGCATTTAAGCTGCAAAATAAATTGCAATGAATTATAACAACAAACAAGTTAATGTTTTTTAGGAACTTTAATCCATTTTTTTTTAATTGCAAGAAATGTCTAATTTGATTAAATACATTCCGTCCCCAAACGCAGAACAAATCTAGGTTGTGAATATACAGTCATGTGTTTGAGACTCCCTTGACATAAGAATCAGGATAATTCTGTCAGAATCAATTAATTTTTAAATGTATCCCCTTTGATAAAGCGGAAGAATTCTCCCATAACCAGACTAGGTATTTCCAGATTTGTTTCCTCACATTTCAGAAAGACATAAGAATTTGACATTTCAAACTACGGTACATAAACAGAGAAAGACATCAAATATTGATTTAGAGGCTTGTCACTTTTCAAATACAGCAGGGTGTTGGAACAAGTCCGCGTTCCATGGATGAAGACACGGGACGCTATCAAACTTCACGGGCTGCCAAACTTCTTTTCAACTTGCCAGCTACTTCTGAATTAAAAAGTGCAGAGGAGAAAAATAAGTCACATTGGAGATTGAATCCACATATCTGACACACTCTGAATTTCGGTCGCATCATTCTGCATTCTTTAACCAAGGTCTGCGGAAATGAAACAAAGTCTTACAATAGGTTAAGGAGAACCTGATTACACAAGGTTGCATGATTTTACTTTGTCTGCTGAGTCACTGTACAAACAGGGTTAAGATCCATTAGATCAGATACAGACTGCGATACTGTAAGAGGCTGCAATACAGTGCAGCCCTGCTTCAAATTGTATTTGATTTATTTCATAGCTGCCTGAAATGCTGTGTTGAGACACACGTGTCATGCAATCACGTCTTGCACGTTTGCATACAAGGTGACATTCTACATGGGGGAGTTGGAGAACCTGGCATGGTGGTGTCAGGAGAACTGCCTCCAACTGAACGGCAGCAAACCCAATGAGCCAGTGGATGATTTCAGCAGGAGACAGCACCACATTCAAATATCTGGGTATTTACGCCTCCGAGCATCTGATATGGATGACCATACCTGGCCGAGTTACCGTCGCCCAAGCAACTGGAAGCGTCAGAACATCACCTCTTGGTTTAGGAACAGCTGTATCCAGCACTATAAAGCCATGCAGAGAGTGATCTGGGCTTCTTTGCAGGACATTAAGCCTGGAAATGCAGAGACCAGGGCATCAAAAGACTTGTCTCACCCCAGCTGTATTCTCATTTCACTTAGAAATCAAGAAAGCACTTGAGAAGCATTGCAGCCAGGAGGTTTCTATCCTCAGGCCGCAACCACTTCCTAACCAGGACATGCCACAACTTTTTAACCGTTCTTCTCCTATCTGTCACCCACCTGCTGTTTATGACGTCACTGTGTCCAACAAAAGGCATGTTGCCTTTACCATACATACTGTAGTTATACCATACCATGCACATGCACAGTTGAAGTAAAGTGAGTGATTATTTGTCATTGTTAACACACCTGCTTTGGGTCTGAGTGCACACTATGAAATGTGACCTCTGCATTTAACCCATCTGTGAAGGAGCAATGGGAAGCTGATGTGCAGCACCTTGGGAGCAGTGCTTGGGGATAGCACCTTGCTCATAGGCACCTTTGTGGAGTCGAACTTGAACCATGATCTTCCAATTTGAGAGCCAACTCCATAAAGGTTACGCTACCACCTGCCAGTGACTGTGACAGTTGTTTTTATAGCATAAATCTCGCTTAATCAGGGTTGCGGGGACCGGTATCTATGCCAGGAACTACGGGCGCAAAGAGGGAACCAACCCTGGGCAGGCACCAACCTGTATGTGACAAATCAAAACTTGAATCTGCAGGATGTTTACACCTGGAAATGCCGGAGCGAGCAACAAGGATCACCAATGACTTGTCTCAACCTTCAGTAAATGCGTGTTTCACCTGCTGAAATCAGGAAGATGCTTCAGAGGCATTAAGTGCAAAATGGAGAGATTCAGGTTGCAAGACTTTTTAACCAGGACATTTCACCCCCAGCTTTAACTGTTCTTTTGAACATGGACTGAACTCGTGAACTCTACATGTCTATCATCCACCTCCCACTATGACCTGCATGTTTTTCATCCATTTCTTAAAAATACAGCACACTGTGCTTCACCATACCCTAGTTATCTCTGAGAATTCACATTGTAGAATATTAGTTGTAATCTTAAAATCTTCCGTGTTTTAATTACTTTTTATTACCAGATTTAGCTATCAAAGTTCTATTTAAATTTGCACAGGATTAAAGAGACAATCAGCACTCGTTTCACACATTATGCCATTATACATTCAAAAAGTGCTGTAGGAATGCAGGCTGGTCAGAGGTCCTTCAGCACTTTTAGCATGTCACTGGTTCAGCACATACCTTCTCATTAATCTACTCAAATGAGGTTCTTTTTTAGCAGAACTGGAAGAGATACATCCAACCGATAATATCCATACTTTCAATATGTTATTGCATGCGGCGGAGCTACCCCACAAACCAAGTTAAACAAAATCCATCAGAAGCAGAAGCGACACACCTGTCGCAAACACAAATTCTGTTCATTATATGAGTGTGGACATAATACAAATGGTAATAAACTGTGTGCAGAAAGCGCTCACTTTTGAAAATGCAGAAGCTTGATCATGGATATTATTCATATTTGGATTGGGAAGCCATTCTTATATTTTCTTGACCCTGGAGGTAATGTTTGTTTTGTTTGAATTGGTGGTAATGAAAAAGGATTAATCCAAGTGAGATAATTGAATGCTGTTGAGAGGGCAGAGAGGGAGGAATGTACACATGTGCAACATTATTTTCCATTCACATAGGGAACAGCGTATCTATTAACAGACACATTTCCTCCACGTAAGAAGGGCCCATTTCTATCATTTTGGAAATGTCACTTAAATTGCAAAATGTTATCTGATGTGCAATTGCTTTATTCATTTCAGCACACCTGCTCCACTGTTGGCATATAAATTTGGACAGTAAATAGATATAAGAGGTACTATAAATATATACAATATATAATTCAATACATTGGGGGAAAAACTCAATAGAAAAAAAGCAATGTAGTCATTATAATTTATTTCTTTTTTGTTTTATGAGATATAATTCATTACACTGAGGAAAGTGAATTATTATTATTATTATTATTATTATTATTATTAGTAATATTATTATTATCATCAGTATTATTATTATTATTATTATTATTATTATTATTATTACTCCTTATCTAAGATTGACAGTCAAATCACTTCACTTGATAATAATTAAAAATGGTTCCCATAATTTTCACAGGTAATTTTAAGACTGGTAATTATTATATAGTTTGAACATCTTAAAAATTGCACACTTTTTTTTAGAGTCTTCCTTAGAGATGCATCATTTTAATAAAAGATTGTGAACAGGATTGCAAATAATTTGCACATGCTGCTCGAGCTCTAGGCTTGCACATTTGCACTCTCAAAGGAGAGGATTTAACCCAGCTTTAGTCGTGTAGAGAGTGCAGTCCATTAAATCATAAAAATAACAGGTTTTTAAAGCTGAAATCATTTGTCTGGTTGGTCTTTCTACCCTCCTGATGGTTCACATAATACAAGCGGAACAGAAACGGCTCAGTCATGCAATGCAGAAGAGGGTTATGCTTTTCTGCTGATGAGAGGAGCTCAGGCAGGGGAGAGAGCACTGGATTTCCAACCCAAAACACATTTTCCTACTCGTAATTCTCTGCTGTCAAGAAGGGGAACCATGCTATTTGTAAAATTCTAATCAGATCATATCATACTACAGAACACCTGGCATTTGTTGCATTGGAGTCTAGATCTTGAAGTGCTGTTAAAAATAAAATACTTCTTCCAGTCAAGTCTACCATGGGCGTTTCTTCATATTTGTATTTCATTTACATAAATTTGGTAGGGATGCACTGAAATTAAATTTTGGCCGAAACCAAAAATGATGAAACACTTGGCCAAAAACCGAAACAACGAAAGAAATTATTATGCCAATTTTTTGTATCATTGCTGTTATGGCTGGGACTGTGTGCACTTACCTCATAAAAGACAAGGCATACTTCAAAGTATAAATCAATTTACAAAACTATGAAAATATTTATTTAGCACTGAATGCTGACATTCCAACAATGCACAATATCAAATCGGGTTCGACGTGGGTCTGCGTCCCCAAAATAATCACTAGAAATTATCTATGAATTCCTGTATTATGAGTATAATGCTGGTTGTTTTTTCCAGCTAAAATATGAGTTTTATCAGTACGTTTCATATAAGAGCCGCGAGCACTCAAACTCACTTGTGCGTGTTTACACAGCTGACTGGCGAGCTGCGTAACGAACATTCTACTAAGAAAGCTATCGAAGTGGACTGTCCAAAATATCCTACTGATAACATCACTTCGTAGACAGGGAGTTCCATCACAGCTAGAGTCCAATGGACGGAAATCTGTCATCAGTTGATGCTTCTCTTCAGTTAAGAGTGTCCACTCATAATTAAAAGCTTTTTTTAATTTTAATTTTTCTTAGATTGATCACATCATAACATCCTGTTTCGGCTTTGTTTAAAATTCTTACGGCTGGAAATTTTCGGTGCATCCCTAGTATTTAGTCATTTTTTAATTATTTATTTATTTATTTATTATTATTTTTGTTTCATTTCTTTGTGCCTACAAAACGGACTGTGTGGCTTAAACCAAGTCACAGGAAGTTGAAACTTGGTGGCTAAGTAGAAATGGTGTGCATCTCAAAATAGGCAGAGAAGCGTAGTGATGGCAAATATATGTTTTGACCTCTAACTCTTGAACCGAATTTTGAGCTAATATGCAAAACAAACTTTTGTGAACTCGTGCTTTTTGCGACTTTGGCTTGGACCCCACTAGTTGCCTCTCACAGCTATATTTATGATGATGATGGTGATTGTTGTTTAAAAGAAATTAGATAGGAATTCCACTGGCAACTATCCTCCAAATAAATAAATGCAAAACATTTTAAAAGTCTGGCTAAATAACTAATTAAAGTGCTCATTAAACATCACTGTCATTCTATGGATTTATCTCTCATGCTCCGTATGACAAAAGGTGGTGTAGCATTATAAAGAGGATATGTTATTTTTTTTACAGTTATAAAGCAGCTCATTATTTATCTATGTATGATTCTTATTCACCGAGCTTTTCTTGGGGAAATATTTCTAACTGATTCTAAGCTGCGGAGGACAACTCAGACTGTCTCTTCTCACACTGAGTTCTCTTTGTGTGTCTCTCTCAGTGGTTCGTTCTAAATACCCTGCACCGTTCTTCTCTCCACCTGTTCGGCAGCAGTTCTAACAGTGAAGACAGGGATTTTGCAAGGCGTGTGCAAGCCAGGTGGCAAACTGGGGAAAAAAAAATTCTCTCCTCCTCCCTTCACACAAACCTTCTGCTCTGCCACCGTGGACGCTAGGATTTGAAGGGGAAAAAAAGCTGGGTGAAGTTTGGCGAAGGTGAGACAGAATAGTTTCTTTGTCTTCCATATGGGCCCACGTTTATGGCGCATCCTCTCCTGGGATTCATTATGTATATTCATTACGGGAGGTAGAGGGAAACTTACTCGCACCGACTGCTCTGCTCTGACCTCAATTCCTCCCGACTGGCGTAAAAACGCACGCTGCGCAGGTGTGAGCATGTAAGGTGAGAAAAACACGCCGTATGTCCCAGGCTGAACCGCAAGCACACAGGCCCTGAGACACTCATTCCATTATCACACTTCATTAAGTCTGACCCGCTGCCTACCTCAGCGCTCACTCGGGTTTGGCCAAAACTAGCCGCTAGCACGGTCTCCACTCATAGAGTTGGAAAAGTTTGGCTTCTTCCATCCTGACCCAGGCTGTAAAAATTCCCTGCAAATTTATAACAGATAGCTGGCTTGCCATGATGTAGTTGCCTGCCATTAAGTATTTGTATTCGAGGTGAAAGTGAATGATAATCAGACACAGCACACAGTGCACCACAACCAAATGTGACCTCTGCATTTGACCCACCCGTGATGGAGCAGTGGACAGCTAACATGGGCAGTGTCCGTGATGCACTGCATGGAGATGGTACCTTGCTCATGAGTACCTCAGTGGTCCAGGGAATCAAACCAGCGACCTTTCGTTCAAGGTGCGAACGCCCTAATCATTACGCCATCAACTGTATTTATATTGTTACATCAGGCGCGCTGAGTTTGAGATTTAAACTTCAATACCGTCATTACAAAATACAGCATGTCATGGAAAAAGTATTTGACATTACAGTAATGCTGTAATTTTGTACAGTATTGTGCTGTGTTGCAGACTGCAAATATCTGTCCTTTTTTCAGAAGCAATTTTTTTGTGCACTTTTGTGCATTAATTAAAGAAAAAGGTCTTAAAAAGGATTTATTTTTTATTTATATGTTTATTTTTATTCATACATTTATTTATTCAGAATTTAGTTTAGGGGACAGTTTACATTTCTTCTCATTTCAGCAACGTTTAGAACAACATCTAACAAACCTTATAAAACCCCAACCAAGTATTTCAACGTTAATGTGTACGAAGTGACCAGTGAGGGATCACCCAACTTGATTCTTACCACCTCCCAACTGGTGAGCTTGTCTCACCTGTTTCAAAGCAGATAGGAAACATGAGGATTCACAGTTTTCTGTTAGTGTGAGCAAAAACAGGTGACATGAATCAAGCCAGCTATCAAAAGACCAGCGCCGCTGAATAATGCAGAGAGGGAGTTGGCGTGACACCTAGAATAAATTGTGTTGCTGTATTTGCAAAGAAACAACTTGAAAACACAAATTTGCTGTAGATTTACAGACGTTCTTTTAAAAATGACAGTATTTTACTGTTATGAAAATACAATAAAATACTGCTGAGAAATAACTGCAAATTTACAACAATTGGATGCAACTAAATTTGATAATTCAGCTTCTTAGTTAGCAAGAAAGTGCCTTACTCTTGGCCACCCACTGTTTACCCCTATGTTGGGTCACTATTTTAGCAGCTCAGATAGAATCTTCAGGGTTTGTGTGGAGGACAACCTGGCAGAAATTTTATTTTCTAAAGCCAGATTTTTTCCACCTATATCCTCAATAACATTTGTAGCATCTCTGCAATCCAGCATGATAACCGGCGATTTCATTTGTACTCGTTCTCAAGAGATGCAGCAGCAATGAATGAAAGACTATGTTTTCGGTGTGTTCGGCGCAGCGGCGCAAGATGCCGGTTTCTGACAGCCTGCCCGAGATTGGTTGGAAAAACGAAGGAAAGCCAATGCCTTCGAGAAGCGTCGTGTTCAAGGTAAAGGCTTAGCGTGGGGGATGCTGACGGAAATAACAGAGAGAGGATTTATTGCCCTCTGCCTTCATCGATTAATTATTTGTATCTAAAAACAAACAAACAGAGGAGGAGAACAATGAATGTAATGTTGCTTAATGTTTCTTAACACCCTAGAATAACTTTGTGATATATCACCGTGGCCTGTATGCACCACTCACTTTATTTCCCATACTGACATCTCCAACTTTATCTTTCTCCCTCTTTTATAGTCATCTCCACTGCAGCAACTGCCCCCTATTTCTGGCTGTGTCCCATCCAAGTATCCCTCCTAGTGGTGGGTGAAGGGCTGAGATCTTAGTCAGTCTATCTATCCATCCATTCATCCATCCATCCAATATCAATCGTTCTTTCTATCTTTATTTCTATGTATCAATCTATCCATCCATCCAATATCTATCCATATCTATCCATCAATCCAGCCGTATCCATTTATCCATCTATCTTCTCATATACATCTATCTATCGATCTATCCATCCATTTATCAATTTATCAATATATCTATCAATCTGTCTATTTATCCATTTATCTATTCATCCATCCATATACATCTATCCAATTATCCATTTATCCATCTATCTACCTAGCCTTCTAATCTATCTATCTATCCATCTTTCTATCTGTCTATCTGTCTAGTCATCTAACTACCTGTCTTTTTACCTATCCATCCATCCATCCATCCATCTACTTATCTATTCATCTTCTTCTCATCTTCTCTATGTTTGTCTACCTATCTATTTATCTATACATCCATCCATCTATTTAGGTAATTGCAGATGCAGCCCATATTTAATTTAACAATATATTTATATAAGCAATTTTTTTAACAATATTTAGTAGATGATAAAAATAAATACTAAATGAATGAAACAAATACATGAAGTGCTACATTTGTGCAAATATATTAAATGCTTGTGATAAAACTCCATGTTCATAAATTCAGCCATGCTAGGTGGATATGATCATTTATTTATTAATGTAAGACTAATAAAAGATGTGTCAGTAAGGTCAGCTGTGCGCTAGTATTATACAATCTGACTGGAATGTTACAAATACTGAATGTCCTCTTCTTGACTTCAGAGAATTTAAGAAAAAACAGTGTTTTGGTAGGAAATCCTATGCCCTCTCTCAGTGCCTGAGCTCGTTTCATCATGTTCAAAACTTTATTTCTCCCACTCTCTTTCACCCACCTCAACTGTTCACTATTTCAAGGAGTTTATTGGTGTGGTTTTGTAGTAAAAGCTGTGTCCAGGCCAGATCTTCCTCCTATAGGTGGGTTGGGGGCTTATGAGATGTTCAGAAATCTCGATATGTAACACAATAACAAGTCGATTTTCTTTCCAATCTGCAGAGGTCAGCACTGAATACAAACTGTGTTCCTCTGAACTGCCTTCACAACAAGGAATCACACTAAGTTATGGATCTGGCAACAGACTGCTCCATTAGGTACGGCTGGGGAGATAGAAAGAAAAAAAGAACACACTCTCTCACTCTATAACACCAAACAATTTGTTGCTCTCTCCAGAAGACGACTCGGGCCAAATTTGAACTGACACAGTAATCCTCCCTGCTTCATATGGGTCAGTGGCTTCTTTTCAGGCCGGCTTTAGATCAAAGGGCAGAATCAGCAGCTCGTGCCTGGCCCAGGTGGCCGCCACATGCCTCCACTGCACCAAAGGTCACGGCGCTGGCCAGCCTAAGGCGGGTAGCCACGACTAACGGGCACCAGCCCAGAGCGGCCTGCTGAGTGGCCATTGTGGTTATGCAGAGGCCAGGTGGCTCCACCTGTTTGTTATTGTGGAGAAGATGATTGGGAACAACAGTAGGCTGTGTCCAACATTGAACCTGCTGGGCTATTCACCTGCTCTGGAGCTGTTAGAGTAACCTTGGCCTTTGCATGAATGAATGAATTTTATGTATTCCTGACAAATGAGATTCATTCATTCATTCGTGCAAAGATTACTCTTATGGCTTTAACCCATTGGGCTACTCATCTGTTCTGAGCAGTAAGAGTAACCTTGGCCTACTTGTGAATAATCAATGAACTAATTTTATTCATGAGAGAAAATTCATAATACTGTCCATAATAAATAAATTAATTCATTCATGTGAAGGCCAAGGTTTTCTCTTAAGGCTCTGAACTCGCTGAGCTATTCATGTGCTCCAGAGGCGTAAGAGTAACCTAATAAGAGTAAGAGTAAATGAATGAATGAACATATCCCTTATAAATAAAATGCATGCATTCATTCATTTATTCATTCATTTATGCAAAGGCCAGGTTCACTGAATGAATGAATGAATGAATTTTTATTCATAAGAGACAGTGAACAATATTGTCCCTTATAAATCAAAATCTTTCATTCAGTCATGCAAAGGCCAAGCACTTTGCAGGAATAAATAAATGAATTTTATTTAGAAAGGGACAATATTGTATATTGTTCCTTATAAGTCAAATTCATTTATTCACTCATTTATTCATTCATTCATTCATGCAAAGGCCAAGGTGGCTGAAGGAATGAGTAGGATTGTTGAGGGACAATACTGTCTCTTATAAATAATATTCATTCACTCATCCATTTATACAAAGGTCAAGGTTATTGAATGACTGAATGAATGCATGTTATTTGTAAGTGACCTAGCTTTATCCCACAAGCCATCAGACTCTTGAACACACTTCCTGCCCTCACATGTCCCCCCACACACACAGCCGGACTGTGAACTAACTGACTCTGTTGCACCACTGCACTTTACACATCACCGTCACTGTGATACACATGCTGCTGGCACTTGTTTGCACAAATATCGAACATTGAATGTATAAATAGATAACTGTTATAACCTCTTGCACATCCAGTGTAAAAGTCAATTTCCACTTTGTAGGCAATACTGCATCCTAATGGTCTCTCTATCTACCTCTACCTCTATTTCTAATTCTAGGTTAAAGTTATATTTATTATTCCATGTATAGTTTAAAATGTATATTTTGTATTCTATTTATATATTGTTTATTCCATGTGCCTTATCTGTTCTTTGTTCCCTATTTCCTACTGCACTGTCAAACTGGAGCCACATCGTCTCGTCTCTCTATGTATCTGTACAGTATATAGCAGAGGCGACAATAAAGTTCACTTTGACTTTAAAACTAGTGGTTGCAATTTGATGCTTGGTGCCAGAGATAGAATAAGGCCAATTTTCAGCATCCCCATTAAAACTTCAACTCAGTGACAGAATAAAGCTAAACAGAATAATGCTAAAGCTAAATAAGCATGAATTAGCAAAAAAACCCAAATGGCCAGGGTTGGACAAGCTTTATTCTGTCACCGAGTTGAAGTTTTAACTGTCCTGATAAAAAGAATAAACCTAAACAAAACAAAAACAGCCAAGCTAGTAACTGGCCACACTACAAGCTACAGAGAAAAAGTAGCTAATTACATTGCAGCTATCTCACAGCCACAGATTCTTGGTTCCATCTTGGGCCAGGCGAACTCCATCCTCTAACTTCAAGTCACAGCTGCCAAAAGCATGCTGTGATGTATTGAGCACGCACCACAGCCTATCACTACAGCACGGTATCCTGTCAGATATCATGTCTGCCAATTCATGGCCAATCAACACTGACTTTAAAGCTACAAGTAATTAAGTTAGTTGCATAGCTACTCCCCAACACTGCATGTGAAATTCAATTATACACAGCCACACATACAGCCAGTTTAAGAACAGATATAATGTCTTACCTCTACAGTGGACTCCTTCATCAAAGCCGTCCTCACAGTCTTTGGCCCCATTACAGAGCTTGTTGAAGTGGATGCACTTTCTCGTTCCAGTGCATTGTATGTGATTGAGGGGACATCTGACTATGACTTCTGCCTCACCTAAAAGGGAGAGGATAAAGTCGATTAGCTAGCCAGATAACAGTCCAAGTATAATTCGATTTTGTTTTATAACTTATACATTCACTTCTATTGTACACTTTCTTCACAGTTCCCAACTGTTAGTATCCAAAAAGGTCATATTGTATAATACTACGGACATCTGTACATGTTATCGTCACACTTTTTCTGGGAAAAATTCCAGTGAAGAATTTAATTTAAAAAAGAAGGGGAAAAAAAACCACACAGAGAGAAAAACATCAACATTAGCATTTATTTAATTGCCAAAATAGCTCTGATGCAGCCTTCTGAAATGTTCTCCCTTCCCTATTACTGTTCTTTGAAGAGAAATAGAGAAATAGCAATGACACTCATTTACTTGGATGCCTGTCCGCGTTCTCACACAGATGCATCTTCATTTTGCATGACAGTCGTCGCATTGCTTACTGTAGAATAGCTAATATGACTTTGCTGTCGGCAAGCGTTTGTCCTAAGAAGGGTGGTTTTGACACGTTTAACTTACAGTCATTATCTGGAGATGCTTACAGTCAACTGTTCTATGGTTACGTTCTCATTTAGAATAGAAAAGTCAAACAACAAAATATGTTGAGGTTGAGAGTGAATTATATTATCCAAACGCACTAGTAAAGCAATAATACTGGTGAGATACATGATACTGGGGGCGTAACGATACTCATAATTAAATTTGATTGACAACTCACGGGCTCACGGTTTGATGCACTCACATTATAACCAACAAAAATACCCTAATTCTTATTTATCACTCAGTGTCTGAAAAGTCTTACATTTATTTCCTGCACTCGAACTGCAATAATGAATTTGATAACATCTAATTAACATTTACAGCAGCAGATCCAGAGTGAGTTCTATTTCCTAATGACAGGGACAGTCTTCCTGGAGCAACTTGGGGTTAAGGGTCTTGCTCAGGGACCCAGTGGTGGCAGTGCCAATTTAGAGTCGCCAGTTAACCCACAGTTCACGCTTTAGGACTGTGGGAAGAAACCGGAGCACCCGGAGAAACCCCATGCGAACACAGAGAAAGCATGCAAACTCCACATAGAAAGGCCCTGCCGCCGACCCGGGGATCGAACCCAGAACCTTCCTGCTGTGAGGCAGCAGCACTAACCAGTGCACCACCATGCCGCCCTGTGTGAATGTTTTACCACAATATTTGCTGCTATAAAACTAAATTTTCACACCGACTCATCTTTTTGCATAAAATCCTTAAAATTCACTCTTAAAGACTCATTCTGTTGACTGTGAAGATTAGCCAACCAACATGAGCCACCAGGTCACTCATTACATAAAAGTCATACAAAATAGACAAAAATTCCAGTCTACGTATATTCCAATTTTTAAAAATACATTTATTTTATTTAATGCCTCTGTGTATTGTTACACGTGTATATTGTTATATGCAAAATGCGTATTTGAGGTCGACCGATATTGGTTTTTTAGTGCTGATATTGATACCGATTATTGCTAGTTAATGAGACCTAATGGCTATTTGGACCCGATATGCAAAAAAACAAAAGAAAATCTATGTCAAAATGTAGAATTGTAGAAACATCAAGCTCGGCTGAAAATCTCCTCTCCTTCTCGGAGCTTCAGGCTGTGCTTGTGTGTGAATGTGGTGTGCGTGACAACGAGGGTTCAGCGTTGATTGGCTACTACCCGTGTGACATATAACCAATCAGAGACTGTTCTGGGCGGGACATTAAATGAAGCAGCAATTCCTGAGCAAACGGCACAGAGAGAAGAGACGGCAGTGCAGCAACAGTAGCGCACCTTAATATTGGTGATGGTCAAAATTAAACCCCGATACCGATAATCGGCAAAATGCCTAATATCAGCCGCCGACAATCGCTCTGGCAGATAATCTGTAAACCCTTAATGCATATTGTCATTTTCTGAACTGTGAAATATGTTCCATGGTGCTTCATTACATGCAGTAAATGATATTAGCACACAATCACAAATATGCATCAACTTGGGGCAGTTAGTAGAGTGAGGAAGTTGACCCCGCGTTTGGAGGTTCACCTCCTGGACCCGTTTCTGCTGAGGTACCAATGAGTAGGGCTGGGTTCAAAAAAAAAAAGATTCACCGATCAATATCGATTCCCTTTTTGCGAAAAATACGATATCGATTCAAAAATTCGCGGATCGATCTTTTCCTGCAGCTATGCACTACTTCTTGCGACCGCGCAAGGAGAGCTATAAAAAGGTGAGACCGGCGAAACCGAATCCAAATAGAGCCATGGCTGAAGCTGCTCCGCTCAAAAATCTCCAAATAAATCGATATCGAATCGAATCGAGAATTGAATCGGATCATGACCTTGTGAATCGGAATTGAATAGATTCGGGAAATCAGCAACGATACCCAGCCCTACTAATGAACAAGATTCCGTCCCCAAGCACAGCTCTAAAGCTGCCCACTGCTCCTTCAGGGATGGGTACGAGTTCCATCTCTCAAGTTTTGAATGTATGATGCAGACTTCGGGATCACGTTTCAGCATAAAAATAAGCATACATGAACGTCAACTTGATGTGGAAGGAGCCTTAATTTTACCTAACATAGCTCTGTTCTGTAGTGTAGTGCTGTTCTTCTCTGCTGCTGCTATTAATCTCAGCACTGAGACTAAAGCAGAAAATCCCTTGGAAACACATTAAATAATGTAAGATTTTCTTCAGAGAAGTAAGCACTTTTAGTCCACATGAATGTGCTAATATTTACAGTGTTACTCTCACTTTACTGCATTGCACTTTAAATCTAACAGATGTTTAGTGTAATGTGAGGACATGCTGAGCAATAGTCACATACTATGTGCTGTGAGAACGAGAGAGAAAAAGAGAGAGATAAATACATCACAGACCAAGAAAGAGAAAAAGGAGTGAAAGTGTAAGAGAGCTAGTAAATAGAGAGTGTGTGGGTTTGTGTGTGTGTTCTCACGAAGAGTGATAGTGTGTTTTTGCAGGTGTGTGTTTAGGACAGAGAGAGAAAGAGAGAGTGGAAGGGGGTCCTGAGAGCGCAAGAGGGAGAGAGAGAAGTGTTAGAGGAGTGAGTGTGTGTGTGTGTGTGTCTAAGAGAGAGAGAGAGAGAGAGAGAGAGAGAGAGAGAGAGAAACAGCCTCAGCGTTCTCCTCATTGACACTCCTGCACCCAGCAGCTGTTTAAAGATTCATGAGGCACATAGGTGACCCTCATCCGCCGCGCCGCCACCAGTGCACATAAAACACATCGAAGCGCAAGGCGGGCCTCTATCTGGCGCGCTGCGAACGTGTCACATTGCACCTTAACTACACCAGTATCAATTACCATAACTGCAACACAGCCACTTAGCATGAGATTTACGGCCCACGTGACGAGGCCTCTTACAAATCTCCGGAGCCTGCGCTTACATCAAAGCTCTGATCCTGGGCCAAGCGCGCCATCCTGAGCGGTTGCCCAAATTGTTCGCCGCTGTTCGTTTATGCCTCGTGAGATGAAATGATGCCACAATTAAGGCAGTTATCAAATGAAGGTAGTCATCCCTATCAAGTGGTGTGATTTGCATAGCACACTTTTCCTGTTCCCTATTTGGTTAATGTGAAAAGAGTTTTTTTCCCCTCCCTCCCCGCCTACCTCCTACTTGTTCTCTCTTTTCCATCAAGAACCTTTTTTTCCCCCATCAAGCCCTAAGGATATGCTATAATAAGGAAAGTCAAACATAAGTGACCTCAAATCCTGCCTCACATATTTCAAGGATGCACACAATGGCAGGCTAATCAACCTTACGGGTCACCGTATCACAGTGAGAGCACAGAGGAAAGATAAAGCAAGGCTTTTTATTATTCCGAACTTCAAAATCGCAAAATGAACAAATTCAACCAGGGCTGTCGCAAGACTTCACCAAAGTCGATGATGATGACGCTGAGAATGTGTTGACGTCAATATATTAGAACTAATACATCTTTTGTAAGGAGTTTAACATTGATTTAAAAAATGCTTCAAATGACTGTAACAAATACTATTTCTTGAAGCGCTCCAGCAGTTGGTAGTGTAACGTTTAGTGAGTTGACCCTGTGATCAGAAGGTCACCAGTTCAAGTACAGAACCGGTAAAGGTACCACTGATGTGTTGAGCAAAGGTACCATCTCTAAGCACTGCTTGCTTTTGAGCAAGGTCCGCGGGCCCTGCCAACTCTGCCCACTGCTCCTTCATTGGTAGGTCAAATGCAGAGGTCACATTTTGTTGTGATGCAATGTACTGTGATATAATCACTCACTTAAATACTGCTTAAAGGATGTCAACCCGTTTTGGCTCCAGTCATAGTATGGCTCTAGTTACTGCCACAATTTGTATACAGTATATAAAATATGAGAAAGAAATAACACTTCTACTACAACTAATAATAATAATCATAACTCGCTACAGATCCTAAGTGTAAAAATTCCCAAAGCTTTTAGGCTGTGACCATATATGGTTACCTTAAATGAACAGAAAACACAAGGTGATTTGTATCCTATACAAAGTTTCGAAGACCACAGCAGCAGCAGCAGCATACACAAGTTCATGAAGACAAAACACTCAGCCGCTATTCTAGATGATGAATCACTATCAAGACAGAACAACCCATAATGACATAAATTAGAGTAAGAGATTTTGCAGTAGAGATTTTTAAATATCATTTATCCTTTGTAGCTGCTGAATACACTCTAAAAAAACATGAGCCATTTATCTGCAACCTTAAATTGCTATTGAATTAAAAATGAAAGTGAAAGATCAAAGTGATTATTTGTCATTGTGAATACACAGTGCACCACAACGAAAAGTGACCTCTGCATTTGACCCATCTGTGAAGGAGCAGTGGACAGCGCCCAGGGAGCAGTGCTTTGGGGACAGTAACTTGCTCACGAGTACCTCAGTGGTCTGGGATTTGAACGGGTGACCTTCAGTGACGGTGAGTGTGTTTTTCAGCTTGTTGAGATATGAATTGTATCTTTTTCATTTTATTTCATTTCTTCTTTTAAGGAGCGAAAGCAATTAATAAAATAGAAACACCTGAATGAATAATTTTTTTTAAGTTTAAGTTAAGTAAACATTTTTCTCAATTATTACAGATTAAGTCGTTATGATGTACTTGTTGCAAAAATAAAATGAGCGCAAAAAAAATTAATTGATTAAATTAATCAACTAACCAAAAACCAGCAGCGACAGCCCTAAATTCAACAGTGTTTGTGAGATATTTTAGATCCAAATATGCACTGATAAACAGCCTTGCTAATATTCAATTACCATTGTATACACCAGCAAGCATCTCCCCAATTACACATTCATGCAACAATTTCCCTTTATTCACGGATAAACAGTGCGGCGGAACCTCGCCATGAGCTCTCGCGCCCAGCATACGCCATACACGGTTAGTGCGGCGGAGTGAGGGTCTGCGACAAACTGTGATTATCCCAATGAAACTGCATTGTCGATTATGGAATAATTTCCACTCACAAACTGATTGAGGACTAATCTAATCAGACAAGGGGAGAGATGAATATTCAGCAGTCTGAGATGCACCAAGCAAAATAACACAGATGGTGTCTGTGCAGTTGAAGGATGACGGGGAATCATTCCTTGTTGCCTTGCGCCAAATTAGCTGCGGTGGTGCTAAGGATACTGACGCACTAACCAAAACAGCGAATTTAGGAAATAAGGAAAAGGGTTAGAATTGATTTGTTTGCAATATCAATATAAGCATTCAAAACTCGAATAGTGGCAAACACATTAAATTCCAAAGATCTGATCTCTGCTTTTCTAACGAGAACCAATTGCCAAATTACAGTAATTTGCATAAATCAAATTTCAAATGGTTAATATTAGGAACAATTGAAAGCTGTATGTCATTTGTATAACAGAAGAAATTAAATGGCAATTAGAAGCCAATTCCTTGATTATTCAATACAAAATTCCTTAAGCTGTGTTATGTTTGAAGGATGTCTTGCATGAACAGCACATTACAAATCACCCAACAGCATCTCAATATGATTCAGTTCCGTGCTTTGACTTGGCCATTGCATGTTGTCCTTTACTGTGTTCAATTTCAGATTTATCTGTCCAAAGCATGTTCTCCAAAGTCCTGGTCTTTGTCTAGGTGGCCTCTGGTAAACTGCAGACTTGCCCTAATGTTTTTTTGACAGCAAGTGTTTCCTTCTTCCATACCTCCTATGTAAATCAAACTTATACAGTCTCGTTCTGATGGGAGGTGCATCTACCTTGACATCAACTCTGGTGAGACCCTGTCCTGTGATGATATTTTAGGATCTTTGGACACTTCTTTCAGCATCTTGCAGTCTAAACTTGCTTGGACGGCCTCACCTAGTCACGTTGGCAGTTATTTTGAAAGTTTTGAAAGTTCTCCACCTCGGAATGCGGGGACCAACCCTGGGCAGGCGCCCACACCACAGGGCACACACACTCACACAATCACATGCACATTCACACCTTACAGGGTCAATTTAGAGTCGGCAATTAATGTACAGGGCATACTTTTTGGACTGTGGGAGGAAACCAAAGCACTCGGAGGAAACCCACGCGAACACGGGGCGAGCATGCCAACTCTGCACAAAAAGGCCCCACGGCCGACCCAGGGCTTGAACCCAGGACCTTCTTGCTGTGAGGCCGCAGCGCTAACCACTGCGCCACCGTGCCGCCGTGATATAAAAATTATAAATAAATAAATATATATATTTTTTAAAGAAAATTAGGTGTAGTTACTTATCAATACCAAGATAATAAGAGTTTAAAAAGTGAACATTTCATCCATAAACTGTGCTATTTATAAAAGAACAAATCAGCATTTTGTTAATAAGAGTCCAATGCAAATATACTCCTAGAGGACAAACTACACAAAAACAGCAATCACAACACTCTATGTTTACGTTTTCATCACCTATTAAAAAATAAATTTATCAGTCGTCACCAATTATTTTGCAATTAGCTCGCATCAGTCAATAATATCACACCTCAACAAACCCATGCATGAGGGAGCAGTGGGTAGCCTTGTTTTTTGGCACCACCCAGGGAGCAGTGCTTGGGGACGGTATCTTGCTCATGAGTACCTCAATGATACCTTTACTGGTCCAGAATTTGGTGCCAACTCCCTAACCGTTTTGCTACCACCTGCCCTACTACAATATATTAGTGTAGACAGAAGGCTGTCAACTACAAGATTTTTATTTTCTCTCTCTGTCTCTCTCTCTCTCTCTCTCTCTCTCTCACACACACACACACACACACACACACACACACAAAATCAATGCTATAACACAGCAACTGTTCTTGAAGTTTCAATCATAGATAAGAGTTATAGTTGGCAAAGAACCCAGGCCGACTTCACATTGTAATACCGTGATCGCAAAGCTCAAGGTGCAGCTGGGGTCATCTGCAACAACTAAAAGAGTGCTGTAACATGTCAGTAATTATTTATCACCGATAGCAAACGCACAGGGGAAAACGCTGCCAAAGGTGCAGAGTCGTTGACGCATGTCTAAATTTAGAAGTAGAGCAGATCAGTCCAAAGTACAGCAAGTGAACTGACTGATTTTTCTGTTCTTCAGCAGTCTTATATCCAGGTCCTAAATAAGTATCATAGTATTTTCGCCATGGATGACAAATACAAATTCCAAAACCTCTGCATCTAAATTCTTGGTAATGACAAAAAGGTCGGATTTCCTAAACCTCAAGTTTCAAGTTCAAGTTTTCTCTTTCAAAAAGCCCAAGCGAGAACATTATCCTTTCTGTATTCACTGCAATGGAAGGCTTCCTGCCTGAGACGCCAGTTGCCATGTCTCATTGTAACATGGCCTTCAGGAACAAATGCAAATCCCAGCCTCAATTAGATGCAGGAAAAAACCAAGCCTCCCACAACATGGGTCTCAGGAAATCAAATGCTTCACCACGTACGACGGCGGCTGCAGATAAGCCGTGCACTCCCACTCCACAAAACAAATGAAGAACGTCTTGTCCTTTTCATAAACTTAAGAGAATGGCCGCAATGTCATTTTCGAGGGAAGTCTGCTGCCAAAATAAATCTTCTATCCCCTTCCCTTCTCGGCATATTACTTTTAATTAAACAGCCATGGTGATATTTACCCTCTTTTCTCAACGTGAAAGAGAGGAAATCAGTTGGGACTCGATAATCCATCTATTTAATGTGCAATGAAAGCCTTCTGGCTGAAATCTTAGCTGCTATGTTAATTACGATTATCGCTTTAATCAGGACTAGGCTGGGATGATGTGAAATAATGAAATAGAGAAATATAATTGAATCAATCAGCTGGGAGCTCCATGAAGTACAACTTACTGGGTTTTTATGAGGTGGCGTGATGTTAAGGACATATATGTCATTCTAAGGATTTCCCAGACAAGGAGGATTAAAATTCATGGATCAGTGCATCAGTATATCTAGTCCCTCATGATTGATGGCTGAATTTAGTTTAATATGCTTGACTGAAAAGACAACCGCAGACATTCCCAAATGTAATTTTAATACAGCTTTATATCTTGCATCTTCAGTAAGATATCGACCACAAAATATACATTAAATACATGAAGAAACAAAGAGTATGAGTTGACTCATTTCAGGTGACTGACACAGACAGACAGACAAACATACGCACACACATTCCCGACTGAGGGCTAGTAAGGCCTGTGATGTGCAGTGCACTGATGTGCGTTCAAGAAATAGAAGCCTGACCTCAGGCAGAGGAGTAAACATGTAGTAGATGTTGGCCGAGATCCCAACATCCATTCAGATTCCAAATGATTTCCTATTAAAAGCTGAAAGAACTCAATCTCAAGTAAAGCCCCCAAGATAGCCCTGTTAGGTTTATCAGAACTTATTTGATCAAATCCATTGCAACTCTAACAATAAAGACTAATCATCAAAATTACAGCACCCCTAGACCTTTTTTAACGTCTTCAGAATGAAAAACAGTCATGTGCAATTTGCAGCGCTGACTGAATACACCTTAACTGTTTTGAAACGTTGTTGTTCACAGTAACAACAATTTGCGGGTAGTTTATTTTTTTGCCTTGTGAGTAATGGTCAAGGCACTTGCCCCGTGATCGTAAAGGTCGGCGGTTTTAATCCTGGACCAGTAAAGGTACCACTGAGGTACCCCAGGGCGCTGCCCACTGCCACTTCATGGATGGGTCACATGACAATCACTCACTTGCTTGTAGCTATTTGTCTTTTCTTGATGATTTGACCAAGGCTATGAGAGGAACCATGAAACCTAAACTTCTGGCCACACCATAATTTTAATAATGCTACCATGATGCTCCTTTTCCTAAACAAGCTTCATAAAACACAATTTTAATACCCAGTTATACTGCATGTGTATCTGTATTAAAGATTAGTTTGACAGTTGTTGTGGATTGAATTGCCTTCTTCACATCATATGTTGAGCAAATCTGAGTGAATATGACATGCATATATAGGACATATTTCCAGCACTGCTCATGCAGAGTTTAAACCTACTTTACATGTGGCCTGCTACTATTTCATCTAGTTATTAATTAGTACATACTTGAACACAACTGACAATAGCACAGGCAAACACGCTCATGTCTAAAGGGGCAGTATAGGGTTGCTATACCACCGAATATATGATTTTGCCCTCCCCAGCGACCCCTCTGTGTTATTGGTCTAGAGTACTGCCAAACTAACAATGCTCAACAGAAATAGATCAGAGTGCTGTCAATCATTGCTTGATTCACTGCCAATTGTTGTCGTAAATTTGACAATGTTCAACGCTGTTGGATCAGAGTCTTGTCAAAAACTGCTAGATTTGCAGGAAAAACTGGACTCAATCCCAGACAGCTCATAGTATGTACACACTCCATTCTATATTTTTGAAATATGTGGACTGTAGTGTCATCATTCTCTGCTGTAATACTATGCATTGGTGAGAACAGATAACAGTAATGGGAGGGAGTGATGCAGCCTTGAAAAAAGATCCCCACAAGTATAATGACTTCAAAAAGTCCCAGGAGTCCCATTGAAATGTTATATAGCTAGTTACTGTACTTAGCAAATGTAACTTTGCCAGACTAATGAATAGCTATGGATTTCCCCATGCAACGGGCTCTGCATTATACCATGAAAGTGATTCTATTATTTTCTAAACTGGAGATGTTCATCCCTGGACCAAGAGGTCATGGGTTCGAATCCTGCCTCTAGCACTACTCACTGGGTTCCTGAGCAAAATCCTTAACCCCAAGTTGCTCTCAGGGAAACTGTCCCTGTAATTTGGGAAATGGTCCCCTTGGATAATAGTGTCTGTTAAATGTCATAAATGTAAGATGTCTACTGTCATAGATTAAAATCTGGTCATTTATCATGAGGAAGGTAGACAGAGGATCAGAGAGACCACTAAACTGCTACAAAATTCTTTCAAAATACAAAAATACTACAAAATTAAAAGTTGTTAAAATTTCATGCTACCATAGAAGACCTGCTATACTCACAGGATAATTTGTATGTTACCATGCCATTGTGAAAACAGTACATTTGCCAGGCTGTCTGAAAACATGATTATGTTGCAGCTGTCATGTCTTTCTCAATGTCTACTGCCAGTCCACAATAGACACAAAATTCCAAAATCTGTGAAGTGCTTTGATTGCAGTCATGCCTTTGAATCGGAATAGAATCATACCAAGTACACCATAATGAAACTGTTTATCCACTGTTTGTTTCTAAAAAAGGGGAAAAACATGATATAAATATTTGAAAATGTTGCCTTTTGCCTTGAAATGTCTAAACAAAGTTTTCATTGGCAAAGACATTAGTTAACAACTCTAAAATGGTCAGGCTGTTTCATTCTTCTTCCAGCAAAGCAAATGCGACGTAGGTGTGGCGAGATTATTCGCTGTCCTTGAAAAACAAAGCAACTCTCTCCTAACACTTTCATTCCTTTCCAAATAGTCGGCAATTGCCATTTGCATCGGGATGGGACTTGTCTGTTTGTGTTCTGTCTGACAGCAGCAGGCTTGCTCAGAAAGGCAGTGGCATTCATACTGATGTCCATGCAGGTTCATCTTCAAATGTCAAAGAGATTAGCTGCAGGCCTTACTGTCCACATCCGTCATCTCCTTCAGTCAGTCTTATGCGGGGGTAGACTCACACGTTTCCTCCTTATCTCCACACAGCCCAAAAGAACTCAACTGGATGTGGAGGCCTCTACTTAACGGAGGATGAACACAAAGGAGATTTAAAGAAAAGATGAACAAAATGCAGTTAACAATTACATTTCATTAACCCCTTCCCAAGTACCAACCTGGCAATGGCCGTGATGTTTGTGTTATCTGGGTTTTATGTAGAGAACATTCGTTGATTATAAAGTCACAGCCATGTGTTCATACTTTAAACCAAATCTTTGTTAATTTCTCCAACTCTTTTCTTTTCCTTCTTTTTGGTATTTAGCAGACATCCATTTAGTAATCTCAGGGACAGTCTCCCTGGAGCAACTTGGGGCTAAGGTTCTTACTCAGTGACACAATGATGGTAGTGGCAGAGATAGGATTCAAACCCATGACCTCTTGGTCCAGAGTTATGTGTCCTAACCAGTAGGCCATCAACACCTACTATTCTGTGCTTGTGTCTTGGCTGAAAGGGGGATTGTAAAGTTAAACTGAACACCGACCACTTGAAGCACTACAAACATTCATTCATTATCCAAACTGCTCAATCCCAACTGGGGTCACGGTGGGACGGGAGCCTATCCCGGGAACTATGGGCGCAAAGCAGGGACCAACCCTGGGCAGGTGTCAACATGCCGCAGGGCACACACATTCACACTCTCACTCACACCTTACGGATCAATTTAGAGTCGCCAATTAACCTATACTGCACACTTTTGGACTGTGGGAGGAAACCGGAGCACCCAGAGGAAACTCACACGACACAGGGAGAGCACGCAAACTCCACACAGAAAGGCCTTATGACCAACCAGGGAATCGAACCCAGAACCTTCTCGCCAGCAGCGCTAAGTACTGCGCCACCGTGCCAGCCTTGAAGCACTACAGCTTTTTCTTTATTTCGGAAATGTCAGCAACTTAGATTAACATGGCAGATTACAACACAAAAAGTTTTTTTTTTTTACCTTAGTATATTGTGTTTTCATACAGTAAAAAAGAAATTCACCACAGGCTTAAGGGATTACACACTGACCCAAAGCTCTATATTTAATTTGATCAGAAATCACAAATATCTCTAGTTTCGTTCTTTAGCCCCAAAGCTTCTCTGATTACGGGAAAATCAGAGCATCTCATGGCAATTAAAACCAACACTGAACAGAAACACTGGCAGCATTGGTGTTAACGCAAGTGATCAGCCTCATTGCCCAAGAGCCAGTGTGGACCGTTGGCCCACTCACACAATAACACGCACCGAGCCTATTGTTCCTCTGCCTGCATCAGCCGTGTATTCCCCGTAAATCATAGAATTTAATTAAAGCCATTCATCATCACCGAGTAATGTAATCAACGTCCAGTGAAATGGAGCCATCACTTCCTCCAAGTGGGCACGCCTTCCACACCACCCAATCCCAATGCATCACATTCGAAACTACTCACTGTTCAATAAAGTGTCCATACATCAAGAGCAGAGCCCCTGTAGGGGAATCAGCACCTTCACACCGCCATGCATTTTTAAACACAGCACTCCAGCGTCACTCACAATTCCACCTTACACACAATCCCACGGGCTTGGGCTGAGGTCCATGGTGAAGCTGATAGAATTCCTATATTTCCAAATGTTCTGATGTCTGCTATTATGTAGATATTCTGTATAGGCTTTATTCCAAGGGGGAGCGCCTTCGCATTAATGTCATTCACATAAATAATGTATGGCTTCTTTGTATAGGCGAGAGCCAAAAACCCAACTTTTCTGCAAACAATTATTTGCAAAGGACATTTTTACTGCATTGTTTTCAAGTCTGTCAGTCCATTACTCTGGGAATAAATGTACTGTTGAGGGCAGAATAATGCTTGGCTCGTGCCCAATTCAATACATCTGCAGAAGAGCAAACCTCCAACCTCACAAACTGAGGAAGATAGGTGCATAGATAAGCACCTCAGAGAAACAAACCAGCCTCATTTTATACAATACTAGGACTGTGGTCATATATTTTTAATGTAGTTTGCTGACAATTGTGCGTATAGTCGAAGATTAACATTTAGATTTATAGTATTTAGCAGACACTCTTAGCCAGAGCGACTTACTTCCTAATTATAGGAATTCCAGCCTCCCTGGAGTAACTTACTTAGGGGTCCAACATTTTGATTTAGATTTTTCTGGATATACTTGGATTTGTACCGACACATGATCACCAACACATGGTGTTCAGTTACTCAGAACACAAATGCCAACACAGTCCGTTATAAAAATAGTAAAATTAATCCACAGTGTTCTTTACAGTACCTCTAAAGCAGTGGTTCTCAAAGTGTGATGCGCGTCCTACTAGGGGGGAATAGAGGCATGGCAGGTGGGGCACAACAAACAGAAAAAAGTCCCTTTTTATGCCTGTCTTTATCACTGATGGCAAAAATGGCATTAGCATCTGCATTATTTTTTCAGTAACGAGTAATCTAAGTAACAGTAATTAGTTTTATACACCTAATTACATTAATAATGCTGCAACTGTTGGGAGAATGAGCTAGTAAATATGACTATTTTTCTGATGTAACATGCCCAACACTGGTACTTAATTAATTGCTTTCTGTACTGACAATAAAGATCACACAATAAAAATACCCACTCACAAAGGAATCATGAACAGCCCACAAACATATTAAAAGAAAATTAGATAGGAGACTGGGAGAAAAATGTAGCTAACCTTTTTGCATAGATTGCAAAAAGTAGAAGCACCATTTCATTAATATAGTGTATTTTTGTTTTACTTAGTTTTTATTTTAATTCTGTGTTTATGAACACACTGATGCATCTGATGTATTTAATGTTACTGATTTAGAGATAGTTAATGTTGAAATGTTAAATTTTAAAAATTATCTATTTTGCTGAGACATAATGGGAGATGTAGGGCTTGAGAATTTCCCCTCATTTGACATGTGGAATGACAGAAAAAGTTTGAGAACCACTGCGCTAAAGGGACAAGTGAGAAAAAAAGGGCATAATAATTTGCTCACAAGAAAGTATAGTGTCCATGCAAGATGTTATCAGGTGCAAATGAAGTATCACAAAACCATGAGAAATGACCAAGTATTCACATACCTTGTTTACATGCAAAAAATACTCACAATACGTACGTGTCGACATGCAATACTTTCTTGTGCGCACTGAAACTCTCACTTTCACCCACTTGGCTCTTTAGAGCCTCTGTAGTTTGTTGTGTTCAAATGAAAATCATATTCATCAAATAACCATAATGATAAATCAGTCATTGCTGAATCTCTTTGAGCACCAATAAAAAAATCTAGCACAAAAAGCAGCTTCAGTTAATGATCTCTGATAAGCAGATTTTCCATAAAGTAATAGAGATTCGAAAACGCTATGAGCCATTGCAATAGCACAACTAGCATACAGCGCTTGAACGATAGTTGTAATGTGGCACTTCTCGACACTCAAAAGTTGCACTGACTGTTTACTGAGTCACAAAATGGCCAAAGAACTAATGGAGTGCTAAATTTGTGCAGAGACAGGTCCATTAAGATAATGCATCTATGTAGATGATGGTAGGTCTAAGTGAAGTGCCAAGCCAAGTATACTGTACATAACTAGTGCTTTTATGCAGAATTGAGAAGTCAATTCAAAATTGAAAGTCAAGATAAAAAAAACACTGGTTCATCAGTATGTTTGCGCTTGCCATGGATTTTGCAGTGAATGCGTCCCAACGGATCGTACGCCTGGCAGAGTTACACAGTACAGTTGCATCTCCCCAAAGTCGGTTGTGTATTTGCTCTCCTGCCTCAAAGCGTGCTGTGAATCAACACTTACGTCTCCGCAGTTACAGCAGGGGGCTAATGTAGGCTTTAGTAGTTTGATGTCACCCAATGGTACCATGACAGCAAACCTGTCAGAATTGAAAATGTGCTCTTTTCAGAAGGCTTCATGTGACAAGCTGATGACTATGTCCCTAACAAAACAGCATTGTGGAGTAACAGAAAGAAACTAGGGCTGCAGAGGCAGTGAAATCTGTCAGGATGTAGTGTAATAAAAAAGAGAGAAAAGAATTTTGGAGTCTAAGTGCAGGACTACAGGGAGTCTGGCAACTTTCTTATCCTCTTGCTAATTAGGGCTATGAATATTAACATTGATTTCTTCATAGCTCCACTTTCATCATATATAACATACAGTAAGCACAGAGAAGGAGATAAAAGATATGTCTGTGAAACTGATGTGGCCTCAAGCTGCATTTTAGGGCAGTTGGTAGTAAAACGGTTAGGGACGGCACCGATCCAATACGTAGCTCAGATATCGGTCCGATAATGACTCAAATAGCTGGATCAGAGATATTAGGCAGACATATGGAGCCGATCTGTAAATGCGCGCATGCTCAATTGGTTATGCATGGGAAGTGGTACTGTGGTAAAGCTGGTTTATTGTTCGACATTTGCGCTAATTCCTACATATTAATATGACAATCGGCAGAACAAGCAATGCAACTCACTGCAAGCCCAAAAACAAATCATCCAATTATGCTGTTAAATTTCCTTAATAACGACAGATCTTACTTGCAATCTGTGCTCCTGGGTTTAGTGCCGCAGGATTAGGGACTCTCACAAAATTAGAGAACTGTGTTTTAAGTAATATTTTCTTAGATGTTACTTTAACAATAAATAATTTAGCATATACATATGGGTCTGCATTTCTTACATTGTTGTAGTTTAAACAGTATTCAAGTCAAGTATTTCCTTAAGCATAACAGAATAATGTAAGTCATGTATTGGTATTATTTTCTGTTTTCTGTTTAAAAAAAGAATGACTCGGATTTGTATTGTATCAGCAGACATCCAAATTTACAATTTATCGGTATTGGTATCGAACATAAAAAAATGATATCGTGTCATGTTTACTAACGGTTAGGTTGTTTGCCCTGTGATCAGAAGGTTACCGATTTGACTGGTAAAAGGTACCACTGAGGTACTCATGAGAAAGGTACTGTCCCTAAGCACTGCTTCCCAGTCGCTTCCCACTGCTCATTCATGGAGGGGTCAAATGCAGAGGTCACATTTCCTTGTAGTGCACTGTGTGCTGTGCTACGCAACAGTATGCAAAGCTGGCCTTTAGTTTTAGTTTCAGCATGGCTGACACAGACCTAAAAGATCTTATTTCAAATATAACCTACCACATATTCAGACATACTCCTTAAATCTCTGACACAACCCTCCACTGTGAAAATATAGCTCGCAAAAGTTTTGAATGCGCCCAGCTCCGCACGCTTCACAAACAGAAGAGATCGCAGCTTCCCTTTGTTTGGTCTGCTTATTTATTTGGCTGCACCAAAGCAGATGGCATCAGCCTGAGGAAGTGAATAAACTCAACTCCCACCCAGCATACAGGCTCCAGCTAAATTAAAGGGATCATCTCCAAAGCTCCATGCTTACATCTCAAACCCCTCTGGATGGCTCCGGAAGTTATGAGTTAACAGAGCTGCGTGTCATATATAGAGAGATATTACACACAACCCTAGCCAACTGAAATAAAATGTCTGTTCACTTAACCCAAATGCAATACAAGCCCATCTGTCCTAAATGCCTGTACTGCAATGAATTACAGAACCGTAATCGTGGTGGTTTATTTTCCACACCTATGCACATTCACACTTAACCCCAGGTGAACATCTTTCAAACCCAGGGTTAAGACCACATTTAACCCAGGGTTAAGGGACATTACAACCTGACATTTCTGTAGAAAGGTTATCACTGCTTTTAACCTTGGGCTATGAAATCCTAGGCTGAAGCAAGGTTAACACTGCTCTTTAGCTCCAATGCAGGGGTCACAACGAACAGACATTGTAATAAGGACTGTGCCAAATTGGAGAAATGACATTATTTGATATGTATAGATATTTTGTTTTTCTGAGGTACATACATGATAAGAAATGATTTTTTAATAACTTGGAGTAAACTGGATTGTACTTTACAAACCTTCATTCATTCATTCATTCATTCATTCATTCATTCATTGTCCGAACCTCTAAATCCCAATTGGGGTCACAGGGAACTATGGGCGCGACTTTACAAACCTAATAAATTCAAATATAACAGTTCACTAGACTTGTGTGAGTCATCTTGTATTGAATAGTACCCAAGAAAGGAGAGTTCACAAGTGCAGTAAATGTAGAGTTCTTATGTCGATTAGTAGAATGTATCAGAATCTAAATCAGTATAATAACATGTTTGATTTAAATTAACTCCAGTATAATATGACTTTTGTAAATGATGATCTTGATCTTACATGGTGAGACGATGAGATCCCTGAATAAAACCTCAGAAAACAACATTTACCCCAATAAAAATTCACTTCCAGCTTTTGAGGCTGATGTACTAAATTTAGTCCAGAATATTTAGTACCCAATATATTGCAAAAGTGCCCATAAATATCAGCCAATCAAGGTGAGAGGAGCAGTAGTAACAATCTGGGACTTGAGCAATAGTAAAAAATTCCAATCTAGTGAAACAGTTCCCTATACAATGTTTAGGCCGGTTATATGTAAAGTGTTTTGTGACAATGACTGTTGTTAAGAGCGCTATATAAATAAATTTGAATTTGAATTTAAATTACAACAAAATTCTAAACCCATAATGACATCATGAAATGAAAAACGTATGTGCCCATCTGTCATTTTTTAAGCCCAGCCATAAAAAGAGTGTGAACCAAGATTACCCAGTGTGAAAAACCAGTTGAGATATGAGTTCATAGATCTGTGCCTTTTCCCAGACATTTTGCATTTCTGTGTCTGGCTAGAGAGGTAAATATTGCACAATGCAAAATGGTTGTCCTTCAGCTCAATAACAAGATGCTACGCTACATTACCTCCTATCCCCCCCCTCTTCCTGCAGGTGCCGATTCTCCTGAGAAATGGAAACATTTACTATCTATTTATTTTAATATGAGAGTGGCCGGGAGAAGCTGCCGTGAGCAGAGTGCACATAAAATTTCACTCTATTTCTTGGTGGCTAAAAAAGGCTGACATCATACACAATAAGGCCATAAGTTACATCAGTTCTGATTGGCTGTTTCGTGGGCATGAATAAAATATTTACTATGGTTTAATATTACAATATATGAACACCAGAAATAAAAGCAGTACACATAGAAAAGAACTAAAACAATGAGCCTTGTTAGTCTTTCATTGTCTTTTTCTTATACAGTTGTCAACCCATCATGTCCCTTTTTTGTAGAAAATATGCAGTTTATGACTTCGTTCCTGGCCAAAAATTGGCTCCTAAGTGAGCTGCAAAGTTCCCTCCTTATTCTGGAGCGTGGTGCAATCTACTTTTCCAGGACTGTCATCCTTCTCCCTTCTCCCATTACAGGATAGCGTTCCTGCCGTTTCCCAACCCCAGCAGTCTGTCTGCTCTCGAAGGAACGCTGGATGAGAGGCTAAGCCAGGTTCCCCCCGGCCATATGGCAGAGGAAACACTCACCGCCCTTCCCTGGAGGGACTGGGATGAGGTGATTACATTTCTCCATGGTGGCAGAACCTGGACACAGACACTCCAGAGTGTCCATATTTCGGTAAAGAAACTATGGCATCTCATACGCGGCGGAGCTCAGATTTTTCATCCTTTCAAAATTGTGCTATAAAACTAAGAGGATTACAGCACAGGTACTCACCCAACTGTAATGGACTGTTGCACCTGTCACAGATTAATATAGAACCAGATGGAAAACATTTATGACGGCAAATGTCCACATTTAAGTGGTGCAATACATTATGATTTCTCAAGTACATTTGCAAACAGCACTTTCAAGGTTACATTATAATTTTGTGTGTATTTAAAGGTAAACCTCTGTTTATGCAAAATAAAATAAGCCACTCAGTATGTGGAAAATTACAGCCTTAACTGGTCTATAAGTTAAGTATAATAATCTTGCTAGATTTTAAAGGCATTATAATAGATGTCTCAATAAATAAAAACTGAATATCTATTTCATGATTTGAAATATAAATTTATAATATTGGCACTTACTATTCAAAAGCAAATACATTTGCTGAATTGCCCAATGATTTATGCAAGACATATGCTTTATTATAATTAATTATAATCATTCTTGTAACAACGCGCTGTTGTTAGGCGCAGGTTGTGGGAGTTAGTGCGGGCACATAAAGAAGGAAATGAAATCTCGTTGTACACTTAGTATGGAAAGACCAGTTTAACTCCATTTCCTATCAATACATAATCCATGATAATGAGCTCCTCAAAATTCCCATGATAAATATGCATGGCTTCCATTCAGAGGCATTGTAAATAAAATGGAGCCAGCGTGATTAATCTAAATGATAATGGAATACCGGAGGAAGGAAAGAGTTGGCCCACTGCGCCAGGAATATGGAATAAATTAAAGCGTGAGGAAAAAGTCCAACACCAACATAAAGTAATTGGGCCGACTTTCACCGTGCCGACTGATTAATCTTTTCATGAATATGCTTAAAAGTTGCAATAAGAAGGCTCTCATCTTAATAAAATATCCAACAACACCCTTATTACCCCGTTCAATCACAAGGCTCACATTCACAACTCAGTTGGTGTGAATATATGTAGAATTCTACAAGTTTTGAACTGTGACTTGCCAAGAAGTTCCATCAATGTATGAATATGCTAATAAGAGGTGGTATGGGGATGATTAATGGTAGAGTTACTTACATTTATCCAGGGTCTCATCAGAGCCATCTGGACAGTCAGGCTCTCCGTCACAGAGCCAGTTCTCAGAAACGCAGGTCAGAAGGTCGGTGCATAGAAACTCTCCGATGTCACATAGAACGGGCTCTAATGAAGGTGAAAGGATGGAAGAGATGGATGATGAGATGAAATGAAATGAAACTTGGGTTTTTAAATGCCTGTGAAATAATGGTATAATGATTTTTTTAGTTTATATAAATGTAATTACACAGTAATTAGCATGTTATTAAAGCATTGTAATATTATTTGTGAATTACTTTACCAACTGTTAATCATATGAACACACCAAGTACATCTGAAGAAACATGAACACTGATGTTAATTATCTATAAAAGTGCTATGAAGACACAAAACTATCTGTAAAAACACAAAAAACGACCAACCGCTATGATGCCTATTGCCTTCAAATGAAGTGTTACTTTGAGGTTCATTTTCTTCATCTCTCTAAATTCTGTGTTCAATTTTACAACAGCCTTGTAACACTGTCTAACTGTGAAGCCACTGCCTGCCCATTCTTCAAAAGCCAGAATCTGACAGCATGTTGACACGCCTTTTGCCAGCAGCTGTCAGAGCCATTCAGAGATCACTAAGGATGGTGTCTTATATTTCACTACAAGATTTGACTCCAGTCTGTTTCCACACAAAAAAGGGGGTCTTCTTGTATCCCCTGGGCTCAGTTAGGCTTAAAGAAGCAAAAGCTAACATTCAAACTCAGGCCCTTCAATGTCCACTCCTTCACCTCGAGGTGCTGCTCTCCCTTTAAGAACTGAAACAACTAGAGAGCCGCAGTATCAGACACACAGACAAAGAGACACACAAACAGAGAGTCAGAAAGACTCAGAAACACAAATGCAGATTGACAAACAGAGACACACACAGAGATAAAGGCAAATAAAAAACCTGACACAGATAAACACAGGCAGACACACAATCACATACACAGATAAACACAGAGAACCACAAACACAGACAAATATAATCAAAGAAAAACAGATAAACACAGGCAGACACACAAATACTCAGACACAGATAAACACAGACAAATATAATCACAGAAAGACTTGTATAAACAAACACTCACAGACACACAGAAACGTACACAGTTAAACCCAGACGCACAAAGATAAACACACAGGCTAACACAAACACACAAAGATCATCACAGAAACACACACAGTCACACTTTGCAGATTAACAGTGATGATTACTGCTTATGTTGTATGTCTGAATGCAGTTTCAATATTTTATTCAAAACATAGACGCTGTTTGATGACTTATGCACTTTCCTATCTTAAGCACCAATTCTTCATTTCCACATTTGGCTTCATCATCCACTTGTTTAAAAGCAACTGACAATTTGGATTCGGTAAGTCAGAACTTCACATCCACTTCAGAGACTTCTACTGTCTTTTACTGTTTGTTTTTGAATTCGGACATTGTGAGTGGTAGAAGATGCGGGCAGTAATTTGAGTTTTTGGGTTCGCAGGCAGATGTTGTGCATTTTGCCAAGGTTCTAAGCGAGCTGTTCTGAATACTTGATGTTGCTAGTTCCGACAGCGTGTTAAAATAGTAGCAATTATCATTTCTGTTCTAACAGAGGCCTCAATTGGCAGAACACCACAACACAAAAACACTTTAAAAAGTATGCAATACATCAATGTTTATAGTTGTGATAACTGGCCCATTGCAGTAAAATCAGTTCCAACACATATGTGTTTAAAGTCTGGGCGGACTTGGTTTCTCTAGTTAGTAAGGTTGTTGAAATTTAACACATAATCGACGCATCACGATGCAGACGTGGAGAATTCTGCATCAGTGCACTGGCCATAACTGATTATATCATAATGACATTACTTGGTGATTCTCTGGCTGCAGCATAAAAATTCTAGTTAAAAAGAACATCCCAGTATGATGTGCAATCCATGCCCAATCTGCATGCAATGTGAAGTAATGTAGAAAAACTGATGGGATGCATTGAGATATCGCATCAAATCAAACTGTTGACATAATAAATCATAACTGAATCAAATTGTGAGTCAAATGAAGGTTCACACCTCTACTATTTAGATTTGAGAACTTAAGAATGTAAATATGACATTCTGTAAATACTTCTTTTACTTCTTCTTCTTTCAGCTTCTCCCGTTAGGGGTCGCCACAGCAAATAAACTCCCACGTTGTCCGCATGTTTAACTGGCAAAAGTTTTACACCGGATGCCCTTACTGATGCAACCCTCCCCATTTTTCTGGGCTTGTGACCGGCACCATGTAAATGCAAAATCTATAAATAGGAAATCTGGATTGATATAATTGAAAATAATTGTAAGAGCTGTAATGCTGTCGTATGTGGATTATCCTGATTTCTTTTAGGCCATTTAGTCAAGAAGGAAGTGAAATATAAGTGTATGTGTTTTATGTTGTGTTTTCAGGGATATTTCTGTGTTATAACTTGATAATATGTTTTTATAACTACCGTTGCGTTTGTTTTACTTTGAGATTGGAAATTCTCATATGGCATTATATCAGTTGTACAACTTTACGTGTACGCAAAATCTGCTGACACGAGTCATAATTTTTTTTTAAATCACTTATGAGGAAAGATTATTTTTCACCTGCTTTGTGCAGCACAAGTTATATGACAGTAATATAGTTTCTGGGTGAAAGCTGCCCTGCTACACCAATGTAAGTTCGCGTTGTCCAATTATCCAATGTTGTCTAGAGTCGATATCCCTCACATGCTTGGCAAACACTCTACCATCAATTTAAGAATAAGCAAAAAAACACCCCAGTGGCACACAACAATGGCTTAACCTATTAACAAACCAGCAGGAGGGGTCGTCTACGTCAGGAATTGGGCCAGAACCCGCACCAAGTAAGAGAGAGGTTAACTGTAGCTGGATTGCAGGAGATAATTCTATGCATCACTGCTTTCTTCACTATGCAGAATCACACATAAAGAGGCACATAAAAACACAGCAAGTTCACAATATAAGGACCGTCTTGAAAAGGTCATTCTGCTTTAAGCGCTGAGCTGTTATAGTGTTTACTGTCCTGTTTTAGGACACTCACTGAAAAATTTGTTTACAGAGGCATTGTTTCAACACAGTAAAATGGCCTGTTTTTTTGGAGCTTTGGAGATGATTACTTTTCACCGTTGCCGCTCTATGCTGAGAATTGTTACAGTATTTGCATTTTTGAATCAGTTATGAGCAAACAGAATTGTTGCGCACATAAGTTCTGACGCTTAACCGGCTTCCTAGTGCACACATTTGTTCATAGAGTCAAATAATTGAACACAAACAGCACCGGCTTCGACCATAAAAAAGAGTGAGACAATAACTAGGCAAAATTTCTGCAAATACAAAGTATTTTGACCAGGTTTAAAATCACTCTAACCCCTGGCAAATATTGCCTGGCATATTTCATCTTGTGGGCATCAGTCTCTCGCAGCTAAGATTAGTTGTGTGAGAGGGAACAGATCTAGCCAATTGTTGAAGGGCTGCAATGTTCCACAATTGATTCCTTTTCTGTGGAGTCAGAAAGGCCCCTGAAACTCAGCTGGTAATCTGCGTTGATTCAATTCAATAGCCGTTTCACATCAGTCAAAAAGCAATTACAGGCAATATGATGATGGCTGGCCTCACTCTCTCTTTCCTTTCATTCCAGATCCCGAAGAACAACATCTACTCTCAGTGAATTGTAATGTCAATTTGATCAGAGTGGTGATCATAAAGAAGCCGTGTTTACATTATCTGATCTCCATAATTATGGAACCAATTGGGTGACTTTCTACTTATTGACAACTACTTTAGCAAAAAGCACATGCAATGCTTCTGCCCAAGACGCCAAAACCTAAAATTACCACCAAGATCCTCTGCAACTCTCTCCGAATTTAAAACCAAACAGTAAAAGACAGTAAAAGAGTACAGCTTATACAGACAAGCGAGTCTCTGAAGTGGACGCAACGTGTCTGGCTTACCGAATCCACCCTGGAGGTATCTCTACCTTCGCAGCTGAATTGATTACCATTTGAAACAGTCTGCTCTTGACTTCAGGGCCATTACTTTTGCTGTTGCTTGGACCGGCAAAGGGGACAACCTTTGGACCCTGGAGCAGTGGCCATCCACTGATGTGCTCCTTCTTTCATGTTGAGACGCTTTAAAAGAGAAGGGTCCAATTTGAATTATCGGCCTGACCCTTGATGCTACTTGAACCTGCCTCTCACATCTAGAGGGCTGCGCTTCTTGACTCGAGTGTTTGAAGCTCCCGTAGCATCCTCTCAACAGTTTCCCTATAGGTTTCGCACCCGGGCTGCTGCAGAACAAAAAGGCTGGGGAAAGATGACGGCGCTGAGAAAAGGCTCACATTCAGAAAATCGAATGTTGCGTCACTTGTTTTCGGAAGGCAAACACGGCATTTGCATAAGAAAGGGCCGAGTAACACAATGCACCGCTAAACGTTTCGGTCATTTGAAGATAATTTCAAACAAACGTGAGGGAAGGGAGATAAAAATAACAGTGCAGCAAAATGGCACCAGTCTTTAGTGAGGCAAAAGTAAGCCCATTACCATAACAGTAGGAAATGTTCAGCGGAGCCTGGACCGGCATGCTATTATGAGCTTCGTTCCTGACACCCAACCGCCTCGACGGGCAGAGCACGTCGCCTCATTAAAGTCTCCCAGCCTTTGTAATGTCGCCAGCTTTCAACGTGTAAAACTGTCACTGGGAGACGGCGGACAGGAGAGACGGCTTTCAAAACTCCAGGTGGAGGCTCAGACGACTCCTCTGCGGCAGGAAAGGAGAGAACAAAGCCTCTGCCGAATCCTCCTCTGGTGAATCTGTCAGAGGGAGCCTCCGTCTCCTGCTAGGGACCGTTCACCATGGAGTTAACTCAATTTTACAGCACACATGGCAACCTCATCCCAACTTTCATTACAGGAAGGCGGAAAGGAACTTCTTCCTGTTGGAATCGTGGCGCTCTTCGACATGTATGAGAAAATGCAGAAACCGTGTCACAATCAATATTTGTGACTGTAAGCTCCATTAACGATGCTAAATCAAATGTGTGCTAAGATAACCCACAAAAACTCTATCACTTAACATCTGTACGGCTAATTTAGCGCTTTGCCCACATGCTCAACAGCTGTTAAGCCCTCTTCCTAAGCCTCCCTCTGTCTTGAGTCTCATTATCCCTCCAACTGTTCCCTGTCACTCAACGCTCCCTGGACCTTTCCTTTACCTTGACAACGAGCAACAGTGTGCGTGAGCATTCCTGATTTCGGTTGCAATAAAAGGAGACAACCCCCTCCAGATTCTGTCTGCGTCCCAGAATCAAGGTGGGCTGCTGTGGCTAAGCAAATCATTACAGCCAATTAAAACAGAGCCAACAGAGGGTAAAAACATGGCAATACTGAGAGCTGCATCCTGAGGGCTAGAAAATAAATATCTGGTCCCATTTCACTTAGAAAAGGCAACTACTGACATTTTTGCTGAATTGCACAATGTACTGTCTGCACAAGTGGAAAGTTTGACCAAAACAGTACTTTTAAAGGCTAAAATAAACTGTAAATCCAATCCTAAGCATTTGAAAACTTTTTCAGAAAAGGTGGATTGGGCAAATAGCAAAAATAATAATGTATGTACATGATCTTTAACTGTGGTCTAGCTTAAGCAATGTTTGATACTCTAACGAGCCAAAACTACCAGTCTAATATGATGTTGCTTCTCTCTGTGCACTGCATAGGCCTGCACTCTTCGAGACCTCTGAAGATTTACAAGATTTATTCAAGCAGCTTGGGGTTAATGGCCTTGTTCAAGGGTGCAACTGAACTAAAACATAGGCTTTTTTAGGCTCAGCCAGCTTCAAACATCCAGTCTTTCTGCAGCAAACACAACGTTTCGTACTTATCCTAATCACAATAAGGTTTCAATGACAGCTATTTGGCTTGCATAAGTTATAGTCTAATCTGTATTTATGGCATTTAGATTCTTATTCAGAGCGACTTCCACTTTTTCCTAATTTCAGAAACAGTTTCCATGAGAGCAATTTGGGGATGAGGGTCTTGTCTGGGGACCCCATGACAATAATGCCTGAGGTAGGATTCAAACCCAAGACCTCTTTGTTCAGAGGCGAATATCATAACCACTACATCACCACCCAGAGAGTCCTTGCTCAGGGATTCAAACCAACAACCTTTTTGCTCAGGGATTCAAACCCACGACCTCTTGGTCTAGAGGCAACTATCCTAACCACCAACAGACCAAAACCACCACGCCTCTAATGTAGAAGTATTGTTCTGTTTACCTTTCAGAGTCATTTTTATAAATATGGCCACGGATTCTTGTGTCCATCTTCTCCAAGGTGGACTCCACCATCCAACTTCGTCTTGCAGGTGCCAAAAACGCACTGTGATGCGATGAGTATGTGCTGCTCAGGCATGGTAGCTTATCAGTAGAGGTGTAGTCAAGTGTAGTCAACCACCTAAACCGAGACCAAGTCCTGCCCAAGACCAGAATGTGTCAAGACCAAGACCAGGGTGGGGCGTGGTAAAAGCAGTCAGCAGTTACATTATTGGTGGTACTTGAAGTGAGAATTGATCCAGTCCAACAGTAGACAGCTCATTAATAGTATTATTCTCAAAGTTCTGGTCTCGGCTGGTCTCGTCCAAGTCCATGACAAGACTGAGTACAAATATGTCCAAACCAGAGACAAGACCGAGACTTTCAAAAACTGGTCTCGAGACCGAGACCGGTCTTAAGTACTACAACACTTCTTATCAGATGGCACTTTTGTTTTGCCACACTAAAGTTAATTACTGGAAAACGTGTGATGTAATAAGTCTGAACCATAGTAGCACCATTTCTCAAAAGTACTATTCGGACGGGATTAGTTTTACATGAGGGTGCCGGGTTGTAATTACTACCAGAGCTTCACAGTGATTTTAGTCCCATCCGAATGTGCCATGTCTGTAATCATTCCTGACAATGTCAATGTCTGTACAAAGATTACAGGGATTTTTACCTTATGTAAAGAGGCCAGAAAAATTACCTCAAGTAATACTAATCCGCTGTAAACGCGCATGTAAACATTTCTGTCATCCTGCAGTTTACCGTGGTTTTTCACGCATAGAGACAATTAAGTAAATCCTGGACGGTTGGAATCTGTACAAAATGCAGGATTCCTCGCTGTATGATGAACATGGTTCCAAAGCAAAAGAAGGCCAAAATCACTTGAGAGTAGTGCTGGGCGATAAAACTATAATTATCGTGAAATAGCTTTTCCTCGATAGAAAAAATAGATATAGTCGATATGAAGTCCATAGCACTCATTCCGTCCACCTTTTGATTTCATGAGAAGCCAACGCTAATGAAAACAGCACCGTGCCGAACCAATCGTGTGGTTACCGCTTACGTCAGTTAGGTTGACACAGAGCAGCCGAACCTATCATGTGGTTGCAAAAGAGTTCCAGCTCACGTGACGTAAGTAAGCACGGCTTCTTAAATGCTAAAGTTGTGGGCTACAGCAGCTGTGCACGACAGTATGTCAGGAGAACGAGAGAGATAAAATAGATAAAAATGATAACAAATAATACCATTACAGAAGAAGACACCTCAAAGGACATTGTTAGACTTACCTGTTTAGTCAGTCTTTTGGATATTAAAGTCCCTTTTTCTTAGTTAAAGGCGAGATCTGGGGGTTCATGGTCATTTGAGATTAAAGGTGAAAGGGGGGATTGGTGCTGTCATCCTATCACTCTTGCTGATCGCTCAAGTTTGCACACGGTGGTTTGGTGTGATGCCGAGACCCCTGGAAGCCCTCATGTCTGTGTTACCTTCCAGCTCTCCCTTCTTAGCTAGGCTGCCATAGCTACTCTAGCATTGCTGGAGGTTAGGTTAGGGCACTTAACTTTCTTCTCTCTCTTCTTCTTTTTCCGAGCTGTTCCTGAGCTGATCCTGGGATGACGCTTGGCTGACCGAACCCTCACCGGGACTCTGACACTGACCATCTCGACCCTACCAAGCTGACGCTGACCAGCTGAACCCTCCAGGAGTCCCTGGAGACGTCCTGAGCTGACGCTTGACCTTGTCAACCCTCCCGAGCTGATCCTGACCCACTGAATCCGCAACAGGACTCCATGGGGACATCATCATGAAACCAACTGGGATTGGAACCTATGGACGTCTACTGACTTAGCAGCACAATACTGAACTAATTTCAGCTTAATGTTGCTGAGAGGGTCCTGCAAGTGGCCCAGCAACAACCCGGGATTTGAAATATCCCTTGGACTATTTTTGTGTCTTTGCTTCTTTAAATAACTAACAACTCATCTTGATCTATTGCTTGTTGTACATTAAATGTTCGTGTGCCCGGTCGCCCAGAGGAGGATGGGGTCCCCCTCCGAGTCTTGATTCCTCTCAAGGTTTCTTCCTACTAGAGGGAGTTTTTCCTTGCCACTGTCGCCTCACACTTGCTTGTTGGGGGGTTTAGGCCGGTTATATGTAAAGTGCTTTGTGACAATGACTGTTGTTAAGATCGCTATATAAATAAATTTGAATTGAATTGAATTTGAAAAATTGAATTGAAAAGTTAGAAAAAAGGGTCTGAAGAATTCTGCAGCTTGGAAATATTTTGGCTACTTAAAGTCTGATACGAAGCAGAGTAGTACACACTGCAAACTGTGTCGAAAGCATGTTCATACAAAGACCGGTAATACTAGAGCTGAAACGATTGTACGAATTCACAAAAATACTTTGTTAAATTCATTTCACTCACTAGAGCATGCGCCGCTTGTGTTTCACACGGATGCTTATTAATGATGCACAACGCTTTCAGTGGCACGATCAAAACAAGACCTGATCCCTCTGTATGTGAAAGGATTTGTGAGATATCCCGTGCACAAAAACAGAAGTAAACGTATGAAAAAGCATAAATGGCATTATCGTGATGTAAACACAGCTGTATCTATGAGCTTGCGCGTGAGCGCCATTACTCTCTAATAATGCTCCAGTTCAGTCAAAACATCCCCTTTATTACAGACACAATGCATATTTTAGCTGATAAATAACCACAACTAGCATTGTACTCAGTCGTTTATTGAGATTTTCCCATGCATTTTCCATCGTTTATTCCGGAATGTGTGCTTAATGCTTTATAGTCACGAGGCTCCAAGGGGCGCGCTGGGGATTGTGGGAAATGTAGTTCTCTTCCAAAAAAAAAAACCCAGCTCATTTTACAGGTCAAATTGGTTCAAATGGTTTCTTCATTTTCAACTGATTAGATTTTTTTTTTTTCAATTTAATAATGTTATAGCTTAATCAGTAGGAAAGAAGAAATATGGAACATTTATCAATTAAAGAAATCTATATTCTGATGGATACCAAATGGATAAAGAAGTGTTAGAATGTTAAGCCACAGCATGCATAATAAAAACTGCAACTCAGCATTTACACATCAAACTATGACAAATTTGAATAGTGCAGGACGTCCTCAATACAACAAAAAGTATGTATGGCTAACTGCTACACACACACACTAGAATAAGCCTAGGGTTAGGGTAGTCTTAGGTAGTCAAAGGTTGTCTTTTTTCTGTTTTTAAATTTTTTTATCCAATTACTTGATTAATCAAATCGATAGAATACTCGATCACAAAAAGAATCAATGTTCAACTTCTGACAAAATAAATAATATTTAACTAAAATTAATGTTATGATGTCTTCACGTCTCAGTTAGAAATAAAAAGGTGGTTTGACAGTGATTTGACTTATATCGTGATTATCAATATCGGCTGATATGAAAGAAGAAAAAAAAAACGAGATAAGATTTTTTTCCCATATTGCCCAGTCTTACTTGTGAGAAGCACAAAGTTTCTTATTGCTTCAGGTAAGTGCCTATTATCAACAGTTATAAACAGTGCATAAATCGAGTAACCCCTCCCACTTCTGTGAATTTCACAGATTTTTTGTCCCATCTGAATCGGCTGCAAATATTACAGACGTCCTCTGGTAAAATAACTTTACCCTACGTCCACATGTAAAACTAATCCCGTCCAAATAGTACCAAAGTCAAAGGAACTTCTCTGCTTGCAGGCTTCTAGAGTCAAGGCCCCCATGAGCCAGGACTATTCTGGCGGAATATGAACAAACTGGACTGGTGATTATACGGTGTATTGATCTTTAACTCTGCATTATTTGCATGCTCTATCCACAAAAACGGTTGCTGGTTCCCTTCATTCTCCTCTTAACACACATGACATTTTGATCTAAATGTCAACTTTATTCAGGGTTGATCAGAAATCATTATTAATATCATCCAACACCATTTATATAAATGTCCCTGTAATACCACTTGGAACCAACCTCCCGTTCATATAATGCCAACTTCCAAACCAAACGATTGGGTCAGCTCAATTTTTTTGGTGACTTTTGATCTGCCTTTCTCACAAATTATTCAAAACAGACTGTGTCAGAGGCAGGAGTTGGCTCTGACGTGAGGAAATGGGTGGGCATGGAAGGGATGGGGTGTAGATAATCATGCTTGAAGGTGCCACACATTTACAAATTCCATGCAGCACTCCATCCAGGAAACACATCCTGTGCCAAAAGGCCTTTACCATGGCAACTTCGAGCCAGCCTGCTTGCATTCTACAGGGGGGTGGGAGAGACATCAATGGAAACGGAAAACAGGGGCTTCATTAGGCATCGCCTGACCTTCAGTTTCCAGGGAGGTCATTTTTATTTTCTAAACAACAGCAGGGGCATGTCAACAAATTATCAAAGGGAACATGGGCAGATTTTTAACACCCATCGCTAGAATAGCCTCCTACTCCTTGGCATAATCTACCTTGTAAACAATGAATTATTCATTGGGCTGATTTTAAATCTATGGTCCTTAAAGCTACTCTGTCTTTCAAGCTTTTACTCAGCGCTAGACAGGGTCTAATCTGGCCGTCTGTATGTTTAATCACAGCAGCTTACTGGATGTCATGTGATTTTGCCTCGCTGATAACGGGTCATTGTAAGCTGAGGGGTGATGCATATTCATGCATCTTCCCCTGCCATTTAAGACGTCTGAAAATTACCAGTGCACTCCCGATCAATTCAAAGCTAAATATAAAAAATACGAGTGCATCTTGCAAAGGTCATACTGATATTTTAAGAGTGCCCTCTATTCAAGTTACTTTAAATGTATTCTAAAAGAGCACAGGTCAAACTGGAAGTTGGAAAATGTCACAGTGTTTTGGGGCAAGTAGTGGTTTTAGTTTCCATAATGTGAAATCATCAAAAATACTCATTACAGTTTCCACTACTTTACTGTGTAAAAATGTACACTTCTTTTCCCTTTTTTCACTTCCAAAGGGGAACGTCACTACTCTGTAGAGTATGTCTAGCAGGAATTTTGGGTCTGTCTTGTCATTTAGAATTCAAAGGATCCTTTAATTGCCAAATATGAGGTGGGCTGTCAAATGTGCAATAAAAGTGTCTTGATCCATTAAGACACTTCACATTTAAGTCAGTGTGACGTGTCACATTTAACTATCAGGGCAACGTAGCAGGAAATCTGCTTTGAGAGATTACTGTATCTTATTATAATGGTTTACAAATATATAGAGATACCTACAGATATCTATACCTCGCCCTACACTGAATGCATAAAAGTGAAAATAACTAATATATCATAAACCGAAATGTTTAATACACCATTTAATAAAATCTTAATGACTATGGCGATATGACAACATTGTAAAAAATATTTTAAAGACATTTTGGTATGCTTATAGGGGGCCTATTCGTGTGTTTTTTTAGGGGATTTATTTGAGTTAAGACATTTTCAACTTAAGTTGCGTGTTCCGGAGCCAATTAACGACGTAAGGTGGGGTGTTACTGTATATGTAAAGACACTGTATTTATTGTTTTTATTAGACACTCTGATTTATTAGACTATAAATAGCAACATTTCATCATAGTACCTAAAACGATAAGGAACACCAAGATGGTGAACCTGGTGTAGTTAAGGTAATCAAATGGTATAATTGCATGATTGCTAAAGTTTGTGTTGCCCTGCTTGTTCTGCTCATAATCCTATCAATATGTTTGAATATACAGTACTGTGTAAAAGTTTTAGGCAGGTGTGAAAAAATGCTGTAAACAAAGAATGCTTTAAAAAATGGAAGTGTTAATCATTTATTTTCATCAATCAACAAAATGCAGTGAATGAACAAAAGAGAAATCTAAATCAAATCAATATTTGGTGTGACCACCCTTTGCCTTCAAAACAGCATCAGTTCTTCTAGGTACACTTGCACACAGTTTTTACAGGAACTCGGCTGGTAGGTTGTTCCAAACATCTTGGAGAACTAACCACAGATCTAGAATCCTATAATCCTACAAAATAATATAATGACTAGAATCCTACAAAATCCCTGACTTTGTGCAAGTGTACCTATAAGAATTGATGCTGGTTTGAAGGCAAAAGGTAGTAACACCAAATATTGATTTGATTTAGATTTTTCTTTTGTTCACTCACGTTGCATTTTGTAAATTGATAAAAATAAACAATCATTTATATTTCTGAAAGCATTCTTTGTTTACAGCATTTTTTCACACCTGCCTAAAACTTCTGCACAGTACTGTATACGCTTCATTTAGTGGGAATATCAAAGGAATGTCGAACATTAAGTTAACTTTACCACAGTAACACTGTTGACGCATAAGGAAACGTGACCAAACCAGCTTTAAACCAGCATTACAGCAGTACTGCTGCCAACACATTACAAAGCATGACGTGGTGTGTGTGCGTGTGTGTGTGCGCGCATACAAACCTAGAAAAACTTACAATTTAATTGAAGACAATGGTCCCATAGATTAGCCCAGTTTTACCAGTACCCAATCCAGCTATTTGAGTCATTATTGGACTGATATCTGATATACATATTAGATTGGTGCATCCCTAATCTGTACTGGATTCTTTATTTAGTGTCTCAGCAAGTGAGGACTCTAGTAATCAGGATACATAAATATCTAGGGAGCTAGAATTCCAACTGTCTGAGCTAACCTCCCATGGACCTCTGCATTTATTTGCATCGTTTCATATTTATGTCATTATTTGGATTCCAACCCCCAGTGGGTAATTCACTTTATAAAATTTACATAAGCCCAGGCGGTTGCAATTATCAACAGCCCCTGACTTAAAGACTGCCACTGTGACCATGCTATCAATTAGCATAACGACCTGACAATCTCTTCCCACAATATTATTTTTAATGCAGTGCATCATAAAGGAGCCACCAGCAAAACCACAAATATACATCACCTGTGGAGAGAATGTCTCTTGAATTATAAAATTCCTATATCCTATTCCTTCAACAAGAAAGCGCAGGCAGATAAAGCTGTTGCAGCGGGTCTAGGAGCTCAATAAAGATAAGGAAATGATGAACAAAACTAAAGAATCATTAAACATGGGCAAAAAGAAGACATGTTCCACTTCCAAGCCTGCAGCTAATCTGCTCAGCTTCTATTAGTAGCTCAGTAAAAATGCATTCTTAGAATATCATCGGGATGCTTCGAAGAACAAAAATGAATACGGGTAGCAAAGCTGCAAACCCTTTAAAGATCATACAAGTCTAGTATTATAAATTAAATTTGATCTGATATACTACCTTGAATTTGATGCAGTTACGAACTACAGTAAGGGAGTATTTTATGAATTGTTTTTATGGACCTTTATGATGTAGTGGTTAGTGTAACAGTTAGGGAGTTGTCTACATGAGGTTCAAGTCCTGGACCGGTAAAGGTACCACTTAAGTACTTATGAGCAAGGTACCGTCTCCAAGCACTGCGGTGCCGCATTAGCTGCCCACTGTGCCTTCGCAGAGGTCACATTGCGATGTGCTGCACTGTGCTGTGTTTACAGTGACAATCACGCCCTTAAATTCATTTAAATTGTGGACATTTGAAGGGACACTTGGGACATTATGGTGCAGGTGACTATAAGACTGAGAATTTAAGTTCCAAAAGAGCCTGAAAATAATTCACAGTTGAAGAGGCATAACCCGAAGTTGCTCCAGGAAGACTGCGCCTGTAATTATGAAATGTGAGTTGCTGCTCAATTTACATAACTACATATGCAATTATGCATGTGATTATGGCAAAAATGCATATACAAACAAAACCTGAAATTCTAGCTACTGAGATAGCAAGCTAGTGTTGTTAACTAAGTTGTCAGCTACTGAACCAGATATTGATACTAACTGATAAAGCCGCAGGCTACTTTGCAGTGACTAACTATACAACTGTAACAGTTGGAAGATAACAGAATGTGCCTTGTGCCTTGCATATCGGACAGATGTGTGTTCAAAAATATGGCTTCATAATCTTATAAATTGTGCAGCTCTACTGGAAAATAAAATTATTAAAATCAATGTTGTACTTTTATAACATATCCTCTCTGCCTTTTAAAAATAAAAAGTGCTTTAGATTTTATTTAGTAGCAAATAATATTTATCCAGTGAAAGACTCAATACCAGAGTGAATCTGTTCCGCAGTGCAAAGATCAGGTTCACTAAAATGCTGCTTTCACACTGGATGCAATACTTGCTTATACGTCCATCAAATGTCATATATTAAAATACTGTATAAAGCAACAGAATCGCCCTGAACTTGTCACAATGAAGTTCATGTCGCCTTTCTCTTTTATTTTCAATCATGACTATGGAGAACAGGGTACACCAGCGCAAACTGGTCAAACTAGAGGCAGATTCAGCGCCACGTCCTGCTCGAAAGTTGGAAGCAAGTGGAAACCTGTATGTGGAAGAATATTACCACGTACAATTTTTTCTGCCTCCTTTTTAAATTACTCACTCCATGTAGCTGTGATTTCATACAAACATTTACGGCATTTAGCGACTTTTTCCTAATTTCAAGGACTGTCTCCCTGAGAGCAACTTCAGGCTTAGGGACCCAGTGATGGTGGTGCTGGAGGTAGGATTCAAACCCACAACCTCTTGGTCCAGAGGTGAGCATCCTAACCACTACACCACCACCACCACCTCCTTCCAGTGTTGTTCCGAAAGCAAAGCTGCAAACCAGTCAACAGGGAGATGAGCTTCTCCTCAGCACCTTAGTGACATCTCGGAGACAATGCGCTGTATGTTTGTGAGCGAAATCAACATTAGGCTCAAGGTTATGACAGCCCCTGTTAAACTAATAAACTTCCAAAAATAGCACAATATATGGAGGAGGGTCTGGGTGGTTCCTCCAGCTAAGTCAATCATTGCATTTAACAGCCTCATAAATTGTGTGAGAAGAGGACAGAGAAAGCACATCTAATGCAGTAAACAAGTCAATCAATTAGCTATATTCATCTGTCTGGTTAAGTAAGAGAGGGAGAGAGAGAGACAGAGAGAAACTTGGCCTTAAACTCTCCTGACTAATGCTACAACATTTCTAGAAAAGACTCTTATGTCATGCAAATGGCTAATGAATTCAGGCTGAATGTATAGCAGCTGGAATATAAGATGGCCCTGTGGACATGTACACGTAGTGAGTAAGTTAACCCAAATGCATTTCTTTAATTTTGTATGGTTCTCAGGAATTCAAATGTTGCACTAATACATATTGCTTTAATCTGTGGGGAAATTATGCTGCAAAGTCGGTGCCCATTCAGTTGTAATTTAGTCAAGAAAAATCAAACATTTCA